>JAYKQN010000010.1:8645000-9160000 GCA_036785175.1 Eupleurogrammus muticus | reverse complement strand
TGATATAGACATCCATACTTGGATGTGCTGTGGTTTAGGTATATATATATATATATATATATATATACATGCTTAAATTATTTAATTATCAATAAGTCAATAATTTAGTTTTTTGCCCTGTGTGTATTTCTTATTGAATATGAAAAATCTTAAATACAAGAGAAAGTAAAAATGAATTTGTATACTTTATTAACCCTAAACTCATCAACAGCATATATAATTATATATGATGATAATATATAATATAAACAATTAACTGTAGACATGTTGTGTTTGTGCAATAATATAAAACTATCTCTCTGAACTCTTCATTTCACTCTTCATATTCAACCATCCACAGCTGTAACCAGCAGCAACATCTGGTGGTGACACACAGACTCAACCAGCAGTTTTGACTTGTTTTATTACATCAGTTGTTTTACAATCAAGTAGTAGTAGGAGTAAAAAATAAAGGCACTTAAGTTACACCGCCCTCGATAAAATAAGTTCTCTTTTCTCTCTCTCTTTTTTTTTAAACTTTTTTTTTTACAAATATTTACACTCTTCTCATCAGGACAAAGTCATTAGACTGTCTACAATGGATATTTGTTAATGGGTTAAAATGCATGAGAACAGAAGGATGTACTGTACATATGACATGGATATAAAAGAGTTTCATTTAAATTAAGTACGTGAAAACGTGATGTGACAAAATATCTGCTAGTGTGACAATAAAAAACACATCACAATTATACATTACAGAAGCCATAATCCCTGTTGAGCCCTTTAACTGACAAATTTGATAAATTTAAATGATGAATCACAAAGAAAATTTCATGATGGATTTAAATGAGGGCGGCATGGTGGAGAAGTGGGTAGCGCTGATGCCTCACAGCAAGAAGGTCGCAGGTTCAAGACCTCCTTGGGCCTGGGTCTGGGACCTTTCTGTGTGGAGTTTGCATGTTCTCCCCGTGTCTGCGTGGGTTTTCACCGGGTACTCCGGCTTCCTCCCACAATACAAAACATGCTCAGGTTAATTGGCAACTCTAAATTGCCCGTAGGTGTGAGTGTGTGAGTGAATGGTGTGTGTGCCCCACGATTGGCTGGCGACCATCTGGGGTGTATCCCTGCCTCTCGCCATAATGCGCTGGGATAGGCTCCAGCAGACCCCTGCGACCCTGAAGAGGAATAAGCGGGTATAGAAAATGGATGGATGGATGGATTTAAATGAAACTCTTTTGTTTCCTGTCAGCTAATGGCTAAGTAAGACAGAATTAAATCATATTGTAGTTGTTAGTATCATAGAAAATGAGGTGCAGTCGAAAATATCAGTAAATACTGTAATGTTCAGAGAACAAACGTTGAAAAACACTAAATTGAATGTAAAATACAGCATCAAATGTTGGCTGGTGCAGAACGAGAAAACAGCGGTCACTAAGCTGCTGCTACTTCATCACACCGACGATTCAGTCAGAACCTTCTAGTACAAAATAAAATAATAATATTATTGTCAATAAAAATACATTCCTGTATGATATAATAAATGGATGGAATGAAGATTTTTACACACAGAAACACTGAGATGAATTTAGCCTCCTCAGGGCAGAAAGCAACTAAAACAGAAACAGGGCAGAGAATAAAACTTTACAATGTTGGTGAAATTTGCTGTTTATACATCACCACTCCCTCACTAATCAGTGACACTTAACAGCAGGATTCTTTCAGAGTGCCAAAGCTGCAGGAATTTAGACTAAACTGATAAAGAACATTTTGGTCATTTTACAGGGATACTTTTATACTACAAATGAAAGTTTTCAAAATTCTATTTCACCACTTTATTTTAGCCATGTCAATGACCATACTAACGTTTAGGCTTCATAAGTGCATGGGGGGGGGGGGGGGGGGGGGGGAGGAGGAAGGTCACCCATACTCTCAGGGGTTTCCTGAGGTCACACATTCACATAGGACACTTTCAATCTGAAAATGGTGCGCTGTAGCTTAGCTATAGTTTTTGGGTTGAACAACATGTTACATGCTGTTACCCAACCAGCCGCAACATGTATAAACGCAGTGGGAGCCCTGTGGTATTAAAAAAAAGGCACTTTGCACTTGTGAACGCCATCAGGTGTTCAACGCACCACTGAAAAATGGGAAAAAAAGGTTGCTACATTTTATTTGGGCTGAATATGGCCTTTTATTCAGGCGAAGTCTTCATTAACACATCTGCATATGGTCTAAAATATAGCTGCAAGAATAATATGTGAAGATGAGTGTGTGAACCTGCTCCTCATTTAGATTCATTACTCATTCAAAATATCATTAAAAGTGACCAGAATGCTCCTAAAAAGTCTGATCTCCTGCCAGGTAACATAAGCGGGTGACAGTGGTTTGAACTTTGCTGATGTCACAGTATGTTGATGCAGTTGGTGTCACTGTGGTCACATAGTGGTACGCATGTGTGTGTGTGTGTGTGTGTGTGTGTGTGTGTGGGGGGGGGGGGGGGGGGGCTCAGTGGGAGGAGCTACGGTCGTTGGCAACATCCTGTAGTCGGCGCAGCAGGGCGGAGTGGTTGTCTGGACAAACCCTCTTGGGGGACGAGTCGTCCTCCAGGGGCATGCTGCGTTTCCTGGTGGGAGTCTCTCCGGTCCGGATCATACTGTTGATCTCCTGGAGACGCTGAAGGGGACAGAAGTCACAAAAGTCAGAGATCAGAGATGGTCCATGATCCATAATGGGGGTCGAAAACTCATTGCTAGAATTTCTTGATAGTATATATTTATCATTTTCACTATAGAGAAAACCTCTGGTTGGAAACTAGTTACACTGTGTTCAGGGCTAAGTCACTATTCTGTTATAAGGCCTGGTTACACCAGAAAACCTGAGCTAAAATGAAACTCTCCTGGTTGAATTGGCAGGACAAAAGATGAACAACTGAGTTATAAAAAAATCTTAAATTGAAGGTACAAGCCTGTGGACAGAGAAAAATGGGGGGTAGATGTTAAGTTAGGTTCCCATGGAGCGTGATGCTGTGAGCTGTTGACAGTGAAGTGGAAGCTAAAGATTATGATGCTGAAAAAATTATTTTTACAAACTACATTTTAAACTTTGATTCAAATTAGATTAATTCAGAAACTGTGGTGCTGTGTTTTGTTCTTAACTGCAGCAACAAAGAAATCTGAATTAGTTCCTGTCAGGATTTACACTACTTAGTGATAGCAAACGCAGCTCATGGATATTTTAGTAGGAATAATAATCACAGACAAAACATTATTTCTCTGAAAAAGTTGGATTAATTGAAAGAATTAAACCCGTGGGATCATTGTCTGATTACAAATATAATAAGGTAACTAAGTTCCCAGTGTCTCACATTGGGAGGGCTGCTGCAGATGTAGTAGTAAATCTTGTCTCGTGGGGTTGTTGGCGTGGGGGCGGCGCTTCTTTTGTGTGGTGATATGTATATGGAGTGTTTGCTGGACAGAAGCATCCGGCGGGGAGAACCGGTCCTCAGGGTGGGGTACGGACACAGAGGGGGTGTCTCTACCTGCACGCATACAAACACACACACACAAACAGAATGATTCATTGTTTCCTCCATTGCTTCATTTTAGCCTCAATGTAATCTTCAGAGACTCTTAAATCAATCAGTTCACTATTTAAAAGGAGCTTCCACCTTGGACCAAGAACAAAGATTTGTTTCATTACAGGAAGCAGAGTTTTTATCAGTATAAAACCTTGTTACTCACCCCTGCGGAGGGTGAGCTCAGAGAGTATTGAAGAGCAAAGTGTCTCATTTGTTTGATGTAAACGTTGTTGTAGAAGTGAATGAGGTCTCCACGCTCCTCATCTCCGTCACCCACAGTGGAGGAGGCAGATGAGGATGGCGAGGAGGAGGAGGTCTTGTTTGGGGTGGAGGGGGCACTGCCGGGCTGGGGGGCAGGCAAGGTGCTGCTGGACCGAATAGGAACAGGGCTGTTGTCTCCTCCTGCTGGGGGGAGAATATGTGAAAGAAAAAGATGACAGTGGAAAAAGATTTGAAGGCAGATGTTTTTGAGTTTTCAGGCTTTCTTGTAGCTCTAACTTCATTCATCGTCATCACCATCTCCTGAGAAAGGTTTTTTTTGTCATACCTGGATCCTGGATGCTGTCAGGAGGTGAGTTCTGTCTGTTGGAGTCATTGCTGCCAGAGTGACGCCTCTTCCTCCCTGAGATCAACACACTCCTGTAGACCTAAAACACAAAATGAATCCTATTTACTAAACAGTTAATCTGGGAGGCAGATTGACACTACAATAGCATTATTTGCTATTTCATGCAACGTTTATTTTAAGGCATTCCTGTTCAGAGCTTCTTACATTGCTGGTGGCCTGTGGCTGAGAGCGGTAACACTTCATGATGTTCTGAAAGGATTTTTCTTCTTTAGTCACCTGAAATAAATAAAAGAGCATAGATATGTACTTTTATACTTGTATTTACTTAACATTTAGACTTAAAATTAAAACTGCAAAAAATGCCACGCACACAGACCTTGGCCATGACATAAACAGCACACATGAGCAGCTGGTCCAAGTGGCGGTCCATCATCAGTTCGGTACAGTGAACCATAGAATATTCAAAACAGGTCCAGATCTTCCTCCTCAGCTCCGATGAGATGTCCAGTCTGGCACAGAGATCTCTGAGACGCACGCTGGCCAGATGATACACCTGAAGAGATAATATGTGACTTGAATTGTAAAAGAAACTGCCTTCAGTGTTGTCTGTTCCTGTGTATTTAATCTCATGAAGATAGTAGAAGATACACAGCAGACATGTTAGACTTGTACCTTCCTGAAGAACAGCGACAACGAGCCTTTCTTCAGCGGCCTGCTCGCTGGTTTGGTGGCCGGCTTGGCAGCGGCTGATTGGACGGTGAGGGCGCCGCTCAGAGTCTGGGTGGACAGCGGCTGTAGCGTGGCTCCGCCCTGTCCGGTCACACTTACCTGGACAGGGATGAAAGTGATGCCTCCGCTCTCATTGGCTATACCTGCAGAGGTCAAAGGTCAGATTTACTTTATAAAGGACAGTTGGCCCTAAGGTGAAACCTATTATTGTTTTATCTCGCTCTAACCTCTGTGAAAAACACCATCTTTATTTCATTAAAAAGAAGTAGTTATGTAATGCTTACGTCAATGAACAAAACGTTTGTTGTCAAATATCCTGCTCATTTTTTTATGCGAGGTCATTCCATGTGGAACTAATGCTTCGGGGCATGATAAGATTTTGGTTTGCCGATAGTGGTGAAAATTTTTACGTGAACATGCTAGACCAATAGAGGAACTAATTGATGGCAAAAGGCCGACAACAATTGTATGTCCAGAATTCAACTTTTTAAAGACTTTTCAGTCAAGGTTCACTTTGCCACCTACACATTCACAGTTTTTAAATGTTCTGTTTTCACCTCATTGTTTAAATTTCTTACCTTGCACAGGTATGGTGACTGTCTGCCCGTTATTGGCAGTGACGGTGGCCGTCGCCATGGTGACCACGGTCTGCCCGGCCGGGATGGTTGTGACCAGGCCGGCCTGGCTGGTTTTGGGCCCAGCGGCTGGTGCTGTACTGGTGGAGCTGCTGGAGGTGACTCCAGACTCACCTTCCACCGGGTCGATGAACAGACGCCGCCGAGCCATGCCGGTGGGCGGCGAGCTGTAGCGGTCCAGCAGGGTAGTGGGGGAGGGGGACACACCTGCAGGAGGGGGTGTTCAGGGGTATTCAGAGTGTTATAATCAAGTAATAGAAGCACATATCAAATCAAAAAAATCAAATATTACAAGCTGTAAAACTGAAAAAGTAGTGTAAAAGTGCTTCTTGATAGATTTCAAATGTGTTAATTATTTGGATTTCTAAAATATGTGGTCCATCACTCAACTCAAATTGGAAAAAAAGTTAAGTGAAAATCACAGCAAAATTTAAGCACTTGTCCTCAAATACAGATTCAGATGCAGTTTAATTTATAAGGAAATTTTTGAATTCAGAAAACATAAAATATTAAGAAAGAACACATTCACAGAAAATATTGTATTTGAATCATTTCTACCAATACAATTAACAATACGAAATATATTTATTTTAAATACACATTCTGTTGTAGTTATTTGCTTCATAGGCTTTTCACCCAATCAGATTCTGTACTGTATATTTATACATTTATACAATCAAAAATGAATATGCAGTATTTAACAGCAGATTGTATATATTTTATAATGTGATCAGCAGTGAAAAAACACACATTCACACCTTTGACAGTGGAGTTGGCATTGAGGTCAGTTCCCTGGTTTATGGGAGTGACGGGAACGCCGCCTGTGCTGCTTTCATCGTTTTGTTCCAGATACTGAGGAGGCATCACCTGAACACATCCAGACCACAGTCACCTTGTGTTTCTCAACATGAAAGAGTGGAACTCTATTTAAAATAAATGCGAAAACATCTACTGTAGTATATTTAAACATCTACAAATAGACAATTGAATATGTGTAGTGTATGTGTTGGACCTCCTGGCAGGCAGGGACGTGGTCTTTGGCCGCTCGAAGACTCTCCCACAGTGGAGAGTTATTGGTCCATGCCAGGCTCTCCAGCACCTGCTCCTCCACCTGGTTCAGGTGCTTCACCACCTCCCGAAACAGACCCTGCTCCGACCGCACCAACACCTCGATCACCTGCACAGGTACGCAGAAATATCAAGGCATATAGGCACACACAAAGAGCCTTTACTCTCTACTTCATTGTTTTGATTCAGTGGCCATTTTCTTGATGACAATTCAACTTTTGCATGTGTTCTGACATATATATATATATATATATATATATAATATATATATATATAACATATATATATATAATATATATATATATATATAATATATATATATATATATATATAGTGGGAACACTACAATTGTACAAGGGTTTTCTAATGACCCAATGGCTTCTAATGTATTATCAAACACAATGTGCCATTCGAACACTGGAGTGATAGTTGCTGGAAATAGGCCTCTACACACCTACGTAGATATTGCATTAAAAACCAGAGGTTTGTAGCTAGAATAGTCATTGACATTACTAACAATGTATAGAGTGTACTTCTGATTAGTTTCATGTCATCTTTATTGAAAATCCAATGTTTTCTTTAAAAAATACAGACAGTTTTAGGTATTATAGTATCATGTATTAGTGATAGGATGTATCAGTACCTTGTAGAAGTGATAAGCTGAGAGCTGGAAGATTCGGATCATGTTGGGGAAATCTCCTGGAGGTCTGTAAGAGAAGGTGACGATCTCTAAGCAGCAGGCCAACAGAGAGCGATGGAAGACGTCCTGCTCCAGAATACACTGCAACACATATAAACACACAAACAAATATAATTTCATTATTCACTTCCAAGAACAAGTGTTCAATATTTGAGTCTGTATCTTCGATTTCATCAACAAATTCAGGCTGCTAGAGTGTGTTGAAATGTTAGTTTACTTTCAGAGTAACAAAGTGTATGTATAGTATTTACAAGCAAGTGAGAAAATGAGAATGAGAGAAATCTGTCCTATAAAATTACTTCATCTATTGTCACCCCCACAAAACATTGCTGTTACCTTGACTTATACTCATCGCATAATTCTAAAGCTGCATGGTGTATACTCACAGACAGATCAGCATCTCCAAGAATCATCTTTTCTCTCTCAATGATGGACTCCAGGATCCGGTAGTAAAGCGCCTCTGCAAGGTGGAAATACTTCACCGCCATGTCTACAAGAAAAATGTTTATTCAGATAATTAGACAAAAGTAAATGCATCAAAGCCATGTCAGATTATAAATCTGTATCTACACATACCTTTCCCCATCCCCCTGTTCTCTGCCTCGCTGCCCTGAGTGCCCTCGTAATGCTGAGAGAAGAGCCCGAACATGTCCTTCAGGCGCTTGCTGATGACATCACTGGGGTCTCTGGCACAGGTCCTGAACAGAGATGTAGTTTGTGTTATTACACAGTAGATGCTGCACACAAGACTGTACAGAGCAAAAAAAAAACATGTGCACTTAAAGTAAAATGGAAAGTTGCCTCTTCATAATTGGAACTCAAATTTAAACTTGAGTTCAATCTAGGTGATTTTTTTTTGTTTAGACCACAGAAAAATGAAATCACAGAATCCTACTTAAGTGTTTCCATGAGCTTAGCACTCGGCCCCTGTTTGGTTCCTGAGAGCAGCGTGTGGAGTCGACCAACGCTCTTCATGGCGGATGAGACTGGAGACGCTAGGCTGTTGTCCTGAACATACTTCCTGCCCGTTAAGGGAGTGGACACTTTCAGAGCTGAAGCCTGTAGAAATGATAAACAGTAGGTTGGTTACTTCCCATTTAAAAAACTGAATGCAGAAAGAGCAGAAAGGCGGAAACAAAAACAAGAGGCTTGTACTTCCTTTGGTTTAAAAGATACAAATAGAAGTACATAGATCTCTTACAGTGAGGTTGGCATGGAGCCTGTAGGTGGCGCTATCCTGGTTCTCCACCCCTTCACACAGGCACGGCCCCAGGGTGCCGATGTCATCATTCGCCCCCTCACTGGTAAAGATCCTTTCATCCAGGCTGCCGGTGGCCAGAACATGTTCCTCATACACCCGACTCAGAGACAAACTGTGGGTACAGGACGTTATAGGGAAAAGTCAGGTAGAGCATGGTAAGGCAATTACAATAGAGTACATGCAAGATAGATAAGTATCTTAGTATATGCAAGTTATATCTAAAAAGTTGAGACTGATCGATCAAACAGATATCAGAGTCACAGACACACATACTGACAAACACTCCTTGCTTTATAGATAGATGTTTTAAACCATGATGGCCAACACTCACAAACTGTCTCCGAAGTTCATGGGATCTAGAAAGCCGGTCAAACCGTCCTCTTTTCCTCTGAGAATCTGTAGGAGTTCCAAAAAAAGGAAGTCTAGTTTTACAGAAAACCACAAACAGCATCAGACCAGACCATACCAGGGTTTGTGTCTGTGTGTGTGTGTGTGTGTGTGTGTGCACGCACATGCATTTGTGTATGTAATGTAGAACCACAAAACGTAGGTAAGTCAGAGGCAAAGACTTTGAGATACCACTGAAACCAGGTTTTCCTCACTGTAATCATTCTTCCTGTTCATTCAATGTAAGTTATGGGAGCCAAAGCCACAGTGTATCCACACGCTTATGTAATGTAAAAATGCATTGAAAATCTTTATTCTCAAAATCTCATGTTATCACTTTTTCCTAACAGTGACTCAAAAACCCATCATATATTGATAGTAAAACAATTGACATGTGTATGTGAATTCTAAAATGCATCATTACCCTTTTGTGAAAGAGTTTCTTGATGAAGGGTTTCCAGAAGTGTTCTTTGACCCCTTTGGCCTCCAGCACCAGGCCGTCATGCAGCTCACACAGCTGCTCTATGAAGCAGTACGGGCCTGAGGCTGGCCTGTAATCCTTACTGCTGAAGTCTTCTGGTAGACCTGCAGGACAGGACACAAGCGCGGAGGACACTAGTAACCAGGACAACAAGAAACCTGATGACATGAAGGACTGTGGTTAAAGGAAACAGTCTGTTCTTACAGATGTAAAAGACCAAAGCTAAAAAAGAGCTTTACGAATGTTGATTTTTTTGTCAATGATGAATGACTCACATTCATCTACTTTCTCATATTGAGTGTGAATATCTCTTAACCCCCCCCAATGGAAGTCAAGAGATTTGGTACGATTTGGGATTGTTTTATGTTTCCTGTCTATATATAATGTGAAGTGGTGTCAATTTTCATGGTGAAGCTGTCAGGACTGCAGATTTTTTTTGTGCAGAGCTGTTTCCTTTCTCATTAAATACAATTACAGGGGCAAGCAGAGGAAACACGAAGTGTCAACAGGAAAAGTGTGCAGCTCTGAAACACACCGCTGTATGCTCCTTCTGGAAACTGGCAGGTTGGAATGTGTAATGTGAAAGGAGAGTAACTTTTGATTTATTTCACATTTGATTAATTGCTGGACTAATGCTGGGACACCATTGAACTGAAAGTCACTATAAGGTATCATAATACTGAGGGGAACTGTAGAGTTGCTGATAATTTGCTGTAGTACTATTATGAGTCATGCACAGTAAATTTATACAGCATACTTATTAAAAATGTGCATTAGATGTAAATAAAACAAAGTGTCAGATTTTGACAAAAGAGCAATAATATTTTCCAAGGTTCCATATTTCCAACGATTTGGATAGGCACAGTTTTCACAATATATTTTTTATTATGTTTATTATAATGTATATTTTGTTATTAATGCTTCTGCTGCCCCCAAGAGGCCAAATCATGACTTATTGCAGGTTTATTTAAGGTTAAAGATGTGTTTTATATATGAGAAAGGACCTTCATTTTAGAGAAGTAGGCACATGACCATTGATTTAAAAATGAAGCTACACCTTTGCATCTGAATCTGAAAAACCTTTGAAGCTTCCAACATCGACAGACGCAGCTACAGGAAGCTGCAGCAATAGAGTGTGGTACCTTTAAAGTTTGGGTTGAGCAGGTCTTTTCTGGCATTGCACAGCAGAGCGTTGGTGAAAACCAAGTCGAGAGCACACAGCAGTAGATGATATGAGTTCACCAGGTCATCGCTGATCATGGGGAAGTTTCCTGAACAAGCATAAACGGGATCAAAGAAAAACTTAGACCGCATGATTCATTTATCACATCCTCAGGCTAAATTGGCACGGCAAGCCACGCCAGCACTACTGACTAATCTACAGAGGCAGGTCCAAACCAGCCACTTTAGTTGTCAGGACATCTGATACACACTGAAGTGTGTGTCTGTGTGCGGGTGTACTTTAAGGGGTTTCGAGAGGATTTAAGCTGCAGTTTTTATGAGAAGGAATGTCAGACAAGAGCAGGGAAAGTAAATGAGTACTTATTTTTTTCCTTCTGTATATACCACGAGGTTCCTTTGAGAAAGGCACCTGTGAAGACAATCTGTCCATAAAATGTTGATGAAACCTGTTGAGGCAAAACAAAAGTCACCAAGTAACACTGGTGAAAACATAATCTCCATGGAGGAGGGAATAAAGGCCTGAGTGGCAGCCTCACATGGTGACATCCAGCTGATGCTGACAAGTCTGAGCTCGCCCCCAAATCCTTATTATTTAAGTCTGTTATGTTATCTCTGGAGAGCTCTGTTGATTTTCCACCTCAGCAGGTGTTTCCAAGCACAGTATGTGTAAAAAAAAGTAATATAAAGCCTTTATTTCTATAGAGGGATCTAATGATGGCACTTGTGAGTGTTGGCTGCAGATGAAGGTGACAAGTTTGCGAATGAAAACATTGTGTGGGTGTAGAGTTAGAAAGAAACAAGGTTACAAGACCTTATTCTCTCTGCTGGAGAGTAGCAGCTACATTCTTCAATCGCATAACACACCACTATTTCCAGGTGCATTGTGGGTGATGTAATAATCAAGTTTTGACAAGGAAGAAGAATATGTAGTGACTTTCTACAGTTCCTATCTAAATACAGCTATTTTTAGAATTCTGCTTTAGCAGCCAGACTTTGATCCTAAGTTATAATCCTTCCTCTATTTGTTGAATCTCCTGTGGTTTTAAGTAACCTTACCTTTAGCATGGACAAACAAAAACCAGCAGAAGTTGAAGACCTCGGTCACTGTGCATGGATGTCGTCTGTTGAACAAAGAAAGGAAGGACAATGCATCCATTAATGAATCATGACTACATGACTTCATGTGTATATGTATATTTGTATCGAATGTGATGCACCAGAAATCTGAGAAATGCAAGTATGCATAAAAATGGAGATGGAAAAGAGAAAACTTCAACCTATAACATAAATAAAAGCTTGATCAAAAAAATGTGTTAAAATCTAATAAACTAAAACTGCATTTATATTTCACCTCCACACATTTCTCACTTGGCAATCAGCTGTCATAGAGCCGATGTACTCGAATGATGAAGCAATTAGTGAGTGCCGATGGATGAAAATTCATTTCCTGTGCAACCGAAACAATTTGTAAAATGTCCCTGTGTCTGTTTACTGGTATTCTGTGAAAATCAATGTCATGAATGTAGACGGCCTCGTACCTCTGTTTGCGGCTGCGGTGAACACGGGGCGGCTCCTCTGACGGGGCTTTGAAGATGGCTTTAAAGATGGGAACGTACTTCTTGAAGATGACGGCCGACACAGTGAAGTTTCTCTCCAGCTTCTCGGTGCCCTGACGGAAGTCCTGAGGCAGGTTGGCCATGTCCTGCCACTTCTTCATCTTGTTAAAAAACTCAATCAAGCTGCAACGAGGGAATATTGAAGTATTGAAGTATCACACCCAGAAACTAACACAACACTGGCAGTAATTTGTACGTCTGACTGATCTGTGAGAAGGAAATATTTACCTCATTTAGCCATAAATATAGCCTTTTAGAATCCAGTATAACTGCAAGTATGTTTTTTTCTATGCCTTTTAAAATGCATTCAGCTGTTAACAACTTCTAGATACGGTGTCACTTATTACAAAGTTCTTGCCCTGCACAATTTAATCAGGAAAATGTCATAAGTTGCATTGAAAAATATTTCCAATCATCTGCCTTGAAACATTGAACACTATCATTTAATGTTATTTCTATTGAAGGAATCAAATTGTATGTTTTTTAGGACTTTGCAACAATTGCAGTCCTATTTATGTATTACCATAGTTCAGTCGAGTGTGCAGGTCCGTTATGGTCCTACCTCATTTCTGAGCAGCGCAGGATTCTGGTCAGAGAGACGTAGTTCCCCTCGGAGGTGCCTTTCCCCACCGTCGGCACCGAGGACCTGCAGGCCACGTAGAGAGCACAGGCCAACCAGTGCAGCTCGCTGCCCTGCACATGGGAAGGGGGAGAAATAATCACGGAGAAGGAGAGTGGAGTGGGGGTAAGAAATTGAGAGAGGAGTCACAAAAACAGAGGTAGGGGGAAAGAGGACATGGAGAAAATGGTGGAAGAAAAGAAAAAGGAACAGGAACAGAGGAAGAGATGAAAAGAGGCAGCGTAGGAGGGGATTACAATAGAAGAGTGTGGACAGGCCAGATGAGGATAAACTTCTCCTTCTATACACAACACATTTATGAACTACTTAAGTACCTGCACTTCACCTGAGTGGTTCTGCTGCTTTATATATCTAGGAGAGAGACATAGTTCCCCTCGGCTACATTTATTCATTAATTTGACTAGCTATGACAAATCAAGTTTGATATATTACTATGGGTTTAGCTAAGACTTTAATAAGCCCCTAAAATTCATACATCACCACTGGTTTCCTCTTTCATAATGTGTTATATTTTACAAGCTGGTTATATCGTCAAATCTTCATTTGAGGAGTAAATACATAATAAAGCTGTCAGATAAATGTCTGACAGCTTTACAGAAAGCACAATATTTCCCTCTGAAATGTAGTGAAGTAAAGAAGCATCGCATGGACATACGCAGGTACGCAGAGGCAATAATCTGCAGCAGTGGTGGTAAATAACTAAGTACATTTACTTAGTTACTGCAACTCGGTACATTTTTGCAGATTCTATTTTTCTCTAGGAAAGTATCTGAGTACTTCTTTCAGTACCGATCTGTCATTCTGACCCATGCTGGAAATCCTCCCCTCTAGTGGCTTCCTGTTTGCACACACGGTGTTATTACCGTGTAATTTCACCATTACATGACATGTTCCCCTAAATAAGTGTTTGTGTAGCATTGCAGTGATCGATCTGTTGCAGGCTAACATTACATTCACACCCGTAAAACGTGGAGGGCACGGTTTAAGAGCGTTAATAAAAGACGTAACGAATCATCCCAATAAATGGGCGCTATCGATTTGTTATTTGCATTGCACTTGTGGAAATAAAACGACAGAAAGTGGGCTGGGGTTGCACGTTTGAAGTTAGCTAGCTGTAACGTTAGGGTGAGCACGGGCACGTTAACGTTAGAGCAGAATAATGCGTGAGTAATGTAACGTTAACGGAGGAACTGGCGTGTTTTTTTTTTTTACCTCTAGTGTAAAATTCCTGCTGATGTTTTCGTAGGTCTTCCACGCCTCGTTGCTCGCCTCTTCGTCCATATTCAACCCGCGGCAGAGCTCTTCAAACCCGGCTCGGGCTTTCTGTAAAAAGTCGTCCTCGTCGCTCATTTTTTTTCCCCCCTTCTTTTTTTCTTTTACTCTTTCTGAACGAAATCAGCGAATAAAACGCGGCGTCACGTAAATATAAATGACACCAACAACACGAACCGACGCTGTTTGTGCCGCTAGCCGCCGAAATATCACCGTAACTGTGTTATTATCGCGCTGTAACGCATACGGCGCAGCCATTTAAATGTCCTTTGGCTGACAGGTACTACGCTGCGTCGCCGCCGCTGACGTACGCAGCTGCGCTAGCCATGGAGTGCTACGTCATTCGAGGGCGTGTTTTAGTTAGAGAATACAAAAAAGTGCGTAAACCCGCCCCCTCCCTCAGTCCGCTAAACCTGTGCAGTTGGGTTATGGCGTTTCACTTGGGCATGAATGCAAAAATTACAAAAAAAGGGGCGGATCGACCGTCAACACAAACAAATAACGTTGCTAACACTTCCGGTTGTACGGTTGTGTTTTTTTTGCTTAGTGACGGGGCCCACACCGGCATTCGGTACCGACTGACCGGGCACATTCTAAGTGTCCGGTTCGTGTTTTTGTGAATAGAACTTCGGGGCTGGACGTCGCCTCGTGACGTCAGCCTACTACGGTCCGCTCAGGTTCGCCTCCGTGGATCAGATTCACATTAACACTGTGTTTGGTGTCATATTAAAGGAGAGATTCCAAGCTTTTTATTCGGGATTGTTGGAGAATCTTTCTGAAAAAACGCAGAGGTCTCTAACAGCGCTTCAAACATCAGTTTTCCCCAATTTCTTTAGACTACATAACATCACTATATTAAAATAATGGTCTTTTTTAACTTTATCAAATGCATTTTATCAATACAGTTATATAATCTTTAATAAATATAAACAATTCATTGTATTAATACCCTAAGGGTAACAAAACTGATATTTATAAGAACGTTTTTAAAGAATAATGTAACCTTTTTCCATTAATGATACTAATTTTTGTTTTTTTGCATGACTTGTGTACACTGCCTACAATGTTCTTCTGAATGAAGGTTGTTGAATAAAACAAATAATGAGGTGACATGTCATTTTCCTGAACATTTGGTGTGACTTAGGCAACTTTTTTTTCCATCCCTGGTCTTCTTTGCCTGTTTCTATTGAACAATCTCAGTTTTGAAAACTTAGATGCGGCAAGATTTCAATTTCAAATTTTCAATGCAGTGATGACACCTGTTTAATGGACTTTAATATCCTGGAGCTTCCTTCCTTTATTTATATAATAAACATGTAAACATGTTTTTCTTGTTGTAATTATTCCTCCCGTTCCTCCTGATGGTGGAAAAAAATGCATAGTTGTCCTCATATCATTATTCTTTTCAAAAATGTATTCACAACTTTATGGCTTTGTCAAACAGCTGTAGTTTTAACTAAGACAAAATAGATGGTGATCTTTTAAGTTCAGTTCAATATTTGATATAATCTAAACCAAAAAGCTGTGACACTTAGATTAAAGCTCTTTATTCAGAAATAAGTGAAGTGTGAGGAGCTGCTGGTTTATGAAATATTTTCCACATTTTGTATTCCCATTTCAAATGTTTCTACGAAGAACCTCCTTAAGGTTATAACACAGAAACTCAAGACTCTCCTTGAAAATGTAACCATCATATATGTTTCTGTTCTGTTCTAATTATAACATTTTTTGCTGTTGAAATTGCAAAGAAAACAAGTTGAATTCACCAAAACTGATCCTGAGTTTGACTTTGATGGATGAAATGCACCTTGGGGGTCACAGTCAACTTCTCTTCATCAGTTATTCTGTCCAAGTGCTTATAACTTTGACTTTATTATTTTTCTTTTTTTTAAAAAAACAACCAGTTATTTTCTAACATACTTAACCATCTTGTGTCCGATTGGGATAGCTTCATTCTTCTCCTGCTACCTCCTCAAACTTCACAACTTTACAGACAAATCTCAGCAGATCTTTTCACATCCGCTGTTTGCTGGTAAACATGAAAGAAAGGTTCAAAATGTTCAAGTCTGTCCTAAAACAACAGTCATATAGTACAGATTTCATCTGGAGCGATTGTCACGTTTCCCCAGCAGGCTTTAAAAAGTTATTCTTTGATTGATTAGTTTTTGGGTTCAGTAGTCCAGCATAGCCAACAGGTTATAGGTGATTGTGTCTCTGATGACCTCAGCAGTGCAGTAGCTGTCTCCATCATATGATTCCAGAACAGGCTGCAGTAGCTGATTAGGGGGAGGAGCGATCTCGGTGTTCCACTCGGGAAGGAAACCATCTCCCCGATTTTCACAGATGTTGTGCAGAACACAGCACGCAGTGACGACCCTCGGCATCAAGGAGATGTCGATGTCGTTCTTCTTCAGCAGGCATCTCCAGCGTCCTTTCAGCTGGGCGAACGCCTTGCGCACCACCGCATGCGCGGAGGAGAGCGTGTAGGTGAAACGGCACTGCTCAAAAGACAGCTGACGCTCTTCCTGGCTGTATCCTTTCATCAGCCACGGCTTCAGTGGGAACGACGTGTCGCCGATGAGATGGACGGGGATCTCCACACCATTGGACATGATTGACTTCTGAAAAAGAGACATCAGTTTTATTTTAGTTTATTAAAGAGATTCAACATGACTTGTAATGCTATTTATCTATTCAACTAGACCATTTTGATGTGAGTTGATGAGTGCTGGAGATATAATTCTGGATATAAATCACATTTTTTAGTGAATACTGGGAATGGTACCATGAAAATATTTTGGTAATGAAATCCAGAAGAAATCCTGGTTTCTGGATCACTTTGAATTTTTTGTTTGCTAAAACTGTGGTAATGGACCTTCATACAGGCAGGCGCCACCTGGTGCACATATCTTGCACATGCATAGTATAGGACACCAATGTTTGGTGGGAGTCACCATATGCTTGGCAGAGTTCTGTGCTTTTCTACTTTTATTATGCTTCATTCCAATTCATTCCAAGCGTCATTTTATATTGTTCTATAAATCTGTTTTGTGATTGTTAGGAGATGGATTTAGAATGCACTTTGGACACTCACCTCTCTGGGGAACAGGTAACCATCTGGGCAGTCCTCTGCTTTCAGGTACAGGTCAGAGCTGAACAACACTGTGGCACTGCAGTTACCCCCTGGCCAGCCAGCGTAGACGTCGGTGAAACTGTAAGTGGTGGAAGAAGTTCTGTCATTTTTATCGATATAAAAGTAAAAACACTGCACTGTAATCATCATAATAAAGTAAAAATATAAACTATCTTGATATATTTTTTATTTACCATTTAACAGTGCGGAAAAAAATCTAAATCTAATTGTCAATAGTGGAGAAAACATTTAATAGTGACATTGTTTCTGGAGGCCCTTTCACACAATTTATAAGAACTATTAGTGATTTTGACAGTTCACAAATGCAACTCCATTCCAGAACATTTCTGTCTTGCACCTATTTACATATCATATTAATTTTGATTAATATAGCAGTACCTTTCAGTTACAAGGTGCTGCACATAGCAGAGTAGAAAGGACGGTGAATGGAAAATGAAGAATGAGTTCATAAACTTAAATAATCAACAAATACTACATGTTGTATTGTGTGTATTACATGCTGTAATAAGTAACATGTATTATATGCTGTGATAATTAATAGGTTTAAAATGTTCCCATGAATGTTAAAACTATTTGTTTAAGAAATGTTCTAGCCATTCTCTTGGAAAAAGTAATGTTTGAAGCAACCTAGAGTTATTTATCTCTCAGCTCATAGCATTACAAGGATTCTGCAGATATGGGTCAAGTCCACTTTGAGAACCATTGCTCTAGGTGACATAGAAAAAGGCGACTGTAGCCAAAATGCAGAAGGGTTCAGACTTTTTGAAGGGCAGGGGTGGAAAGGAAAAGGGGGCTCATGTAACACATCTTCACTAATGAGGAGGGCACTAAAGCATGTGTTTTGGCTGCCAGGAGGGCAATTTAGCACTTATTTTGGCTTCCATTAGGGCACCTTAGTGAGTGTTTTGGCTCCCAAGAAGGCACTTTAGCAATGCGTTTGGCTGCTATGAGAGCACTTTAACACGTGTTTTGTATCTCAGAGGGAACTTTGATGCACTTTTCAGCTCCCATTCGGGCACTGTAGCGCGTGCACGTCGCTGCCAACAGGTGACAGGTTGCAGGTGCGTTATCAGACGTGCCGTACCAGGCGTTGTGGTCCACCACAGCCTGCAGGATGACGGAGTGCCAGCCCCTCTTGTTGACGTAGTGGTCCGGGTTGTCCCTCGGGGTGGCGATGGGGATGTGGGTCCCGCCTATGGCGCCGGCGCACTGCGGGTAGCAGTGGTGCTGGAAGGCTCTCACGGTGTCGTCCAGCCGCTGTCCGCTGGGCAGCGTCACGAAGCGCTGATACAGACAGTCGACGACGGCCGAGGTGACCTGACGCACGATCGTGCACACAGTGGCTATCCCCACACCGAACAGGTTGGAGATGGAGCGGTACTCCACGGCCCGGGCGTACCACCACAGGGTGATGGCCAGTCTGCGGCGCGGCTCGATGGGGACGCGGTAGTTCGTCCGGCGGCGGGTGATCGCCGGGCCGATCAGTTCGACCAGGTAGTCGAAGGTCGCCCGCGACACGCGAAACTGCGCTTTCCACTCGTCGTCCTGGAACGACTCCGCCATGGACCAGAAGTTGTGTCCGGAGCTTCGGTTCCGGACCCAGATGTGCCGTTTGTTGGTGGAGGTGATGAGGCTCAGGATCGCGGCTATGGAGGACAGCAGGAAGGCTCTCCTCCGCCGCAGATACTGCCGCCGCCGCCGGTCTCTCTCCATCACCTCCCGCACCCGCTTCCGCCGCAGGAGCGTCGTCTGGAGCCGGTACAGCTCGAACATGTGGTGTCCGAGCAGCGGAGGCACATTCAGGCTCAGAATGGAGCCGAGCAGCGCAGCGGTCAGGGAGGAATTACCCTCCATGTTCGGCTCCATTTTGAACTGTCACTAACAAAAACATGACTTCTTCTTCTTCTACGAGCATTAATGGCGGCTGACCAGACAGCTTCTGTGTGTATCAGCGCCATCTACTGGAGACATTTAGTGGAGGCAAGAGTTCTTCATATCGATGTCATTGTAAAATAATAATAATAGTTTATGCACACGTACTTATTATCTATTTTTTACAGCAGTTTAGTTTATAGACAGTGAATTAGCTGTTGCTCAGTTTACCAATTATAAAACCATAAAAGGATGTGTTATAAATTACACTGCTATCCACTTGACATTAAATAAGACAACTTTTGACAATGAAAAAATTTTAAATACGAAATGAGAAATAAATTATAAATAAAATGAGAAAATAAATTTTAAAAAAATGAGGCAACAAACAGACTAGATAATCTCACTCTGTCACCGTCACCCATAAAACTTCCCTGTATATTTTCCAGGCACCCAAAGACAAAAAGTTTGGAAACCACCAGTGGTTTCATCCTTGACAATGTGTTGTACTTTAAAAGCTTGTTATATAATCCATTATGTTGAATCTTCAGAAAGAAATGAAGTATAAAGTACATTATTATCCTCTGAAATCTAGTGGAGTGGATGTATTTAAAAAAATAAAATATTGAAGTACCTCAATATTGTACTTTAAAGCAATCAAGTAAATATATAAAATTACTTTTCTCCACTGTGTACTTTCAATTCAATTCAATTTTATTTGTATAGCCTAGAATCACAAATCACAGATTTTTCCCAATGGGCTTTACGGTTTGTGCAAAAGCAACACAACATCCCCTGTCTTCAGACCCCTACTTCATACAAGGTAACACTCCCTTAAAAAAACCCTAACCCTTAACATGTTCATCAGCACATCGTCAGGAAACTCTTTCACCTGCTGGCAATGAATATGTGACATGATTGAAAGCTACATGGATTTTTATTGTGAGGTTGATTAGTCAGGAACTGAGGAGATCAGAGGGATTTAATGTGGAGCGGCATGATACAGAAAAATTGGTAATAATTTAGAGGGGCGGGCAGGTGTGCTGTTTGTCACTGATAATGTCAGCAGGGGTTAAACATGTGAACAAAGTGCTGCTGAAGGCCTCACACGGTTATTGTTAACCCTTTCAAAGAGGCTTTGTGTATCTGTGCGCACTCAGCGCTCTGAGGCACAAAACAGCCCCATGCTCAGGTGTATAAAAGCTAAGCTCAGACAGGTACGAAGCACGCCAACGACACGTCAACGACACGCAAACATGTCTGCCACTGATATGAACATGATGAGCAGGGTAAGTCCAGGACGCATTGCTTCGCTACATTTTATCCTGACACACACATACACATAGGTCACAGGTCACATGAGATTGATCAATATTGATACACACCCAATCAGGCTGATGAGGTATTGATTATTACAAACCGGTGTATAATAATTTAGTAAATTGACTCTTTGAGTTGATACTTCCACTTTCATACAGAACTGTTATACTTTCGACTCCACTATTTAAACAGATCTTTTATTATTAAAGCACTTTCCAACCTTTTTGTCCTTAGATATTCATAAACATTTAAATAATTTAATATTTCCTCAAAATTCAAATATAGGTGGAAAAAGAGCGAAGCTAAAAAGAGATTTGTGAATTGGAACATAGTAGATTTCCTCTTTCAGAAGACATATCTGGTGATCTTTTGAAGGGGCCTGACCCCTAGGTTGACTACCGCTGGTCTGAACTGTCTAACTGTATATAAAGTAGTTGAACCTAGCTACATCTCAGGCAGCTACAGTAACTTGCTACTTTAATAGCAAAGCTTCAGTATTAATAATCTAATCATGTCATATATAATAATTATTGAGTCAGAAGAGCAAACCAATACATTTTTACTTAAGTAGAAATTTTCAAGCAAATTGTTTTACTTTTAATGAAGTGAAGCCCCGAACAATGATTATTCTTCATTCCTGACTCCTGTGTCTCTGTCTCAGATCACCTTCTACGAGGACAGGAACTTCATGGGTCGTTCCTATGACTGCAGCAGCGACTGTGCTGACATGTCCTCCTACATGAGCAGGTGTCACTCCTGCAGGGTGGAGAGGGGCTGCTTCATGGTGTACGACCGCACCAACTTCATGGGAAACCAGTACTTCCTGAGGAGGGGAGAGTACGCCGACTACATGAGCATGATGGGCATGAGTGACTGCATCAGGTCCTGCCGCATGATCCCCATGGTAACCACGCAACCAAACACATTACATCACTCTGAAACAGTTCATACCAAACCTGGCCATTCAGGCCGCAGTCCTTCATTTGATAGATCATTTTTATAACATCACTGTTTGATGATTGAAGGGTTTGTTTATTGCTCTGTGACTGAATCAGCTCATGATTCATCTCTTTCAAAGTGAAGAAGTGGAGGTTAGCATGGTGGAAGGATGAGGAGCATGTCGGACTTCCATACACTGAGTCCAGGCTTAAGAGGAGCAACCACCAACTATTTTAGTTATCAACTAATTTGCTGATTAATTTCATATTTAATCAATTAGTTGTTTGGTCTATAAAATGTAAAAAAAAAAAATTAGTGGAAAAAGTCACTTTTTCCTAAAGCCTGTAGCTAGCCGTAAAAAAAATTATATTGTCCTGACCACCAGTCCACTACGCCAGATATAACAGAAAGAATATATTCAATAAATACATATTCAGATTTGAGAAGCTAGAACAAGAAAATCTGGACTTGTTAAAACCTCTCTAACTATTTAAATGGTGATCAAAAAAGTAATTTCATTGAATAGTTCACAAAATATAAATTCACATCAAGTCACAGAACTGCTCCTGATGGTGATTTTCAGACTATTTTTGTCCTTTTACCCTTCAACAGTGAGTAGCTACTTTGATGAGATGCCCACATACCTCTGGTCATGCAGTGTACTTAGGTCTGATTAAGGACTGATCTATATTCACTCCAGAGATCACT
The DNA here is from genome assembly GCA_036785175.1 of Eupleurogrammus muticus. Taxonomy (NCBI): domain Eukaryota; kingdom Metazoa; phylum Chordata; class Actinopteri; order Scombriformes; family Trichiuridae; genus Eupleurogrammus; species Eupleurogrammus muticus. The sequence goes on along the minus strand of JAYKQN010000010.1, from coordinate 9,137,909 downwards.
TATGTGTTACGACACTGACTGATCATTGATTATTAACGAGTGGCTCTGTGTGTTGCAGTACCGTGGATCTTACAGGATGAGGATCTACGAGAGGGAGAACTTCGGAGGCATGATGCACGAGCTGATGGACGACTGTGACAACGTCATGGACCGTTACCGCATGTCCAACTGCATGTCCTGCAACGTGATGGACGGACACTGGCTGATGTACGAGCAGCCCCACTACAGAGGCAGGATGATGTACATGAGGCCTGGAGAGTACAGGAACTTCATGAACATGGGCATGAGCGGCATGAGGTTCATGAGCATGAGGCGCATCATGGACTCTTATTATTAGAATCACCATGGAAACACTGAAAATACCAATAAAGTGTTTTTTGTGTTAACAAGTTTGCAGTCTGTTCTGTTCATGCTGATAAGAAGCTGCAGTGCTCATTGAGCTTTATGGTTTTAGGGGATAATTGAAGACAAATTAACAACTCTAACACAACCACTTTCAATAAAACAAGATAGGGAAAAACAACTCAACATATACTTTTCAAGACATTAGGATAATAGTGTATAATAATGAATAGAATAATACTGACGCATATAAAAGAAAATATATAATACAACCCAATCCAAAATCCCAAAACTGATTCTAGGTACTGATTTTTCATAATGCTATTTTTAACTATTCCACATAGAAATACATGTAGTACACACAATAAAAACACTTTATACTAAAATATAATGTGAAGAGAGAGATAATATGTTTATTTGTGCTTGATAATACATTTTACAGTACAAGAATATGAAATATGTTAGTATTTACAGAAATAGACATATTACTGTATTGTGACACAAATTGTGGTGCACACTGTTTACAGCAGGACAATTTAGAAAATATTGTTTCCTATGATTGTACAACTTATTTTTGGTAATATCCATAGAGATGTTGCTGGGAATCTGTTTGGACACATAATTTCGACAGATAATAAGTAGCTTCTCTTGAAGTTGAAGCTGAGTGGTGTCTGACAAAACTCAGTTTTCTTATGGACCCGTTGTTCTGGTTTTAGATGAAGTCACTCTGGAGCTTCCGTCTAATGTGGTTGTCATGTTAAGATCATTTCTGACAGTATAGTTTGTATTTAAATATAACTTTAACACAAGCAACTGTGCAAATCGAGGTAATTTAATTCATTAAATTGATCAGCGAAGTGCAACACTGGTCTGTGCTGGCTCTGCTTCACAAAGCTCATGTTTTTATATTCAAAGTATATCACACATAAAACCCACAAATTATATGATGCAGCAGAATACTGTGTTAATGCACTCAACACAAGAGACACAGTTTTTATTTTTGTTAACTGTTAGGTTACTACTACTACTGCTGCTACTCTTTACAGTTCATTACATTGGTAACAGCGGTGGAATGAAATAAGGGCTCAGATCCTTAAGTAGAAGTAGCAATACGATTTTACACTTGTTCAGTGCTTGTGTGTAAACTGCAAAAAATTGACCTGTAATGTCACACATGAACACACATAATGGCTAATAAAGGCTTTATGAGTGATTAGTGCCACATTAACTACTTTTCAAGTGCATTGTGGGATAATTTGAGTCCACTATTTATAGGGTATTGGGCTATGATAATATTTACTGGTGTGTTGAACACATCTGGGTAGATTACAAAATTTTTTTGTATATTGTTTCGGCAAATTTATTGCAAACATTTTCTTGCAGACTTTTTGGAAATATCAAAAACAAACTATCAGTTTTAAACATGTAGGCAATGTTCATTTCAACTCAAGGAGGGGAATTGCATATTGTTAAAAATGGACCTCCAGCAAAAATGCACCTTCACTTTTTTATCGTACTTAAGTTAATACTCCTGATTCATTATTAGACCCATATTAGCCTGCGGGTGTTGCAGAGAATAGCTGACTGCTGCTCAGGAAACATTCACATCTCTAGCTCCTGTTGCAAAGGACTCTCACCTCTTTGTTTGCTGTTCTGCCCTCAGGAAGGCGCTACAGGTCCATCAAAGCACTGAACTCTGCACTGAAAGCACTCGCACCCAGAAAGTAGTACCACTTTTTTTTTACCCTTTCCACAGCCACCAGAGCAACCTGTGTGTCCAGCAGCTCTGCTCTCACAACTCTCATTTAGCTGAGGGACGAGATAACCTACAAAGTTCTCCTGCACACCTACAAGTGCATCCATAACCGACCTCCTACACGTTGTCACGCCATCCCGTTCCTTCAGATCTTCCTCCTCGCTCCAACCTGCCTTAGGACTGTAAGAGCGGCTTAAACTCTGGAATTCTCTGGAACTCGGTCACCCGACCAATCCCCAAATCCAAACTCAAACCTCGCCTGTCAGACTCACATATGTAGTGTATTTTCAACCTCTTAGTTGGCTTAAATCTTAATTAATCTAAAGAGCATTACTTGTTTCAGCATAATAAAGAGAGATCTACAATTCAGCTCTCAGATTCTGTGTGCATTTGACACTGTTTTTGGAATAAACAATACTCCCTCTAACTGCTGTCATGTTCCTCTTCCCTTTTGTTTGTATGATGGCATTTATGTTGTATTTTTGTCTGTTTTTATACCAAATGTACCTTGACCTCAGCTTTAAAATATTATTTTGTGAGAAATTTCAGTAGATAGTAGAAATCTGCAAGGGTCCAGTCAGCCAGGATTCCCACTGGGGACCCACTGCTCAGAGCATATTATTACTATCAATTATTATTATAATTCATGTCGACTGGGTTTTCTGAATGCCCCGGTGAGTTTGTGTTGCTGTGTGTGGAGTGAATGAGTTTTGAAGGACAGCTTCACAGATCCATAAAGGGAATTTATCTCAAAAGCTGTAAGCACACATACGTCAGACCGAGGTTTAGCTGGAGATGAGAATAGCAGAGATCAATTTCATGTTTTTTTTTCTTTTTAATAACGTTAGTTTTAATGAATCAAATAGTTTCCTTGTTTTAATTTAAGTCTGACAGCAGCAGTGGTTTGTGCTAGTTTTATTTTTTTTATGACTTTTGATGACATGATCATCAAAATTTTGACTGGAATCAGAAACAGATTATTTTCCCCACACGCTCGATAATATCAACGGAACCAGGATATGGTTTGACATGTGCATGCAGGTTTTCTGGGCCAATGATAAATTCTTTTAGAATTTAACCTAATGCATTTTGTGGATATCTTACATCTGTCACAGCTGGTATTTATCAAGCTTTGTAGAGTAGTAAATCATTGATGTTTGATGAATTTTATCAGAAGGGATAATAACTCAATGAAATTCTAATGGTTTTAACGATATAATTATGCATGCATCGGAAATCATAATTGGTTCATTGAAGTTACACAGGCCAAGTAATCGGTGAAGGGAGAAGGATTCAGTTGTTTTCAGTGTGCAACACCTGCCACTAGATGACACTTAATCATACATGTTGGTGCTTTAAATTGAATATTTATCATAAATAATCATTATGTAAACAGTTAAAATGGTTTATGACGCACCAATATGAAGTTAACATTTGAAATGTTTAAAATCAAAAATGATGTCGATAATTACATTAAAAACATATCTATAAATACATATCTATCTATGTAAAGTCTTAACCCTAATGTGTTTATCTGTAACCTTCTGGTGACAATCTGCTACAAGTTCCAACAGAAATGTCAAAGGATTTCCAGAAAATCAAATGTGGTTTCTGGACAGAGAGAGAGTCAGCTGAGTGTTGGCCAACGTGTGTTATGTTTTAAGACAACAGGTCAGAGTGTGACTATGACTGACGGCTGTAGGGCTATTGTCTTCAGGTTTGTTGTTCCAGAATGAATGAGAGAGAGAACTGAAGGAGGCACAGGGCCGCAGGCCGTCGCGCTTTGTCTGCTTTTCTAAAAGAAACGCCGAATGTGAAGCTGAACACTGAGCGGCTCTTTTATGACACGTTGCTGGCTCAGGCTGTTTGGACAAAAGGCTCCAGCTGCTCAGGTGCTATAAAGAGCAGCAACTGCTGCACAGGTAACACACAGCAACCAGCGATCAGCAGCAGCAGCAGCAGCGGCAGCGGCCAACTGAGCGGCAACATGACTTCCAGCATGATGGGCAAGGTGAGAACAAGGGCAGAGAGTAGTAGAAATAGATTTACACAGTTTGGAAATAGTTTGTAAATAACTTTATATAAAAGAATAAGCAGAGTTTGTTGCAGAGTTGATGAGGAATTCTGAACCTGAAGCTTGAATTTCCTTATATCTGTATTTCCTATTTATTCAAAGGCTTGAGACTAACAAAAACATGAAAACACAAAGATGATCAGAAATGATTAACAGATATTGATCTCTGATCAGAGATAGCCTCAGTGATTCTGTGTCACATTGACTGCAGGAATAAGTCATATAATGTGTGATTTATTAAAATCCAAATCCAAAATGTCCAAAATATGCTATAAGGTTTAAAAATAGCTAAATAAATAAAGACAAATAGTCAAGTCATGAATCTATACCTTTTGTAATTAAAGCATCAGTCAATTATTATTTAAAATTAATAAATCAATTTGTTACAGTTAAGTGACCTTTTAGATCACTGATTTATTGCAATGTTCACATATATATACAACAAAGAACTTATTGATCTAAGAGGAGTTTAAAGGCGATTTGCAAACATTCTTATTATAAACTAATTATTCTCTTTCACCAATTACAATGATTAAGTTTTCCTGATTTAGACAAAAAGATGTATCGAGTATGAATCCATTCTGTGTCTCTGTCTCAGATCACCTTCTACGAGGACAGGAACTTCATGGGTCGTTCCTATGACTGCAGCAGCGACTGTGCTGACATGTCCTCCTACATGAGCAGGTGTCACTCCTGCAGGGTGGAGAGGGGCTGCTTCATGGTGTACGACCGCACCAACTTCATGGGAAACCAGTACTTCCTGAGGAGGGGAGAGTACGCCGACTACATGAGCATGATGGGCATGAGTGACTGCATCAGGTCCTGCCGCATGATCCCCATGGTAACCACGCAACCAAACACATTACATCACTCTGAAACAGTTCATACCAAACCTGGCCAATCAGACCGCAGTCCTTCATCTGATAGATAATTTTTATAACATCACTGTTTGATGGCTGAAGCTACTTTGATGAGATGCCCACATACCTCTGGTCATGCAGTGTATTTAGGTCTGATTAGGGACTGATCTAAATTCACTCCAGAGATCACTTATGTGTTACGACACTGACTGATCATTGATTATTAACGAGTGGCTCCGTGTGTTGCAGTACCGTGGATCTTACAGGATGAGGATCTACGAGAGGGAGAACTTCGGAGGCATGATGCACGAGCTGATGGACGACTGTGACAACGTCATGGACCGTTACCGCATGTCCAACTGCATGTCCTGCAACGTGATGGACGGACACTGGCTGATGTACGAGCAGCCCCACTACAGAGGCAGGATGATGTACATGAGGCCTGGAGAGTACAGGAACTTCATGAACATGGGCATGAGCGGCATGAGGTTCATGAGCATGAGGCGCATCATGGACTCTTATTATTAGAATCACCATGGAAACACTGAAAATACCAATAAAATGTTTTTTTGTGTTAACAAGTTTGCTGTCTATTCTGTTCTGCAGTGCTCATTGAGCTTTGTTGTTTGATATTCATTCAATTATGGCAGTCCTGCATAGGTAAATGCAAGATAAGTTCTTCTTCTTTTTCCTGTGGACCCCTATTACCCCAAAAGAACCCTTGGGGGTCCCCAGACGCCATTTTTAAAAACCACTGGTTTAAAACAATACAAAGGACTGTGCAGTCGTGAAGCAAAGAAACCTCCGGTTGAAGACTGGACTTCAGGATTCTGGAAAGTTATCATGCTGCAGCGGTGATTGCTAGTATGCTATATGTATATGGGAAACAATCCTGTATCTACAGACTCCAAAAATTATAAATGGTCCACATATGAGTCCATATCTGTTGTCATAAACATAAAAGCACATATTGCAAGTGAATGGTTAAACTAAAGTGGGAGCAACTTTAATTTAAACAGTACTACCCACTTCTAAAATGGCAAGAAGCATAGAATAAAATAAGTAGACTGTTTTGTTTTCTTTTGTTTCGGTTGCAAAGGCCAAAGGCAAAAGGCCAAAGCTCTAAAACCAAAAAGAATCAGAAGGCTGGATCATGTGCCATCTCGTTGGTAAGGTCTTCTGCAGGTCACCGATGTCACTGCCCTGCGGGTCAAACACAGAACAGTCAGCAGCATTCACATAACATTGAGAAAACAGAGACACAGAAAAATCATGTGGTTCAGGTCATATCTAAGAGGAAGGAGAACAACTGGCAACCTGAATGAACTCAAATGTCAAAACTGCAGTTCCTCGAATGACTGTGTGAAGCTGGCTCCAATAGAAAGTCAATGCCCATAGTCCTCCATGTTTAAATGGCTAACTTTACATCTCAAATAAACGCTATAACTTTATATTTCCACCACCCACAATAGAAGAAGGAACTCAGAAGTCACTGATGAACTTACCTGAGCACGTAATGGTCAGGTGAGAGGAGCCATATTCAGGATGTACACATTTGTTTACTGAAAATCCAGCCTTCACACAGGACGCTTCAAACGACCATGTACCTCCACTTTTCCCTTTTGTCATTCCTGTTGAAAGAGCAGCTCCACAGCTCAGCGCTCTGCAGACTGCATCTGCGGCCTCGGTGGAACCTTCATCTACTGGTTTCCACTTGCCCTGGTGTTTGGCCTCCAGTGTACCCGCACAGGGGCCGTCTCCTCCCACCAATCTGAGCGGCTCTGAACAAGAACAAGAATCAGCAGTGAAATGATAAATTGAGCAAGTCCGAGTGTACCCATCCTTCACACCAAGGCCTGAATTTTCCCCTTATTTAGGGAGCCAATCGCAGAACGGGGGAGGGTGCAGCAAGGCTATGGCCAAACACAGAAGCCTAACTTTGTGGATAGCTGTGGATCCAACATGGTGGCAAATGGTAATTTACTTTTTATTGCAGCCTTAGAAAGTGTTTTAAGTAACTTAGACCACAAGTTTATTTTTTTTAAAACCTTTAGCGCTAAACTACCATGCATTGGGTATGTTTGATACCATCGTCTTTAAGCTAAAATAATTCCTCCTCTACTACCTGAGCAGGTGAGCTCAACAGCTTTGCCTGGGGAGCAGGTGGTCTTAGCCGAGTCTGAGCTCCCACAGTCCAGGAGAGCAGACTCATGGCCTTCACACTGGAATGCTCTGGTCCACGTTGGAGCCTCCGCATCTCCATAGAGCTTCCCCTGGAAGATTGAAGGAGCCCCGCAGCCAAGCTCCCTGCAGACCACCTCTGCATCCTGCTGGTCAAAGTCAGCTTCACACACCGAGGACCAACTCTGGTTAGACTGGTCAGAATGGTTGGACTTCACCTCCAGTCTGCCTGAACATACACTGGGTCCATCCACCAGCCTGAGCGAGTCTGGAGAGACATGGAAACCATGTTTCAATAAAAATACTACAGATTCAATGTGCAATTTAAAAATTAAGAATAAAACCATCTATGTAACATTAAATACATGAATTAAGACCAAAGCAGTTACATTTTGTCATTTATACATTGACAGTATTTCCACATTTGTTTGCAGAGGTTTGCAAGTTGCACTGTTCTTTGCAAAGCCTGCACCACCAATATTCGGCTATTGATCAAATTATTCAATTACATATATTTATACTTTTCAAACTTTAATAACAATTAACCAGATTGGTAAAAAAAAACTACATTGTTGTTCCATAAAAATAACTTTTTTCTAAGTCTTCTGCTGATTGGATGCAGCCTCAAGGAAAACCTGTTTCTATGATTTAGGGTTAATTGACTTTTAACATTACAATTAAGTCCAATGAATTTCACTGATGGTCATAGTGACCATGATTACTATCAGAGGTGATGTTACCAATGGGCTTACCTGAGCAAGAAATCTCTATGATAGCAGAGTTGGACGTCTCTTTTAATAAACAGTCTCTTATGTCACATCCAGGTTGAACACACGCGTCATCCACACTCCACAAAGTTCTGTTTGATAGCTCCTCCCTATGTCCGATTGAACGAGCATAGCCACAGTCCAGCTGCTTACAGACGACGGCCGCTGACCGCATGGTAAAGAAGGAGTTCCAGAAACTCACTGGCGTCCACTCTCCCAGGTGATTAACCTCCATCGCACCCGCACAGTGAGTGTCTCCTCCCACCAGCCTGACAGGCTCTGAACACAAACAGTGAGAGGGTTTAAAAAACAAGAGTTGACATTAAAACCACAAGAGTCATCACTGAAACAAATGGGTCAATAACATAGTAAAATAGGAGTCATCAGTGAAAGGATAAATTGAATTCCATTACAATATAAATGAATCCTCCTCTACTACCTGAGCAGGTGAGCTCAACAGCTTTGCCTGGGAAGCAGGTGGTCTTAGCCGAGTCTGAGCTCCCACAGTCCAGGAGAGCAGACTCATGGCCTTCACACTGGAACGCTTTGGTCCACGTTGGAGCCTCCACATCTCCATAGAGCTTCCCCTGGAAGATTGAAGGAGCCCCGCAGCCAAGCTCCCTACAGGCCACCTCTGCATCCTGCTGGTCAAAGTCAGCTTCACACACCGAGGACCAGCTCTGCTTAGACTGGTCAGAATGGTTGGACTTCACCTCCAGTCTGCCTGAACATAGACTGGTTCGATTTATCAGCCTGATTGAGTCTGGAGAGACAGAGAAAAGAAAGAAACTAAATGATATATACTCAATCCACATTTAGAAAATTAAACATAAAAAGAAACCACTGTCCACAAGAGTCAACGACAAACATTCACTCAACCTGTTTTTCAGATATAAGCATGAGAGTACAATGTCAAAAAAATTTCAAATCAATGTTAAATATTTTAACAAACTTAGAGAAATATATAATTCTAATATTAATTCAATCTGAAGAAAAAGGAACATTACCAACTATTACAATGTGTCCTTCAGTCCACACAAACATACACAAAGGACAGGAATGTTGCACAAGAAAAAAACATGCACACAGTAGCAGTAACACAGGAAAACATGCAACAAGAAACAAGCTGAAACAAAGCAAATCCAAACACAAGCAGGAGCTATTTGGTAGGTTGGGGAAAGTCTCATTTTCAAAGTTATTTCCATTTAGATTCTATGTCCCCGATGGTCTTACCTGAGCAGGTGATCTCAACAACAGCAGAAGAGAACACTTCTGTTGCACACTTCCTCTTATCAGATTCAGACCGACTACACTGGTGGACGCTCAATACAAGTGCGCCCAAGTTTGTGACTGGTAATTTCTGTGCTGAAATAGCATGGCCACATCCGAGCTGCTGACAGGCAACCGCTGCCACCGGCAGTGACAAGCTCAACAGGTATAATGGGATCCAGTCCTCATTGTGTTTGATCTGCAGCGTTCCTGCACAGCGACCAGATCCCCCGACTAACCTGAGCTCCTCAGTCTCTGGAACACAAGAGAGTCTTAATTAGAATAGAAAGGATGCTACAGGTTCTCTTCTACCTGATAAACTTGCAGTGTTGATGTTATTATTAACATTGAAATGAACCAAGGGTTTTGCTATTTATTGTTATAGTCAATCACACTAAAAATGAAATACCAAAATATTACCTGGAAATACAGGTGATAGTTTTGGTAGACCTTGTTTATTCCTTAAAAAATCTAGTTCTGTGTCCATTCAAATCCAAATTTACCAATACTCTTGTTTTACTATCAATATAATACTTGTAATTCTATCTGACGTTACCCCCTTATTGCCTTATAATAACCAGCTGGAATGTGTGTAGTGCTGCAGTTATCTTTAAAGACATGTATGTACCTTTGTAAATATATTTGTCCTCTGCTTGGAGATCTGTTAGACAATTTGAAAAGAAGAAAACAAATCAGTTTTAGATATGACCAAAGCTGACAGACATCTTAAAGAATATCACCGGTTAATATCTTTCTCACAATACTTTGTATTCCTGAGTTTAAACCAGGTCCTGCTTGATTCTGCTCTGAATCTGACCTGAAATACAGAGCAACAGCAGCAGCAGCAGCTTCAGATGCATGTCCAGTCTTTTTTTTCTTTTCACTTGTTCAGCTGAATTCAGTCCTGCGCTGTTAATCAGAGGATACAAACGGGCATTCAGTAAAGTAATGAATCCTCCAATCAGAAACTGTAAACACTTATTTTAATAAAAGTGGCACAAACCTTCAAAATGTCTTTCTCTGCAGCCAGGAGGTTACAGCAGCTTCTGATCACATCACAATATACACAAGTCAGAATGTAGAGCGGGTAAACAGACCAACAGTCAAACAAACACTCAATCGAAGGTCAGACAAGCAGACGTCAGATTAAAAAAAAAAACACGGTCAACAAACATATGCCATCAATTTAGATATGAGCTCAGACAAATAGTTTTTTCTCAGAAACAGTAGCCTGACAAGAACATTCTGGGAACAGGCTCCATTTACTTGGTTTCTGCAGCCTTCCTGACCACATGTGCTCTTCCTGTGTGGATGGAGTTGCCTGTAGTCATGGAGATTTTTCAGTCTCTGTTACGCTTCACCTTTCATCATGATAATGATTTAAAGCACATTGAAATCAACAAAAGAATGACTTCGCAGGAACAAGAGTGAGCTTTTGCAGTGCTTTTAGAGTGGGCAAATATTGCCGCAACCGGATGCGCCACACAGATGAACTCCTACCCAGCGTTAACAAATATTGGTTTAAGGGTTGCAAAATTATGCAATGAGGCTATTTTAAGTTTGTTATTTTTTTTTATTTTCTCCTATAAACAGGTCACATTTCTTTATTTCAATTGAGTTGTATGGGTTGAAAAAACTTGAGATGAGATTATTTATCCTGGGCATCATTTTTTTTACATCACAAAAACCTGGCATTTTAACAGGGGTAGACTTTATATCCACTGTATGTGGATCATTTCTGTTGTAACCTCCCACTCATCCAGGTCCTGTAAATGAGAGACACTGGATCACTTTGATTGACTAAAAGTTAACGCATTTCTTTATGTGTAAATAAATAAAATGTGATAAGCTATGATTTTGGTATTGATTTACTGTTCTGAATGAAAAGCTACAAACATGACAAACTTTAAAATACCAAGAATTTGTTACAACCAAAAGTAATTATTACAATTAATTAAAATTACTGGGGGGGGGGTGCAGGATATCAGCACCAGGTGACCCCAAAACGATGGCACCTGTTTTGAAGGTCCATTTAGCACAATGTAACCAGACAACAAAACAATAAAGTCAAAACCAGGATTTCTTCCGGATCATTATCAAAATGTAATCCTCCATTCATGGTACCTCTTTCAACATTTGCTGGAAAATATGAGAAAAATCAAGTCAAAACCTTTTGAGGTATCATGGTAACAAACAGACAGAGACAAACACCAGTGAAGACAGAAGTAATTCATTAGCTACTTTACTTTGGTACAGGTATATATAAAAGAGAACACAATATACAGCATTTACACATCTTCTATAATACAGTTATGGCACATTACATTCCAAGATTTAATTTAAAAAAAAAGCTTCTATGAACTTTTGAACAGATCAAACCATACTTATTGTGTCTGTAGCTGCAGCTTGAGTATTCACACTGATTTTTTTCCCACCACATCATTTTATTAGTCAAGTATTAAGCTATTGCAGATTTCTGCTTTTTTAAACAGGATATGATATCAACATCTCCAACAACATCAAAATTAGATTTCTACAAATACAAAACTGTCACATTCACACTAGTACATCAGCTCTCACTGTGTATGTATGTGTGTGTGTGTGTATGTGTGTGTGTCCTCAGGATCGTGGTAGGACTGAGATCCCGTCCATATCCAGCTCAACACAGTGAACACTGAAGTCTCCCAGACCCTTAAAACAAAGCAAATATCACCATGTTGATCAATCTGTTAAAAAAAAGTTTGACTGCGTATTAGCTGATTAGTGGAGTTAGGGGGTTAAACTGCTTTTCACAAGTATTGGTGCTGCTGCTCTTACCGGTGTGTTGTTGAGGACCTGGAGCACTGCCTGCTGCTGTCGAGGCTCTCGGGTCAGCAGGTAGAGGAAGCCGCCCCCGCCGGCCCCGGCCAGACTCTGACCCAGGACCAGGGGCCTCAGAGCCTCCATCATGGCCCTCACTGAGGCCGGCTCACAACCAGGAGCCATGAGCTTCTTCTGCTGCCATGAACGATCCAGACACAGACCGAGTCCGGACAGAGAGCCTGGGAGGGAGGAAGAGAGCTCATCTTTTCACCAGCTTCGAGTTATCACTGTCTGGTTCCTAATTCAATAAAATGAGAAATGTGTGTACTTATTAAAGCTGTGTTGTTGTTTTTGCAAATCATAACCATTTTTCAATGATCATGTTCCCCATCTAACTCTTGAACAAAACTCTCTCTCAAATAGATCTTAGATTGTTCTACAGTATTTATCTAACTGAGTTGGACAGCCTCACCCTCTGAACAGGCTCTGGCACAGTCCTCGGAGTTAGTCACCAGTTGCTGGGCGTTCTGCACCATGGAGGGCAGACGGCTGTACCAGCTACGCACCACATCCTACAAACAAAACATCATCATCACCTTTGCAAAAAAGACCGCAGTGGATTCAATGAGGCTTATATTAGCAATAACAATGAGAAAGAACAGAATTACATTGTTCGCAGTTAGACCTGCATCCGGTAGCAGCACACAAAAAAATAAACTGAACACCTATTGGTAATCATCTGAAAAAAAGTACGACTTAAAGTGACTCAGGCCTACTCTATTACTGAGCCTGGCTCCTCCACAGAATGCCACTAGAAACAGAAAGGAGGTAGGACCTGCAGCAGGTTGCGAGCCAGGCGAGTCTTGCCTGTGTAAACCAGCAGGAGGTGCTGCTCCAGAGACACCAGGAAGTCCTCCGGAGGTCTCAGACGTTCCACTTCCACCTGCAGGGGCAAAGACGCTTTCGAACGACCCACCTTGACTCCGCCCACCAGACCTCCAACCTGATCCTGCCAGCCTCCACCTGGAGGAGGAGGAGGGGTTCAGTCCAAACAAATAGGTAGCCGAACACTTTTAATTTATTATTGGACGGTTGTCATGGCGTCATATTATATGTGATGTATTCTAGGGATGAAAAGACTCCCATATTGGGAATCAAATCACCATACATCTTAAGATTTGCAGGGACAGTTAAAAATAATAATAATACTGTGCTATAACAATATGTATATTAAATGTATGTGCACAACTGCTAATACGAATATTTGTGAATGGAGTCTGAATAAAACTGAAGTCAACCACCACAGACCTGTGGTCAGTAGCTGTTCCAGGTACAGGACGGCGTGGATGAGCGAGTCTGTGGTGTAGGTTCGGCCAGTGCATCTGTAGACTGCGGCCAGCAGAGCTCCCGCCAGGATGCTGCTGGTACCTGCATCGACAACAGGTGATCAAACTGAGATTAAAACCCTTCACCCTCTCCTATCACCCACCGACACATGACATTTAATCTTGCAAATGTTTATTTTTAGTTCATGTTCCAAATAAAATCTGCAGTCTTACTAATTCACACAAAATATTCTGTCTGAGGACAACGTTACCCTAAATTCTCTAATACAGACTCAGACTTTTATTTACACAAACAGATTGAGGGCCCAGGCCTTTATATGGAAATTAGATAAAAGATTTCAGTTTGAAAATGAAGAAAATTTTGATTATTTGTCTATTTGAACCCTTAAATTACTAGATTTTTTTTATTGATAAAGCAAAGTTACTTGAAAGAACATTAACAACAATTATTGTTATTTATTGTTTAGGCTTTATTCCAGTGTAGAAATATGGTAAGAAATACATAACAATTATAGTGCAACTGAGGTTCCCATTAGATAATCTGCTCTGCTGGACATTTCAAAACATTGATTATAATAATTGTATTAGAGATCAGCTGTTACTTACTCTGCCAACAGCAAGAATGGCCAATATTAGAAAAATTATGGTAAATATGTCTTTTTAAGTGCTGTAGATAGTTTGCTTCAGCAATGTTTCCTGTAAGTAGACATGTTAGTTGGTTTCTCACCCAGTCCTGATCCTGTGGGCAGCACCGACCAGCTGTGCAGCTCCACCCCTCCCCCCCACCCCTGCATCAGCTGTTCCCCCAGAGGATGCTGTGAGGAGAGAGACACCAGACCACTGCACACGCATACAGCCTTCAACAGGGCTCCTGCAACACATAAACACACACAATCGTTAACACCGAAGGTAGTCCCGTTGGTGTCAGTCGACACACACAGTCCGTCCCTACCAGGTGCATGAGGCTGACAGTAGTCCTTCAAGTCATCCAGACTGTCGCACACTGTCTCCGTGGAAACTCCACCGTCCTGCCCTCCGGTGTAGCTGACAAGCAAGAGGCGGGGCTCTCTGATGCGACGGGCCCTGGCACCAATAGGACGCTTCCCATCGACCCTCACTGCCAGAGCCGCCATGCTCAAAGGCGATGGGAGGCGTGTCACTCCAGCCGCCTGAAACAGAGAGATGCTACTTTTACATTGACATCTTCTTATGTGCGTTTGTGTGTTTAAAATCCAGTCTGTGGGGGGATTACAGTTTAGATTTCGATTCTAAAGTGCTCATCAGAATTTTTACCTTACCTGCTAAGTCCAGTCTAGCCGGACACTCCACTTCTTGCCACTCCTCATGGGGCGGAACTTCGCCCTGGCCAATAGTGATGAACCTCTGAGATGACATCACAGCCTGTCGTAGCAGCACCTGGCCGGCGCCCTCGTAATGTCGTGCAGCCCGGACCAGCAGGTCCGGCCTGTAGGGGGCAGTCAACCGCCTCAGTCATTGTCCAACAATGAAAAATGAGTGAAAACAAAAGAGTGACACTCACCTGCTGAACCAACGACCTCTCTGCGTCGCCAGAGCGTTGACCCCGCCCCTCAGGTTACCCTCCTCCAACAGGACGTAGGCGGCGCGCCAGGCTTCATTAGCAGCTGGCCCACTCCTCAGCCCCCCCTTACCCCCAGCCATACACACCAATACATCAGCAATGCAGGAGAGACAGCGAGCCGCCATGCCCAGATCTGCACCTGGCTCCACCTCCCACGGTGGCCCCGCCCCCGTACCTGCTGCGACTGAAATGACATGTTCGGAGGAGTAAGGGTCAGTCAATTCCACAAAATAATCATTTCTCTTATCCTAATTGCACACGTTTAAAACAGCTGAAAATTATATGGGGTTAGTTAAAGTTTGCCATGAACCAACATTCTCTTAAATCCAGTCAAAACTTTTTGAGGTTTGCTAACAAACCAACTACCAACGAATGAAAACAGGATATATCACAGTGACACAAATTGAAATTCTGTAATATTCAAAGAAAACAAAGTGAAATAATAAAGAAAGAAGTCAAGACTCACTGGTGTCCAGAGTTTCCAGCAGCGCCCCCTGCTGTCCTCCCAGTGCTGCCGCTCTGAAGCTAGGCAGCAGGCAGACGTCCGTCCGACTCGTCAGGGCTTCCATCACCCTCCTTCTCCCTGCCAGGAACAGTAACTCCTCCCTCCACTGCAGCTCCGCCCCCTGGTGTGTGAGTGACAGCACCTCTTTCAGTGACAGTCTCCATGCCTCCCTCCACGTCCGCAGCCAGCCGACCCCACCCCCCAGCAGATGTCCGACACCTCCTTCCAGACCCACAGCTCCTCCTCTGGGGTGGAGGACTGGGAAGAGACGCGCCTCCAGCAGGGAGCGCTGTTCTCCTCTGATCCACAGCTCCTCAGGCCTAAGTAGGGGGAGAGAGAAAAGAAGAATGAAATGTGAGAGAGAGGAGGAGAGATGTAAATTTTTGTCTTTAAACACTTATACGTTAAAGTATAAAATATAAAGTTAATTCGAAGGAAACTCAATGATTTAGAAAGGTTCTCTCCTTTAGCATACTTTTTTAAGTAATGTTTAAAGGTTAAAGGTCAGAGCCCTACTGTATTCCAGTTCGGTCGTAGAAGAGGCTCCATCTCTGGTTAAGGAAGGAGGCCCGAACATCATCAGAGGACACCTAAGGAGGAGCAGGAGGAGGACAAAAACGCCATGTCTAACATCTTTTAAGACTCTTTTTGAAATGCTGCTCCATCTTAATGGAAGGGCTCGCTGTTTTGAAGATGTGTCTTAAAACAAGAGTCAGGTTCCCAGATGAGCAGTGTTAAATAATCACCACACCTGTGAGTTTTTCACCTGCAACCAGATGTTTTGCTTGTTCACATACATGAACCAAAATAGTAGATGTGTGTAAAGATGCACATTCTATGTATCAGTCCTACCACAATGTGTTTGTATTATTGCATTTCCATTTTTAAAATTTGGTTTAATTTGAATTAAACAAGGACTGCAGGTTCAATGTTTCTCGTTTTGTACCTCCAGGTGATCCTGTGCTCCCATCACTGTGTAGACATTCAGCTTCATTTCCCCCAGCTGGATTCTATGTCCCTGTATGATGATGTCACTGGCCAGCGTCAGCTGCCTGATAAAAGGTGATGTGGATAACTCAAGACCTGACAGTAGACAACCTGATGGGACTTCCAGAGGACCCTGTAGAGAGGTAAAGCACAGCTGGAGAATAACATCACAATGGTACTATACCAGGGTTAAAAGTTTGTTACAGTTATTAGGTGCACTTGTGCTTTTCCTCCTCTGATAGGTCAAAATCTCTGCAGTGACAAAAGATGATTAAGTTTAGGTTTAGGCAGAAACAATCGCTGCTGAAAGCAGCTTGGTAAATAATGGAATGTCAACATGACTTTTATAAACGACTGACCTGTAGGTGGCAGTGCTGCAGCACTGCTCCGGTCATCACAGTAACGTGTCCCTCCAGGACGCTGTTGATCACCCGACCTCCTTCACTCACGCCGCCTTTACCCTGGAGGGGAAACAAAAAGCCGAGTAGTGTTAGAGAGTCCGGCTATGACCAGCAAAGCCCAAATAAGGACTTTTAATGATGGCGATTAGAGCGACACCTGGATGTGCGAGAGCGTGTTCCCATCAGTCCGGTCACAGGTCAGCCGGTCCACATGTTGTTTTCCGGAAAGAGTCAGGTAGTCATAACAACCCCCAGGAATGTAAACTGTCAGGATGAGACAGAGCACAAGACATTTACCATTTTTAAATAGGGTTCCAGTACCAGTTTCAGTTTTCATGTGGGCGGCACATACTGCATATAAATATATATATGGATCTGAAGCTACAGGATACATAAAACCATGGGTCCAGAGTTTTATTTGTCTCTGTTTCACCAACCCATTCTGAGCAGAGATCCTCTCAGGATCCTCCACAGCTCCGTCCTGCCGCTCTTCACAGCCGCCCCATGTGGTCCACTAACAGAACTGCAGCCAACTCTCTCTTCACTCACAAACTGATCCTGAGTCAGATCTGAGCACAGACACTTTACTATGTCCAGGAAGAGGGAGATCTGTGGGGACGGTGGAACAAGAGTAAGTAAGACCAAACAAGTATAATGATACAACGTGAATGACTAAGAGAATCTTCTGAGATAGTGATTAATACAGTCCCATATAAGGTATCTAATAACATGCTAGCAATACATTACAATACTTCTTACGTTTTGAATTCAAGAAAAAAGAAAGAGAGACATGTACCTGGAGAGGGGGAGCTCCAGAATCCAGGCCCAGGTAAGTGCAGCCGTCCAGAGGAGGAGTGACATGAGTCTGCAATAACTTCTCTGATACAGACCTGCTAAAAAACACTGGACCTGACACCTACAGGCAAGATAGATTGATTTGGTAAGATTTGGAAAGTTTTCATCAGAAATCAGAAACTTTTGCCACCACCCCATCCCGACCATTTAAGAAAATATATATTTGCATTTCACTATACTAAGCAGTGATTTAAACAAAAAGAATGTCTCTAAAATCACTGTTTCCACTGGTCAAACTGCACTTCCTTAGAGAAGTTGTTGTTGATTTTATCATTTACTACAGGAAAGTGGACGCACCAGTGGCACTTTCCCATCAGGCATCATTGCTTGTTGGATCTGCTCCTTTGTCCCCTTGTAGACAATGTCTCTGACCTGGCCCTGGTGAATAAAACAGAAATGCCGACACTCTCATCTCTGGATTGATTATCTATCTATTATATATCTATTTATTTCATATATATATACATATATACACACACACACACACTTAAGCCCAAAATTATTCATACCCCTATCAAATACTAGGGATTTCTTGATTTTTTCACTTAAAAATTAGTATTTTACCTTACTTTCTACTTAAAAAGGACACAAAACAAAGTCTTTCAATGATAAAGTGTGTATATAAAGAAATATTCCACTCACAAAGCATGCCCTGCCAGGAGCTTTCTATATCATAGTCATTTGTTGGATGTGATTTTTTGTTTTCACTCGTTTATTTACACATTCTAATGAAACACAAATCAATTATAGCTTCAGACTATTTAAGTAAAAACTGAAGTGAAATACTAATTTGTAAGTGAAAAAATAAAGAAATACCTTGTATTTGACAGGGGTTTGAATAATTTTGGGCTGAAGTGTATATATAATTTGTGCACCTGTTGGTCTGTCAGGTAGACTCCATGATCGGCTGCATAGGAGACTTCACCAGGTAACGCCAAAACACGGACACCAGAGAAACCCTCCCAGGACAAAACTAACACACACACAAACATACACTTTTGCAGATCATAACCAATTCTCAACCAATCAATTGTCAATCTCAGGAACAAAGGATGCTTAATTTTAACAGGCTCCAGAAGTAGTGGCTCTGATAGTGTTCATCAGTTATTCTGTGTGAGTGGAGGTTCTATCTAAGACTGTCAGTCACTTAGCTGTGGGGGACACCTTCAGGCTTATTTTCAGCCATATTTATTAACATTGTAGGCAAATCGACTTCCTTAAAAGCATGCTGAAATATCTTTTATTAGGTTCTGTTTGCAATGTATCCATGGATGCACTATTTGCAATTTTCCATCAATTTCTAAGCAAATATATCTATATTTCTTTGTGATGCATATCAGATTTTGAGTAAATTGCACCAGTGATTCACAGCCACTGCTGCAGCTACATCTGATGACCATGTTGATGAGACCACAAACTAGAGTAACTGTCCCCCTATTGTTTTTAGTACACTTGCATGCACCTAGTTGGAGCTAATTATAACACTAACCAAAGTCGGGGGGGATTCTGAGGATCATGTCAGTGCTGCAGACCCAAACACCAGGAGGAGAACCAGGACAAATCTGCAAGAGTCAAAAAGAGAGAATAGCTTGTTTAATGTTTCACAGCAAAAAACAGTGTCTCTGAAACACAACCCTGTGGTATAATACTGTTTATTATATCAATTTTAGATTTCTTTTGTGAACATCATTCTATCTTTCTTGAGTGCATGTCATTGTTTGTAGTTTGTTGTGGTCAAACAATGCTAAGTGGTAAGTACTTAGTGTAGTATTTATTCAACATAAAAATATCTGGACCTGGTTACTGAGGCAGTCCAGCAGCAGGTCCAGACAGCAGACAGGAGCCTGAACTCTCTGGTCATGTTTCTCTTGAGGCAGCCAGCAGAAGGCTCTGCTGCAGGAGCTCCAGGGGAAATCACGTCCCTGCAAGAAGAAAAAAAACTCTGTCAGGTCTGAAAACACAGAGCAGCATCTGCAGAACAAATAGTGACAGCGGCTGGACGCACCGTGTGCAGGATGAGGATGTGAGCATCATCCAGGACGTCTGCTGTCACCACCTGAGGGAACAGTACAGGGAATAATACTTTCTCAGTCAAAATGCAGAGACA
Source organism: Eupleurogrammus muticus (assembly GCA_036785175.1). NCBI lineage: Eukaryota > Metazoa > Chordata > Actinopteri > Scombriformes > Trichiuridae > Eupleurogrammus > Eupleurogrammus muticus. The sequence continues at coordinate 9,118,057 of JAYKQN010000010.1, read as the reverse complement.
AGAGGCTGCATATCTTCTGTGTATTCTCCGTGCGACTCACAGTGTAACCAGCTCTGCTGCTCAGGTGTTCTGCAGCGACCAGTAAAGCGTTGAGTGTCGCCCCGCCACTGCCCACTGGCTCCTGACGGTCCTGCACCGTCAAAACCAATGTCCCCTCAGATATAGAGCCCCGCTGCTGCCGCAACTCCAGCTCTGACAAACACACACACACACACATACACACACACACACACACACACACACAGGTTTAGATCATACATCAACACATACAATTTATATACTTTAATATTCTATTATCTATGTTATTATTTTATTCATTGCTATGCACTTTATGTTAAATGTGTCAAAATTTATGATGCAGCTCTATTACTTATTCTACCTATTACTATTTCTTGGGTATCAAAAAGTGCCCCCATATTGATAAATCGAAAAATTGGAATTCCCTTTACGTGTATTTATTAAAATAATATGATAAACTGATAGTCTCCATACTACTTTATTCACCACGGTTCCAAAGTGGCAGATAGTCCAGGTGGTCTGACATGTGGTCTGACAGGTGGAACAGCAGAAAACACAGCTCAAAGATCGTATACGCAGCAGATGATCCTCACCTCTCTGGAAGGAGTAGACGCTGTCTTTGTGTTGGCAGGTGAGGACTACTACCGTCCAGTTGAACCCGCCCATACCGGACATTTTCCTACAGCTTCTAATGTCCTGAAATCAGCCCAAAGGTCATGACTAAGATAATAACATTGCTAATCGCCGTGTAACGTGTAAACCGCTACACAGGAGTGATGACAGGTTAATGTGGATCACTTTCTAACACCAGGCTAACAGAAGCAGCAGGGCGAAGTTAGCCGGAGGAACGTAAAACCAACGCACTCTATGGGACTTACCCGATTACCTAAAATAAACAAGTATAGTCAAATATCTAGAGGGTTCGGACCTATAGTTTCATGGTTCGGGAGAGGTGAAACAGAAGATGTTTCCCGTTTTCTGTTTACACGAGTAGCTCGGTTTTTCCAGCTCGGCTTCCGTAGTCTTAAAACTGTCGCGTTTGATTTTAGTCTTTGGATCTCTAGACGAGGCGGATGGATAAAGGCGACAACACATTTATTTTTCTGCGAATTAAAGTTAATTTATATATAGAGTGTGAACTTTAATTATGTCAGAGGGTTTTTAAGAGAACTCTTGGTGAATTTCATTGGACTAAATAAATCTTTTCCCTCTCTAAAATCATGAGGACTACTTTATTTATATATTGGGACAGCCTGGTGACGCGGGCGGGGTTTAATTCAAAACAGGAGTCACACAGTTTATTTTCATCTTTGAGGAAAAATAGGCTTCTGAACTGTTGTTGAATTATTCTATAATTATGTTTCTTCTTTTTTATTTCCTAACTTTATTTAGTTACTTTTCAATCAAGACATCTTATATGAAAGAATATGAATGCAATGTATAGTTGATTGACATTCAGATGTTTAAGGTTTGCTAACAGCTCTAACAGCTCTAAATAATTGTGATATTTCTTTTCACATGGTTTCATTTTAATACATTCTCAAATGATCCAGTATTTTACCAAAAACATAAGACTAGAGAAGTCCAAAAACTAAAAATACAGTTTTGTGCGTCAGAACTCTTCATTCCTCTTCCATTAACCAGATTTTTCTGCGAGAACATATTTACTTCGAATTTAGTATTTTTCCTGTGGGACTTTTTCTTGTAGTGTAGCAGAGCCTTTTACAACATTCACAAAAGTATGTTGGCTGAATAGAACCTTAATCAGTATCTAATTAGTATTTCTATTAAACTAATATTAGGTAATTATTCCTATGTGAAAAACTGAACCAAATTAATATTATGAAATTTTCGAGAAAATTCTATATGGTAATATGTACATTAATTATTCTCACTGAGCACGTGATTAGGAACACCTGCGCTATCTACTGCAATCCAATACAACAGCTCTGCCATAGAGTCTATGATTTTGTGAATTTTTCGATGACTTTATGAAGTTTTTCTTTATCCAAATTCATGTTATTTGTGATGTGGTGGTTATTAGGCATCAATTGTTATAGTGTCGCGTACAAAAGTTTACGTACTTGAGGGGAATAAAATATTAGGAACAGTTTTCAACCATTGGCCGAGAGCGGCTGAGTCACGTGACCAGCAGCGCAGCGGATTCTAATCGTCAGATTTTGTGTCGTAGTTTGAATGCAGAGCAGCAAAGATTTGGGAATCTTCGGAGAACCTTTAGGTTTGTAGTTTTTTTGGTCAAACTGTGACTATGTGTCAGTCTCTGAATGAATTTGACTTCAAGGTAAAAGCCCGAATCGGTCACTGTTTTATTTAGCTAGTTGGGTTTAACTTCAGCGTCGTCTAAATTTAGCTTGGCCTCGTCATTAAAAAAGACAGTGCTAACCTAAATGCATTTTTATTAACCTAGTCAACAATATATTCATTATTGAATGAATTAAAAATCCTAGAATTTACCTCAAGACCCTGCTTCGAATGTGTAATTCCATGTTACCCCGGCTCCTAAGTGAACCAGAGGCGGGGAAATTCCATAGCTGAAGTAGAATTATAAGAGACTATTATAGTCGCACACGAGAGAGAAACATCTTTTTTTTAACAAATACGAAATATTAAGGAAAACGAACACACCGTAGGCTCGGATAACTGCCTTGGCTTTTAGGATGAGCACTGTTTGTGATTAGTACAAGTAGGAAGAAGCAGGGGCGAAACGACAGAAGTGCGTATCTTATTTGTTGAGAGTAACTGAGAATGAGTAAGGCTATATTTAGTCAAGCTAACGAGCTAACAGGCTAACGAAAAAGTGAATATCACTGTTTAGTTTGGGTGTGTGTGCCCTGTTAACGTCGAACTATTTACTTGTGTGCAAATTAACATCTGTTAAAACTGTTTTAGGCCCAGATTCTGTTCTGTTAGGTGATGGTACTGGGCGGGCGGCCTTTGATGCAGAACCCGCTGCTTGAAACCCATCTCAATAAAGTTAATTTAAAGTTTAAATGTGTGAGAAGTTCAGAGTGCCAGTTTTAAATGTCCTTGTTATACTTGTGTCACTATGTGTAGGTGTAATCGGATCAGTCCCCTTCCCAGAGGAGAAGCACCACCAGCGGCGGGATGGACGTTCACGCTAACAGCGGCAAGTTAACATCCGCTGATCACCAGTCAGCGTTTACACTCTTGTCACCACGTTCATGTCTGTTAACTGTGTAATGTTGAGCAAATGCGTCCTGCTTGTATTTTTACAGTTGCGATGTTTCTGGCCGATGAAAAGTTCGATTTCGATGTGTCTTTGTCACCAGCCAGGTAAGTTGGGTAGTGATGGAAAGGAAACGCACGCCGAAGTACACTAAAATATACACTCCGAATAGTGACATCCCCTGGTCAAGTTCTGGTACTGCATTACATAAAACAATGTGAGACTTCATTTCAACATAAGTGAACCCACTGTTCTCGGTTTAAAGGCAGTTAAAGTGTTTTATAGAACTGTAAATGTTGCAGTGTCTGATTCAGTCCTTAATCACTGCGGAAACCTGTTTGTGGTCCTCCATGTCAGCATGATGCCATCTTTCTCTGCCTTGCAGCTCCAGAGGTGATGAGGAGGAAGATGAAGTGTTTGTGGATCAGGTCTGCTATAAAGAGAGGTGTGCCTCCGATAATGCGTCATCTACACATGCAGAGGGAGCTGGTTCTGTGCGGGTGAGCTGGAGCCCGTTGACTGGAGATGAACTGGAGGCCATGTGTGAGGAAGCCCACAGACTGGCCAGATGCCTGCAGAGCAGTGAGCCAAACCAGCAACATGGCGATGACAATATTGCTGAAGTAGCCAGCTGCCTCATAAGTGACAGCAAGCAGTTTGTCCAGGAGACTGAGGCTAAACTGTGTGTGATTGGTCCGCCCGCCAATGTTCTCAGTCCTGTTAAATGTGTGCAGGACAGTCCCAAGAAGCAGCTGCCACCCAACATCCAGCCCCACCCGCAAAGCAGAATCGCCGCCCGGCCCGCCGCCAGCTCTGGTGCGCCCGCCCGGCCCGCCGCCAGCTCTGGTGCGCCCGCCCGGCCCGCCGCCAGCTCTGGTGCGCCCGCCCGGCCCGCCGCCAGCTCTGGTGCGCCCGCCCGGCCCGCCGCCAGCTCTGGTGCGCCCGCCCGGCCCGCCGCCAGCTCTGGTTCGTCCTCCCGGCCCGCCGCCAGCTCTGGTTCGTCCTCCCGGCCCGCCGCCAGCTCTGGTTCGTCCTCCCGGCCCGCCGCCAACACTGCTGCATCTGCCCACCCTACTTTCACTGGCAGAGTCAGCACCTCCAGCCCTGTGGGCATTGCCAAAGCTAAGCCCAGGACAACGCTACAAGGAAAAGCTATACTGGATGTCATTGTTGTGCTGCCAAGTAAACGGACGACCCCTTCAACTTCCTGTTCATCCAAAAAGCACAAACAATTACCACAAAGCAAAGTATGATTTTGTGTTTTGTTTTTTTACAGTTTACAGCTAAAAAATTTAGTGTACAGGACCAAAAATGATTTTCGACCTTTATTTTTTTGCACATCCTATAATCTATAAAACGTACAAACATGCACACCTTACTCAGTTTACAGGATTTTCATGACTTTAGGTGGCTTGTCAGTTCTCACTCCCATTGTAAATTTTATGTTTATATCAACAGGACTTGATGAAATTCAATTATTTGTAAGAAATTCCGCAAAACCGCAAAAACACAATTTGCAGAATACAGCAGATCATATTTTGGGAGTCGGAACATTCACACTCCAGACCATGCATCAAAGCAGACCGTGACAGTTGATAAACAGTGAATTTATCTCTAAGCATTTTGACAATCGCTCAATGTTCACTTGCAGGTGGCGACTTGTTGGAGGCCTAGTCCCAGTAGGGCGGGGTCTTATGAGGATCTCCTGTCAGATTCGGCAAGTGTGGCCTCTGATATCAGTGACTCCTCCCTGAACTCCAGCCTCCTGGGGAAATGCACATTGGCTCTACCCACAAAGGTAAAACTCATTTGGAAAAATGTCAGTTGCTGCACCAAACCTATTAAGTGAAACTGTTATAGAAAATTATTATAGAATTACTGACTGTAGGAAATACTTTATGTAAATATTTGGCCACTTTTCAGAGGGTGAAGAACCTGTCAGAGGTGAAAGCTCCACCCCTTCAGAGAAAGGTGACAGAGAGGAAGAACACATCCTCTTCCTCATCCTCTGTGTCGAGCTTCAACTCCAGCCTATCTCTGTCCCCTGCTAAAGGTAGACTAACTTCTTAACTGCCAAATAACCTAATAGCCATTAGGCCATGTGGAACACATCAGCCACACTGACCCTAACACATTTCATTTTAAATCAGGGCTTGAGTTTAAGTGTGTCATCTCATCCTGGAGACATTAGAAAGTTTGTTTTGAGGCAAGGATCTTTCCCAGTAAACTATTGAGGTGAAAAAGACACAGTGCATCTTATGAGACGTGTGTGCAGCATCACAATGCTCACTCACAGATTAAGTGGCACTGTGATTTCATTGTGTGGTGCAGTGGTCAATGTGTAGGGAAACACTGCTACAGATTCTAAGTTCTGATTAAACATCCCCTAGTGAACTGAAAACTTTGATGCTAACTGGCAAACAATAAGTTACACTGTGTTGGTTAACAGTTGTCTCCTGGCAGGTAAACCGAACTCGTCTCTGAACCGGAGTCGGAGCAGCTCCACTGTCCCCGCCCCCAGCAGTGTCCACAAACCTGCCAATCAAAACCGACAGCGCCGCTCCAACGTCTACGCTGCCACAGAGCCTTCATCTTCCACCGCCAGCTGCTTGCTGTCCAACCAGACCAGGAAGCTGTCTACACCATTGAAAAGAGCTGCAGCCACGCCTAACAAAAGAGACTTGGGAAGGACCACCTCCATCCCCACCACTACCTCAGCCCAGTTGCAAAGTGGACTGAAGGCCAAACCCAAACCTCAGGCCCTGGTCCCACCGACACCCAGCGGAGGAGTCAAAGCAGCCCACGCTGGAGACGGTATGATGAAGTTGAAGCTGTTTAAGGTCTTTATTTTGTCATCACATGGAATTTTCATTGGTTTGTTTTAACCAGCATATTGCAAAAACTCAGTCAGAACATCAGTTCGAATTCTTTCAACCAATTACAGGACAGAAAAAAGGTCTGGGAACTCCAACTTGAGTCAGACCTCATGAATTTTGATGGCTAAACTCAGCCACAGCAGCAAAAATTCAGCAGTGCTGTGCCAAAACAATCTGCAATATACTGTCAGGGCCAAGAGTGTAGTGCTTTCAAATGCCCGAGTGTGTCTTATCATTGAGAACTAAATGTATTCACTTTTAGCATGAGGGCTATACAAAATAAACTTGAGATTATCCAATATACCTGTCCCTGTACAATTTTTGTCTTTGTGTTTTAAGGAAATTCTTCTCCAGATATCTCAAAGACTTTGAGGCCAAAGAGCCTGATGTCCATAAGCAGCGTGGACGGGTAGGTGACATCGGATTTACACCAGTCACTAACAAATCTGTATTTTCTTTGCATGTCACCATGGTGATGTTGCTAAGTTAATTGTAAAAGAAACCTGGATAACCCACTAAGCTGACATTATGATGCAGCCCATGGTACACCTTTTAATGATACATTTCACTGCATTTGGAATGATCTGCGTCGGAAATTCCAACTTTCAAGGTAAATGCGTACATTGTGTAAACTATGGAAGACTTTTGAGCATCGAATATAACTGCTGGAAAAGTATATTGGCTACTTGAGGGAGAAAGAATAAAGCTATATGTTGAGTTTAATTATGCAGCAGCAAGTTCTCCAATCCAGTCAACTCTTACTGTACTGTTTATTTTCCCTTTTCCATAGTCTAGTCTATAAAATAAGAAGCATGAATGCCACCTTTTTTTTGACATTCCCTCTGACCTGGGCTATTCTATTGCATTTTTCTGATTCGGGGGTCATATCTCTTCCTAGTTCCGAGTACAATGGAAAGTGGCATTAAACCTTGTGCTATTTCTCTGGTCTTAAGCCTGAAGTTTGATTGCTTGTCAGGTTAAATTTTACCTTCCTCTGCTGTAGACTTCATCAGAAGCCTTCAGATGGTCCTCCCACACCCCCTGCCAGCAGCTGCAGATCAGTCCAGGTGAAGGCACGTCGTCCCTCTTCTCTTCCCACTCCAATAAGAAGCAGGCTGTCAACTAACACTGCCACCACAGCCACTAACCAGGCCTCTCCAGCAAGTCAGCCTTCTACCTCTAACTCTGGCCACTCTGACGCCACCTTGGCCAGGACAGCAAGTGGCTGCAGGTGAGATGTTTTAAACCACCATCAACCAATTGAAAGCCTTTAAGTTCCTTGACGACACATCCAGAGGGCTCACTGTTTGGGGTGGATTGTCTTTGTAGCTCCGCCCCCACAGACACACAGCAGGTAGAGCCTGTAGAGACCCAGGACATCCAGCCATTCTGTCTGGAGGAGGAGCCCCAGACTAACCTGTCCGCCACTGTTCCTCAGCTCCACTTTTCAGAGAGCACGGATACTGGAGAACTGAGTCAGGGTGATTCAGAGTCTGGCAGAAACCTGATTCAATTGGAGACTACTGAGGAGCACAATGGCAAGAACCAGGAGGTCAGAGGTCACACCCACACACACAACCAGTCTGGTGTTCTCATAGTTAACACCAGACTGAACCATGATGTGTTCAGATCAGTTGGATGTCTTAAAATATTTGCTATTGAAGATTTTAAATATATAATCATATCAGAAAGACACCTGATGAATCAAAGCTCATAATCGACCCTGACTTCATGTACTAACCTAGCCTCGTGTCAAAGGAGTTACTTCTAGGCAACTGGACTTCTTGTAGTTGCTCCAGTTGCTTACAAGTAACTCCTTTGACACTACAATGACCTAGATGAATGAGAATCTACACAGACATTTAACCTAGCCTCCTCAGTCTGATCAACTGCATCCTTCATGGAGTTGTCCCACACTTTCATCAGTCTGATCTCTCAATTTCTCTCTAGGTTCTCCTGTTTGATCTCCCAGCTCCAACTTTGCAATTTCATGAGAAACTGCTCATCGACCTGACACACACCCCTGAGCTGATCCGAACCAGCAACCAGACCTGCACTACAACCCAGGTAACTGACCCCTTGCCTGGTTATAGCCTCAATCCCAAATGACTTGTAACATTATAGTGCATTAATATGAGATTGTACAATGCCCTGTGAAAGTATTTGACCCCTTTGAACTCTGTAACCTTTTGCAGCATTTTAGGCTTCAAAATAGATATCTTTTTGTAAAGAATAAACACCAAGCGGGACACAATCCTGAAGTCTCAGGTCTTTTTAAAGTGCAGACGGCATCATTAAGACCAAGAAACACATCGGGCACATCTGAGAAACTTGTGGAGAAGTTTAAACCAGGATTAGGATCTAAAAAGATGCCACTAGCTTTAAATGTCTTGTGGAGGACTGTTCAAGCAATCATATTGAAATGGAAAGGGTATCAGACCTCTGCCAACCTACCAAGACTCAACCACACCTCTAAACATTCAGCCCAAACAAGAAGAGACTGATCAGAGATGCAGCTATGGGCACTATGGATGAACTGCAAAGATCCACAGCTGACATAGGGAAATTTGTCTAAAGGACATCTATTGGTCACACACTGCACAAATATGCCCTTAATGCAGTGGTTATTAAATAGAAGGGCAAAAAAGATTCCAATTGTATCTTGTTTGAAGCCTGAGATGTGGTCAAAAAGTCCAGTTCACTTTCGCAAAGTACTGTAATGATGTCCAATGAAATATTGTAATATTTTTCATACAACTCTGAACTTGTTAACATTACATGGCCTTCACCAGCACTTTTCACACAGCTCCCTCCTCACTCACAGTGCTAAAGAGCAGCTTGGAGAGCAAAGAATATCACACACAGTTGAAATGAAATGTGTACACACACATTATGTTAAGTGCTAATAACTTTTGACCTGGGTCTAATGATACAGACCTTAGTAATGCAGCATTTTTTTCCTCCTCTTTCTTCTCAGGAACTGATTGACCTGACCTCTCCGCTCATTAAATGGAGTCCCGAAGAGCAAAAGGAGAACGACGCTCCACTCATCAACCTGTCCTTCTGAACCAGATGCTTCTAAACATCGGTTGCTGTTAGGGTTAGCAGTAGAAAACTGACCTGTTTGTTTTTGTCTTGTGAAACTCCAATAACACCTTATTTTATAAATGTGTGTAAAAATGATTTAAATAAATATATTTTTCAGTTTTAATGCTGTGCCTCTGGGGTTAATTGACATAGGTTGTATCTTATTTTTAGAAAATTAGAACTACTACAAAAAAGGTCAAATTTGGACAAGGAAAATTTGGTTACATTGGTTGTTGCACTTGTAGAAATTACAGGTAAACAAAAAACGGGTAAAAGTTTTTCAGTTTGAAATTGTACAAATGTGAAGTACTGTAGGACAGTGCTGTAAAAGAACAGCACTTCAAACAGTTTGAAGACTATTCAGCTTTGCACAAAGTCTCCCCTGGATACTTTTAGTTCTCAATGGACTCTATTCATAAGGGCATTATCCTGCATATTTGGAAAATACCAAGTGTTGCAGTGTTAGTGAAGTAACATCTGACTTTGGAGGAATGTAATTCTTTATCTTCATATTCTGTCCACTTATAACTTAGTAACTGTGAGACAGGACAGGGTGTTTTTAACTGATAGTGTCCTAATATAAAAATGTTATGCACAATATGGCAAGATGCTGTAATAACAGAAGCATGCATTCAAAGTTGAGACATCCCAAAGCAGCCTACTTCTTACAGTACATGTACAAGTAATGCACCACATGCATTTATGAAAGCACCATTTCCACTACAAAAATTAAAACCACACCACAAACTTTTATTTTAAATGTAAATTAATAATAGTTATCTAATGTGAATGATGAAGGATATTGTGTAATGTTACTACTTTGGGAGTATTGATCTTCATCTTGATCTTAAAGGCCCTATGAGGAGTTTCTGGAACAGGAGGGTCAAACTCAGGTCCTTGAGGGTGAGTGCAGGTTTTTGTTTCAACCAGGCAGCAACACACCTGATTTTACTAATGAAGGTCCTCAGCAAGAGCTCTATTGGTTGATTAGTAGAATCAGGTGTGTTACTGCCTGGTTGAAACTAAAACCTGCACCCACACGGCCCTCCAGGACCTGAGTTTGACACGTGTTCTGAAAGCTGAAGTGTTTTCCAAACAAAAAACACCTTTCATCATTCCAGGTAAATTTAAAATAATAAAAAAAAAAAACTGCAAAATACACTTGTTAAAATTTGGGCACAAACAAGTGTGGGTAATGCAAATTCACCCATTCTAAAATAAAAAAGGCAACTGTTTTATAGCCCAAAATGACTAGAAAAGACTCCTATAATTCATTCTGTAATGCGCATGTCTCTCACAGCTGCACCTTCTTCTGATAAAAACCTAGTCTCACAATCTTGTTTGCTAACTATGATGTAATTGAGCAAATCAAACCAAACAAAGACTGGATATAAAAATGTTATTGGTGAGCCTAGGAGCACAGCCAATGATTTATAGAAAATTGTGATGTGTTTATTTGTGATGCTGATCTGTACTTTCTCCTGCGCGATGCAGAAAGATCAAATTAAATTAATGTTTAATTGAATTTGCCTACCGGATTAGAAAACGCTCTTATGAGTCATTCTGGAATGCACATGCTTAAATATTAGGTTGTTTATTTTGCAGCTGGTTTCTGAGAAAAAGCTCTAAAACCCCTCTGTGCACGGCCTGTTTAGCAGCAAACGGCAAACACACAGTGAGCTGGTGAACATAGTGAAGCCTTTAACAGCTACAGAGCAGATATTTCAATCAGGAGTGGTACAGGTAGGCATGTCAATTTGTTTCAACCACTTTTTTTTCCCATTGCCATTGTGTTTATAGTTACAGGCAGTGCTCATTTTGTCTGATAATTAACATAGACATATACAACAATCACTGTTTAGTTATTTTTCTGGCTGTGATATGTTGAAGAGAAGTGTCACAACAGAAGCAGAAGTTTTCAGAAAGTCCTTGGATATTGAAGACAGCCAGTGATGACTAAACAACGTTATGTAACTAGCTGCTTGTCACATGGATACTGATGCGGGACCAGAGGTCAGGTTTAAGAGCAAAGACGCTTTATTTGCGATCGAAAATTCACTCGCACGCAGCAGCTCTCCAGAGCTCCCCTCTCCATCCAGGGCCGCGCTCATTCAGCTCGGGTCACATTACCATTTAAACAGGTTTTGTCTGTCCGGCGTTCACAGGAGGACTTTTCCTTTTTTTCAGTAAGAGATGATCACAACGTAACCAGCAGACAGAACTGGAGATGGCAGTTTATACATGAGCACTATGGCTGAGTAATCTGATCCTAGGCGGCTTTTCTTTCATTTCAACAGATATCAACCCCACCAAGGACTTGGAACCTTCATCACCCGTTGGCAGAACACGGCTGATTCCTCCAGGATCTTTGATATATATATATATTTTTTTATTTTTCATCAAGATGTCTGACAGGGAGCTTGCTCTCGAAGCACTTTCTGTTCTCTGCAACACGAGAGTCACCTCTATTCAAGAACGGAGTTCACGACCCGGATTTGTGGTATGTGGAGCCTCAGAGGCCACCCTCTCCATCCCAACCTTCGTGCCAATGCTCGCAGGAAGGTAACATTTATAAGAAATGCTTTTAACTCTCTGTTGCATTAAATGTTACGTAGACATGGTAAAATGTTTTGAATGTAGGACACTTTCATGCTGCTGAATTTTCCATGTTTGCAGGTTATTGCTATACAGCAACAAATCTATTTTTAGCATATTCAAAAATACATAACATAATTAACAGAATTGACAACCTTCAGTCAGAAGACAATGAAGCTCACATGTCAAATGTCCATGAGCAGACGGACTGGTCATGTGACCTTGTGAACTGTGTCCTTCAAAAATAAAAGCCTCCTTTTCATGCATAGATAGCTTTTAAATCACAGCAAAGCAGTTGGGAGGCCAAACTAACACTGAGACACGTTTTTCTTGCTGCAGCTGTTTAACCTTCATAATGCACAACAAAAACAATGTAAAAAATGTCTCCAAACTGTCCTTTCCTATCTCCTCTCCCTCCACACAGAGCTGCTGACGTTGGGTCGTCGTACATCATCGATGAGGACGAATTCCTCGACCCGCAGTTTCACTATGATTTCACTGATTTGAAAGACACAGAAACTTACTACAGAGGAGATGAGGTGTACGAACGCCCCTGTGGTTGGAAACGTTTTGCTCTCAAGGTGATTCGACAGTTTACTTTCTGAGGTGGAAAGTAGTTAGATATGACCCAATGGGTAATATAATAAGTATATATATAATATAACAACGCATTGTTAAAGATGGAAATTTCTCATTACTCTGTCACTAGTTTCACTCGCTTTAAACACGTATGTACTTTTGTATGACGAGGATTTTTCATGCAAGACTTTTTTTTTTTTTTATCCCCTACATCTTTGACTTCTGGATCTCAAAGCAAGTTTAGTAAAGTTATGTTGGAGAAACAAGCTGAGCAAATGTCAGTATTAGCTCAGCTTGCACGGCACCCATGTCAGAGAAAAGCTGACTTTTTAATGTGAAACTAGTTTATTCTGTGTTTTTCACCTTATTTCAATCATCAAGTCCTTTTGCCTTGGTGAGGATACATTGGCTTCTGAACAACGAACACTGAAGAATTCTAACCAAGAAAATGTAACTGCAGTAACGGCTCCCATGATTCCATGCTACTCCATCTTTTGTGGATTTGTTCGAGACCCACAGTGGTAGGAAATCGCCTACTGCATATGCATTTATGTAAAAGATCCAAGTAGTCTACTTCTACCACTGGTGAAATTTGACTTGACAATAAAAAAACACAGTTTTATGGCGAAGTGTTTCCAAAGTGCTTCAGAGCTGCAACTAACCAATATTTCTCTCTCTATATAGTTTTTTTTTTTTTTGTTCAGAAAACAGTGTGAAGGTTTGAACCTAAAAAATCAGTTCACAACCCAAAGATTATTTACTTTAAAATCAAATAATCAAAACAATTGACTGATTTGGAGAAGGAGGTAGTCCAATTTAGATGTTAAACAACGAGACAGAAATTGCCACTTTTTCCTGCTCTTGTAAGTTTCACAAAACTTGCATGAAGTTTGATCAAATAATGAGTTTCTATTCTTTTGGGGTCTCATCCCAGGTTCTGGATAAGTACCCAGATGGAAACGGCTGGCTGGGGGAGCGGGGCTATCGCAGCGGCACGGACTCCGTGCAAGGGGAGTGGCCGGTCTCCTACCATGGGACGTCAAAGACGAGCACTAAAGGCATTATAGTGGCACAATACGAGGTGGTTTAATCACCCATTTTCATCATCATCATCATCATCACGTGTGACTGCACGGCCATATGTTAACGTCCTGTTTGCTTTCAACAGCCGGGTCAAGGCGAGCAGTACGGCCGGGGGATTTACTCCACCCCGTACATTTCTGAGGCGCAGCACTACACCAAAACGTTCACCTTCAAAGGGAAGACGTACCAGGTGATTCTGCAGAATCGAATAAACCCCAAGTACCGGGAGAAACACAACAAAGGTAAATACTGGCTGGTTCCCATCCCAGCCGGCATGTCGGAGGAGGAGGAGCAGGAGATCGTGGAGAAGGCCATCCGGCCTTATGCGTTCCTACTGAAATGTGTGACGGAGTAACAATGCCTCACAAACACAAAACCACAAACATAAAAAAACAGACCAAGAGCGTCGGCATAGGGAGTTGCGTATTTCATTTTTTTTTTTTCTAAGCTGCTTATCAGTCAATGTTATTTTGTCGTTGGCAATAATGCAGAGTTACTACTGAAGAGAGTGCACTAGTTAGCAATTCTGCCCTGATATTTTTGGATTTTGGAAAAATGTAAAACAAGATTTACCCCGTCCTTACTATTTTTGTATTCTTCTAGAAACGCTGACCTGATGTGTTGTTGCTCAGTTGTGATTGGACAATGAATGAGGACAGGCTTAGCAAGCAGTCAGTCTGCTTGAACCTTGTATGTCCAGTGCGGTGGTGTTTTTTTATTTAATTTTATACACCCAGTGATAATTAAAACATTATCATAAATAAGTAGTAGTTTAATTTGTATACACATGAGATAATAATTTTTTCATCCAGATGCATAGACACAAATATTTATCTGTGCATAGACACATTTGTACATTAGATCACAAGCAGAAAAACAAATATTTTTGTTCTGATTTGACCTGGCGATTGTTCACATGGTGAACACAATATTTCTATTCTGTTTTGTCTGGAAAACTAATAAAAGACATTATAATGGGCTACTTCTGTGGATGTTTTTGCATGTCTGCTGTTGAAGAATGCGTAGTCTACTCTGGAGGGCAATTAGAAAACAATGTTACTAAAAGGGGGAAATGGAATATAAATGTAAATGAATGTACGGTTCGGATCAGTTTCTGATTCTTTTAAATAAAATAAAGATAGAAATTGGCTATTTTGTTAAACTAACTGGATGGTAATTTGAAGAAGTGACATTGGAAAACCTCAAGTGGGAAATAAAATCGCTTCATCCAGTTGCCCCGTGAAGTTGTTACCGATTTAAAACAAAAATTAAAAAAAAGTGGTAATACACTGAAAAAAATGTCACGTGGTTGCATGAAATTACAATATTTATTGCTATATATAATTTTTAAATTGATTTCACTTATATTATTTTCAGTACTTTCAGTCAGAATACTTATTTAGAGTAGATTTTAATTTTCAAATTTTTACTTGAATACATAAGGATATAACTAGCTATGCCTATTTTTGGTATATTATAATTCATTGGAAAGATTCATTAAATGGTCTCCTATCAAGTTGATCTAAATATAATTGAACTTTTTTTTTATGTATTAACCTTTAATAAATTCAATACCCAGACAATGAACTAAACCAAATATTTTACTTGTACATGCTTTTGACTTTTTCTAATTAAGCGTAACTTCTTAAGTAGTCTGGGCGGATTGAACACACACGCCCCGCTGAACACTGCCCCCTTTTGGGGCCACACGAACCAGCGATCACACATAGGAAATACACTTTACTACACAAAAATAGAAGTGAAGGGCTGATGCTTGAAAGCAGATGAGAACAGCATGGTGAAACTCGAGAAATGCGACTTACTGATGAGATTACTGTAACACGGAGGCATCCCCATACACACAGTGAACCAGGCCACTATGTATCTTGAGACTGTGGATCTCCATCTACATATCGATATCAATCTGAACTAAATCTTTTACGTTGCACATTTTCTTCTTACCATTGTTACGTTTGGTACTTTTCAGAAAGTAGTTTACTCTAGGGTCAAATTTATGGCAGCACACATGAAGCTCACAGCGGTACAATGCTATCACATATTTCCCAACTCTAGAGACATAAGCCTTGCCATAAATCATAAGGAGCATTATTATTTCCCTCAGATGGTACAGACCAACCCCCCTGCTTCACAGATTATTTAGTTTTGGCTCTGAGGACAGAAAGCAGATGACGGATCTGAGCGGTCTGGATGCTTTGTTGCGTAGCAGCAGATCAGAAACGTACCTTGGCCCTGAGAATGAGAGTATTTCTGCCTCGACCAATCCGGTTGATCTGTTGTGTAACACGCCCAGGATGCTCTAAACATCAGGCAGGCAGGTGTCCTCAAGGCCAACACTCTCACAAGGCAACCTTTGGTACCACATGTGCAGATTTTATTTGCAGTGGCAATTGCCAGGAATTTTTTTCCCCCTGCATCTTATCATCAAGCAAAGTGGTGTTTATTTTCAGAAGTTAACAGATACGCTGACGGCCATAAACAGCGGCTGCAGCAGCAGGTACAGTATTCACACAGTGCAGCTGGCTTTCTTGAAGTATATACAGGTGTCCTAGTCCTTCCTGTGGGGTCTGACAGTTCCTGGGTCGAAGAGAAGGTGAGGATGTGAGTAGCAGCGCTGCATAAGGTTGTTATTATTAGATAATAGATGCTACATGATGATGAAATAAGTGACATGGTGTCAAAGATGGAAGAAATAATCTAATCTGTTACTTAAGTAAAAAGTTCCAATAGCACAGGAAACTAAGTTTAATTATAACATCACAACTTCAAGGAAGTCCTGACCATCCGTTTAGTTTCTGTGCACATTGACTGAGCATTTGGACTACTGTGCTTATATAACACTTTCTTGTGAATCCTTACTCATGACTGAAGTCATCTCCCGGGTTTCAGAGCTGTCTGTCTCTGAAAGTCCAAAAGTGGCCGGTCCAAACATAAACAGGGAGAATCGGGATCACAGGGGCAGCCTGGAGAGCTCGGTCATCACATGTGACGGTATGGCACAGTAATGAGGAAATGGGCTGGGAGATAAAGCGAAGGGCTGATTCTCTGATGAGGAGTAAATATATTCGTGAAGTAAATCATTACAGCATCATACAGCAGGAAAATTATATTGTTGCTAACAAGAAGTAAATATACTTTTGACTGAACAATTAATAGTATTTTTCATTATTTTATTTTATTGTGTGTGTGTGTGTGTGTGTGTGTGTGTGATGTGTCGCCGTTATCCGTCCATGATGTGTTTATATTCCCAAATTGCACACTGTTGTGAAATGGAATTTCCCCCCAAGGGCTGTAACATCTAATCTGATCTGATCTAAGTGCAGGTCCTCTGCTCCGCTGTGATCTCCCCTTTCCTGTTTACAGCTGTTGCTCTCATGTCGGTCGCCGTGGTTACGGTCGGACTCTGTCCCTGACAGGGACAGGCACAACGGGCTGGCGACCTGTCTGCGGCATGTCCACTAGGATTGGATCCAGCAGACCCCCCGTGACCCTAGTGAGAAATAAGCAGGTCTAGCAAATGGCTGATTTTAAGATGTTGCGTTGAAACGTTAACACCAAACCGCATAGCTATTTGTAATGTAAAAGGTGTCACTCGAAAACCACAGCAAAATCATCAATGTCAGCTCTGCAGCTAGATGTGACCCATCATTTTGATTATTATTGGCACATTCGCCGTTTGGTTCAGTTTTAGCTTTTCCCTTTATCACCTCACACCTTTTTTGCCCTTTTTGACATGAGTTTTTAACTTGTGTGACTGTTTTGGGGAGTCGTGTGCTGCACATTGTGTAGCTGACATTAAGTTACATGAACCGATTAACACCTCACCACCAGATCAGCAGTCATACGATTAAATGAACATCCAACTTGTTCTGGTCCTGGTCGGCCTGCTGAGGCCGTCTCACTGTGTGTGAGCAGGTCAGATTGCATAAGAACATCAGGCCGTAAAGTGCAAGGAACAGGAATCATGAGTTGTGAACTTGTAACCCCAGCGATTCGTTTGCATTTATTCTTATAAAATTCCTAAAAATATTAGAATTTAGATCATTTGGAAACTGAAAAAACAATCATAGGAGAGTTTGGCTGCAATGGCACCTTCTATCTGGGCTGAGATTTAACTTATTATCATATTTTTAGTTTCATATATGCACACACAGCTCACCACTGCAGGCCTTCTGTTGGTTTTCATGCGTTAACGTTTCAGTTGTTCCTCACTCTAAATAAAAGTATTATATTTATCTAGTGTTTGACCACATTTGGACAGAAAATCAACATGACCTTATGTGAGCTGGGAATCTGTAAAAAAACACAAATGAACTAAGATGAAACATGAAAATGTACATAAATAATAAGAAAACTGCTTCTCCTATGTGGGTCACAAAAAATGGGGTCATACTGTGTAGTGTGGGAATGAGCATGTGGCATCAAGGTGAAACCGTCTTATCAGCTGCAACACGATTATTTACCGTATATAAGTGTCCACGAAACACCTCCCATCCAGTCCTGATTCCTGTTGCTGCATAGACAGAAGCATTTGGGCTTTGAGCATCATTCAATTCACTTTCATGCTGCAGGAGACATGTCTTGTCTGAAGCGCACCCTGGGCCTTCTGGCTCTGATGGCCGTTTGCGTCACAGCTGACGAGAAGAAGGTGAGTTTCAGAGCTTTTTTTTGTGGCTTTTACATTCAGTTCAGGTTCATGAAACAGGAAACGGAAAACAAATTGACCATAGATCTGTGTAACATAAGAGCAGAATGAAAGAAGTGAGGTTTAAAAAAGGATGGAAACTTTTACCCCAAGTTTGTATCTTAGTTGTCTCAAAAACATAAATTTGCTTCCCTTCATTCGTAGCTCCTACTCTGTAAATATAGTTTGAAATTAATAATTCATATTATTTTTTATGATAATATGCATGTGAATAAGTGATGCCTCCTGAATGCAATATATCACAACATAATCTGAAACATTTCACATTACAGGTTTTTTATTCTAATGAGGAACCTGAAAAACTGTTGCAAGCACAACATTATACAACCATTGATTCTACTTTCATCTTCATCTTTCCCTTCATTACAGGTCAAATCTGTCTCTGAAAAGATTGAGGATGCCAACAGGAACATTGGTGAGATATTTTCTAACAATTAAAAAAAAAAAAAGTTGTGGAGAACCTGAACGACTAATTTAGCAGTCAGGTTTCATTTGCATAAGTTACAATGGCTGTACGCATTTCTTCAACACGAACTTGTGCCTCATGCTCTGACACCAGGCAGAGCTCATGACGGGTTCTTCCTGGAGGACGACATGGCCTTTACCACTGAAAGCGAGAGAAATGCCGACCCCTGCACCTCCAGGGACTGCAAGTGGGAGCAGGCCAGTAACGGCATAGTGTTCGTTCCATACGTCATCGCCGACCACTACAGTGAGTCGCTTTTACTTCACCTATAACGGTAGAATCACTCACATAGTCTCATTACAGCTAGAAATGTTGCATTCCTTCATTTTTTTACCTTCAGTTGCATAAATGCTTCATTTAAAAGATACAGAGAATTCCAGCTTTTGTTTGATGATTCAATTTACCCACACCTAAAACAATTTAATGAACCCAATTAAAAGAAATTAGAAAAAAGGCAAGAAAAATATTCGGTTTGGTTCACTGTCTGAATGTTAAATTTATTGAATTTATTCATTTCATGATGTAGAATAAATGGCTACTGAATCTACATAATTCATGTTAGTAAACTAAAATAAGAAGTAGACTGTAAGTAATTCCATCATATGTATTAAAATGTTCGGAAAATCAAAGTAATAATAATTCTGTAAGTATATACACTATGTATAATGTTTTGCTCGTGGTGGCACTGATATTGACTTTGCAATTCATCATATTTTATCACAGGATCATGTTTTACAGGGGAAGTAGGCCTTATCACTTTTCCATCATAAAACAGTATGAACTGAAAGTGCAAACACCTCAAAATTGTACTTGCGTACCAAATTTGATGGAATCAGTGAAATTAAAACATACATGGAATCATTCCTCGTCATGACAAATATACCTGATCTCCACACTTGCAGCTTCCCGCGAGCGGGCCATCATCGAACGTGGAATTCAGTCCTTCCACAACGTCTCCTGCATTCGATTCATCCCTCGCACCGGGGAGAGGGACTTCATCCACATCCAGTCTCTGGACGGGTTCGGCCTCATTTTGCATTTGAATGTCAAGGACAAACTTTGTTGAACACACACACACACACACACACACCATAGTGGTCATACAATACGCAGTAACACAGACACTGCTCGTCTCCCAGGTGCTTCTCTTATTTGGGCCGGCGTTTCAATGAGCAGGCTCTGTCTCTAAAGCGTTCGGGCTGCCTGTACCACGACATCGTGCAGCACGAGCTGCTGCACGCTCTGGGCTTCAAACACGAGCAGTGCCGCTCTGACCGAGACCAGCACATCCGCATCCTGTGGGAGAACGTCATTCCTCGTAGGTGACCCGTTTTTGTCTGCTGTGTCCGCTCACAAGTTTACTACGTCAATGTTTCTCACATTCCCGGGAACAGGCAAGACACAGTAAACAATAGTCAACCAACAGTAAAAGCAACAGGTAACAGCAAATGACAACATGTGACATACATCTGACCACTTAGAATATATATTTAAAAAAAATAATATGTGACGTGCATGTATTTTGAGGTGCTGTAAAGCTTCAGTGCAAAAAAATAACAGCAATAATACCAGATAACAGACTTTAACCACGTAGAGTAAAAAAATAGTATGTAAGGTGCATGTATCTTGTTGTATTACACAACAACAGCAAGTAATAATAGATAATAGACATGTAACTACTATTAAAATATTTCCACCCAGTAATCAATGGGAGGCCATATTGTATAATATTGTAGATAAACATTATAGTTCATGACCATGTTCTTTATGTTTCCTTAGACACCTTTATCCTGGAAAAGACAAGTCAAATGACTAACGATTTTGGTGACCCTCTTTTAGGCACAGCAAGGCAAGTTTATTTGTGGAGCATATTTCAACAATAATGTCATTCTAAGTGCTTTACGTAAAAAAAAAAAAAATTAAAAGCATCAAGAAACAAGTTGAGGAAAAGGGGAGAAATACAAAATGTAATCACTGCCTGAGAAAGTTACCGTAGCAGTTGATTATGAGAGGAAAATCAAACATTTTGGTACCTCTGCCTTTATTGGACAGTCATTAAGGAAACATGAGGACAGAACAGGACACAAAGGTCTGAGGTGAGGTCGAGCTTATCAAACGTCAGCTGACTTTTGACCACGTGTTCACGCCGCAGCATGTCGGCCTGTTCCATCCAGGCTGGAGAAGCACAGCATCACTGATGATGTGACGCCATCATTCAGTACAATTTTTTTTCCCCTTCCTCAGGTTGGCAGTACGCCTTTGACAAAATCAATACTCTGAACCAGGGCACCCCCTACGACTACAACTCCGTCATGCAGTACAGCAAGTAAGAGTTTTATTTACACCGCACGTCTGTTCCGCGCAGCACATTTTTATTCGCCATCTGTTAAGCAGCTGAACCTGAATCCTGCAGTCTGGGAGAGATCATGGATCACACCCACAGCATCACACTGAACATGATGAATTTAATAAACATCTCTTACATGGTTTCTTTGATTTTCCTTTTCTTTAAAGTAGAATGGTGCATACAGTATTATCTTGCTAAACATCCCGTGCTACATTTGAATCCAGGTACGCCTTCTCCAAGAACAACCAGCCCACCATGCTGCCCATTCCTGACCCCAACGTCAGTTTTGGAGAAGCTACTGAGATGAGTCAGAACGACATTTTGAGGCTCAACAGACTCTACAACTGCAAATAGATCGGTGAATGCACACGCCGCTCGGTGCCTTACAAATGAACGTTTTAAAAGCAATTATTTTGTATTATATTGTTTTAGAAGATATCGTTATTTAATTTGGCATAAAACTGAATCAGATGTTTGACAGAAAAAACAAAACAAAACTATGGCCTCAGTTAGCCTTTATATTAGTTATACAATACACTGGTCATAACATTATTATCTGTATTTTTTTTGTCACTTTTCATTCATTTTCAATATTTATTTTTATTCTTGTTTGTAATGCACACTTTATTGTCTATGTAAAATTCAAGTCTGAATAAACCAAAAACATTTCTGCTGGATAATTTATATTTTCCTGTCAAAGGCCCAATGAGTTTCCTGGACTACCTGTTGGGAAGCATCAATCCAATGGCAGTATCACAAGACATCAATACTGCGCTTTTGTTTAATTTAAATCTTCTTTACAAAATAGTTCAATTACATCTGACACAACTGTAGATGTGCAGTCAAAATATATTTGGAGTTGTGGTCAAATATCACAATAAAACATTATATTGTGACATTTTTACGAAAACTAACATTCTAATTACCTATCTGGCCCTTTGCTGAGACCTTTCGGCTCTTACAGGACATTACTGTAGCTTATTTCAGTAAAAAAAAAAAGTAATTTAGTTCAATAAAGCAACCATTTCTAGATTATGGTTACAGGATATTCATGTCATATCACACGTCTCAGACCTTAAACAAACTGATAAAAGTCTCTGTAGTACTGCACAGTAGTTCAACGCTACTCTTCACTTCCTTAATTGATCACTAGAAGGCGACGTGCCCTCATAGTACAAACTGCATACATGCAGCACCTTTAGTGTGACACTAATACTATTAATTCATTCTGAGATTTGTTCATTGACAATCCTTAAGTTCATTTGCATGTAGTAGTTTTCTGTAGTTTAATAAAAAGCCAGTCGTGCATCAAGAAAACTGAGGCCTGGCAGATCAGTGTGGAAATGATATTATTATAAAGTAATGTTGACTGAGTCAAGTCTCACATATAATAATAATAATCACATACATTACCATTGTACTGCCTTCCATATACTACACACCCATATTGACACTGGTGGATACAGTGACATCCTGTGTTTTAAATGCTTGTCAATTTTTTAACTCATAGTGAAAGAAATGAGGTCATTTTTAAAACTAAATATAGTCTCAACCCAACTGTTGGGCCTCCTCTGTTCATTTTTTTTTGAAGCATTGAAAACCGGATCCCCGACATTCTTAACTGATTAAAGCTTTAATGTACGAGCTCTCTGAAATGGTTGGCAGTCACCCAGGCAGTGTTGCTGTGGCCCTGAGGCACGATGTGTCATGTGAGGAGTTTTACTCTGAAAGGAAGAGCAGATTATTTACAGAAGGAAGAATCGAGACATCTCAGAATTTGTTTGACCAGACAACACATTATTGTGTGTAAAGTAAGTCACACATTAAGATAACAATGATCAGCCATAAGAGATGTGTGTGTCTGTCACGATACGTTAAAGTGTATTGTGTATGATGCATATATATAATGTGGTACTCTAGTATGTGATATATATATATATATATATATATATATATATATATATATATATATATATATATATATATATATATATATATATATATATATATATATATATATATATATATATATATATATATGGGACAGTGTCATGTGGTGTAAAATAAAAACATGGCACCAGTTCCTCTCTTAAAAAAGATTTTAAAAATGTACAAAACTCATGCTGTCTACTAGTTTTATATTCTAGGTGGTTGTGATTTCTGTGAAAGAAAATGCTTTAAATGGACATTTAAATCACAATAAACCAACATGAAAACAAAATGTCTATTTTGAGAGACCTGATAAAAAAATGCAACATAATCCGCCTCCACTGACTTTCCATTGCTTCAACATTCATTTACCTGCTTTCTCTTTTTATTATATACTTGTATTACTGTCTCTTGTGTCTACTGTTGAAGTAGTTCACTTCAAATCCTTATTGTCCCACAAGAGAAATTATTTTCTAACCAAGGCAACATAAAAACCCAATGAAAACATAATGAATCTTCAATCATAATAATAATAGTTTGAATGTTTTTATTATTTCAAGCCTGTACGAATTCCCTGCCTATACAGGCTATATATATTACTACATAAATGCATTCAGATACAATTTTTACTACAGTAATATCTGAGTTTTTAAACAATTGCCATATAATAATAACCTCCTAGAGAACATAAAGGAAGACGGAGTAAGAAGTCCATTTTACAGTAAATTCTTTCCCACACATGTAAATATGATATATACGCAAATATGATTGCATCAAAATTGCACAACTGCAAGAATACATTGCCTACATTCTTTATGTAGCATATAGTGTATTAGAACAATTATTTGTAGGAAGATAAGTCATGTTAGCACAATAATGTCTTATAAATCAGGGCCCTTCTACTAGATGGTAACTTAAAATTAGACAACAATGCAGACGTTGTCTTAAAGTTTATCTTATTTTAGTTTATCATATGCTTCAGTGGGACACACAGTGTTATTATATACAATGTTTATTTAATTACATTACCAGAAAGTTATTGTCATGTTATTATTGATCCCGCTGTGGACCCAGGGCCCCAATTCAGTTGCCTGCTTTACCCAAATCCAGTGTTAGTAATTGTAAAAGAAGCAGAAGTTGTAAATTCTTGCAGTTTTAGTAATAGTGAAAGATTTTCAGCTGGCTATTGCAAAATTTTCCTCCAAAGAGTTCCTATATGTGAAGCGAAGCTTTTGGAAGCAAAATTGCTTTTGGAACCTCATTCAAAATGCTGCTGACGTTTAATCAGGGCGACACTTTGGCAGAACACTTAGACTATAACGCTCGGGAGGGAAAATGTGCTGGAGGGGACGACAACTCCATGCAACGCCGAAGTTGTCAAGTTTCCGGATGACTCATCTTGGCATCCGAAGTCGGAGCGAGTTCTGAACAAGAGTGTCATTCTTCCTGTCGTCGGGTTCCAAATATCAGTGTTGCAACCTCATCCCCATGCGGATCGGACAGAAAGGGACAGTAAAGCAGAGAGGCGTGAGGGGGCAGCTCTGTCACATAACTAATGCAGACTGTGGATTTTCTGCACCTGTCTTCAGACAGACAAAAAAAACTCTGCTCCTCATTCTCTCTCTTTATCTCCTTCCTTAGCCCTTTCACGCATGAATTACATTCCTCTGTTCAAGACTCCTTTTTGCTTTTTTAAAGGGAGTGAACTGCCAAGGTGAGTGTTTGCAGAACTGGTCGCATCCGTGCACACAATGTGTGTCTCAAATAAGGACACAAGACACAGATTCCTCAGCACACTGCACATTGTGGTGGGTATGTGCTTCTAATTCTTGAAATCCCTCGAAACTCCCAAAGAAGTTTGGTGCACGACGAACGCTGAACAATAGGATGTGAGGACAGGCACAGCAATGGCTGAGACTCAATCCCATAGATAGATAGATAGATAGATAGATAGATAGATAGATAGATAGATAGATAGATAGATAGATAGATAGATAGATAGATAGATAGATAGATAGATAGATAGATAGATAGATAGATAGATAGATAGATAGATAGATAGATAGATAGATAGATAGATAGATAGATAGATAGATAGATATTTAACTGAGATTGGAGCTCAGAGGAGAAAAAGAGAAAGCCAGAGCAGTGTTGACTTCAGATCAGCAGGGATGGTGGCTGAACAGAGGTCTGGTTCAGAAACTGGCAGGCCCTCAGGGGCAATCAGACGTAGATGTGGCCCAGTCGCCCCCCCCCCCCCCCCCTCCCCCCCTTCCCCTCCATTTCCTCTCGCTCTGTCAGTAGAGTCACTATCTAGACCTTCCATGTCCTCCCAATTGAAGCGCTCGCCAGGATACGGGATCCGGGGCTTGCTGTCTCACCCTTTTCATTTTCTTTCCTGTCTGCCTGCCGTCCGACCCCACCTCGCCCTCGCAGCACACAGGACCCAGTGATGGCCGACTGGCCGCCCAGCTGCCCCTCGGTCTGCCATGCCCTCGCCGACAGAAAGGGAGTCATTGTGCCTGCTGTGTGTCCCAACAATGAGCGAGTTAATACGAGCCAAGTATTCCCACAGGATTTGGGAGGGTGGTAGGGGATCTGGCTGAGGGACCCTGCTGCCTTCCAACTCCGGCCCCATCCATTACCGCCCATCCTGTCATCTCCAGTTGCATCGCTTTCTTGCAGTCCTCCTTATGATGATCTTTAGTAGCACTAAAATATAGTCTACCACAGAGGAAGCACCAGGACCTGTGTTAACTACTGCTAACACAGTCACATGGTCATTCTTGGTAGAGACAGACAGAGCGATCTGAGGGGGAACAGAATCCATCCCCCTGCCCCCCTGCCCCTGAACAGCCATTAGACACTAGATCAGGTTGAGATTCAAAGGCTCCTGAGAGATGATGCAAGATGATACAATATTGTCCCTGTGTGTTAAAAGAGAAGCTGCAGTGGTGAATTGTGGGGGTACTTCCCTGTTATCTCATAGATCAGGGGTAGGCAAGCCTGGTCCTCGTTCCAACCAAGCAGTAACAGACCCGTTTCTGCTAATCAACCATTAGAACCTTTGCTATGGAACCTTCATTAGTTGGATCAGGTGTGTTGCTGTTTGGTTGTCTTCACCTAAAGGTAGCTGCAACATGTTTCACATGACAATTGTCTTGTGACCCCTGGAGAACAACAGTTGTTAGGACCAAGGTAACACTGGTGAACAACGATCGTCAAAATTCGTCTGAGGTTAATTTGCTGATTCTCCTTGACCATGCTTGGTTGCAACAAAATCCTGCACCCACAGCGGCTCTGTAGGACCAGGACTGCCTACCGTCTAGTCTAGACAAAGATTACCCATTCCCATTTTAATTTGTGCTACATTGATCTGCATGTTCATCATGTGCAGGGAACTTCCTCGGATTAGTGTTCACATGCTTTTATGTGTCAAAGATGTTCAAAAGGTCCTAACGTCATTTGAGATACTAATTTTGGAGACAGGGTTATCCATAGTTCCCGCGTGACGCAAGCATCCCCCGTTTAAACACAAGTCAAGCTAATTACAGCAAACATGATTAGTCAGGGTTAGGTCTAGTGCGCTCAACAGTACTTCCCTTCAGCTGCTTGTAAACAGCAGGGTCCAGGATTTTGCAGAACAATTAAAAGGGCATCGACAGAGTGATTCTGACTTTGATGCACTGCGTCATAGGCTAATCAGCACCAGTTCAAGAAGTTACTGTGTGAGTTTGAATCGGGGCAGGCTACCACATTGTGAGGTGCAATGGCTAAGTTGCAGAAATATAGAAAGCAAGTAACACTATTCATGTCATCGAACTCAGTGACAGCAAGTGGCCGTGTGATTGGAGCTTCATTTCTACATTGTCAACCACTTCTCTGAGCTGAACCTCAGGCTGCAAAGTCCCGAACCAGCTTCCTGGCCCTCCGCTTTCAAATGCGACATTATTCAAAGTGAAATTAAAGTGGTGGCAAGTGCAAATGGAATGGGGAAA
Source organism: Eupleurogrammus muticus (assembly GCA_036785175.1). Classification (NCBI taxonomy): domain Eukaryota; kingdom Metazoa; phylum Chordata; class Actinopteri; order Scombriformes; family Trichiuridae; genus Eupleurogrammus; species Eupleurogrammus muticus. The sequence continues at coordinate 9,091,148 of JAYKQN010000010.1, read as the reverse complement.
CACTCTGCAATTTCCCGCTCTGCAAGAACAAAAGCCTGCTGTGACATCTGAATATGCTGGCAAGTGTGCAAAACTCCTTCAGGCTTTTGGTGAGCGGTTTAAGAACGTGAAGAGTAAACAAAAGGAACTGAGCGTATTTGCTATGCCCTTTAATGTGGAACCAGCTGATGTGGCTGACAGCCTACAACAGGAATCGTTGAGCTGCAGCAACAACCCTAAATCCTGCTCCAGTTGGCAGTATGTACTGTATGTTTTGAGGATTTTCTGACTCTGAGAAGATGTGCACTGAATTTTTCATCTTTGAGAGCAGTGCTTTCTCAAAACCGAATCTTTAAAAGACTCAATTCGGCACATGACTGATCCAAAGCTGGAAAACAACTTGCGAGCAGCTTCATCATCATCTGACATCAGGCGTATCGCCAAAGAAAAACTGTCTCCTCCATTGCATTAAAGAGGTTAGTGTGAAGTTTGACCAATAATTTGACCTTAAGGCCTCAGAGGGGAGACGTAAAGCTATATCAAGGTGATTGCTATATTTTCTTAGGAATATCAGTACTTGATTGTCACTGTTGTTATTGCACTGTATAAAATAAAATTGGATAATATACACATACCTTGGCCAGAGAGTTAGCATGCTATGTCAGAGTGTAATGTGAGAGAATTAGAACCTCTGCCTCTCCACTCGGTTTTATGGAGATTCTTTTATTGAGTTTCAGAAAACGATGGATTTTTTGCACCTGCGTTCAGTTCTTATTTGCTCTCTTTATATTATTCTCCCTTTAGCCCTTTTATCCATGAATTACATTCCTCTAATGATAAAGACTCCTTTTTTGTCTTTTTTAAGTGAATGAACTGTCAAGGTGGGTGTTTGCAGAACTTGTCACGTCTGTGTGCATTCTGACCGTTCTTCTGAAATGTGCACACAATGTGGTGTTTCAGAAAAGGGACCCAAAGAAAGGATTCCTCAGCACACTGTGCATTGTGGTGGGTATGTGCCTCTCGTTCTTGAAATCCCTTGAAAGGAAGGAAAGTTCGTGCACAATGAGAGACAAACAATGAGATGTGAACTGGCTGAGAGCTCCGTGCAGCGTGACCACTTCAGTCACATTCAGCTGGACTTCACTCCCGTAGAGATAGAATCATTTCATTTTGAGAAGAAAACTAAAAACTGAAATTAAAGTGCAGATTATCAACACAGCTATTGCAAAACAGAATACATTGCAGTTTTAAGAACTCAATAGGTGCAACAATGTCACCACATACCAGCTTTGGCATTGTCCCAAATAACTACAGTATCTATCAACAATGCCAAAGCTGGTATGTGGTGTAACCCTAAAAACTTGGTACCGGATAGTTTAACTCTCTTAAAAAGGTTTTAAAAATGTTTTTAAAAAAAATGCTCAGATGCTTTTTTTGTTGTAGGTGGATTAAATATTTGAAATTTATCATTCCATTTCAGCAATGCCCTTTGACATTTTGTGTCAAAAATGCAAAAATATGGATTTTTGTAACAAAAAAAAGACACCTGGTAAATGCTTAAAAAAAGTATTTAACTCCTCTTGCCAAACACCTGCGCTCCACAGTAGTGATTGTAATTGTGAGATTTGAAAAATGGCCGATCATAAGCCATATGTGTTCCTACAAATACACAGGCAATATTCTCATGCATTAATAAGAGTATCTTATAAAGTTCAAAGTAACAATAAGTAGCTTTTAGCAGCCTTTAGCAGTAAGGATGTATCTACCCGTATTTGCTTTGCCTGCTCTGAGCTACTATAGAAATATGGCAGAGCAAAATGGTTGGCTGGATCTAATGTGGTAAAACACATCAAATCCTATTCTGATTGAATTATAATAATTAAAACATACACATAGATATTATATTCTGTTTAAATTTCACCAAAATGTACACACTCTACCTTTAAGTGTAAAGAGTTTCTTTTGTGAGCTTCAGTTTTGCAGCATTACAACAGCAGGAAAACAATTTCTCTCAGCTTTCACTTCTTTTACACCATTACTATAACTGCACAGTGAACCTCTTCTGGGAATTTCTCTGCAGAATGTCTTCCCCTAAATGGTAAATAACAACATATAATCACAAAACTACAGAAATTCATTGAATTAGAGGATATTAGAGGGGGGACTTTTTTCCCCTATTAGGTCACAGCCAACTTCAACTCAGGGAAAGGAGGAAGGGGGTTGTTGTGCCACATTTCCGGAGTCCCCTAGAATCACTGGCTAATGGTGAGCTTCCTTTCAGAGGGAGAAGGGATTAACTCCACATGACAGCTCCAGCTCCACTGATCTGCCTCAGATTTGGACATGAGTTTGGGATTTGACACATGACAAGACGGTAAGAAAAAAAGATCTGTGGGAAAGACGGGAATTCACATCTGAAATTCCCCTGTGAATAACGAAGTCCAGAGTGACAGCCTGTCTGTGGTTATGGTTGGAACAGTTTGTGTGGGAGAAAGGAAACATAATAACACCATATAATGCCTTCAGAGGCTCTGAGGGGGAATAATTCTCATTTTGAACGCCAAAGGGTGAGTTACTGTCGAGATTTTCACTATCTTAAAGTCATTAATTGGACAATATACCAAAAATCGTATCAATTTCAACACATCTTGGTTTTGTAAATTTCCAATTTTGGCAATGGTTGGGTGAAATAACTAAGAAACAGTTTCTTCTTATAAACATTCATACATGTTTCCGGCGCATAAAGGTAGGTTCAAACAAAGAGAAGTGCAAATATTTTTTTGATAAACAATGACAGAGCTGTAGTCTGTAGGCTAGGCTCTCACTGCAACCAGTGAATGTTAATGGTGCAACATTTGACCTAAATAGAGACTTAATAACCTCATTCTGGATGACCAGGCTGGATCAACATCGTTAATCCTAAATGTCACATCTGGGAGCTGAGAGGGCCCCTACCCTCTTGCTGCTTTTCTAGGATAAACAGATCCAGAACTGAGAGATTGGAGCTCTGAATATTGAACCATGTAAGTTTGGGCTTTTGGTTTAAATTCTTTGCAAATTTAGTGGAAGCTGACAGAAGGTGTGTTGTTATTTCATTTCATTTTTTTCACCTAGTGTAACCTAACTACAAATATGGTGTATGTGTAATTACATCTATATATACTCTTCATTCATTCATTTTTAAATATGCAATTTACATTACGGGTGGGAAACCTGTTGTAAAAGGAGTTAGAGAGATATATAGAGGGTGTATAGAGGTGGGCAATATGAGAAAAAATATGAATGAATGTATATATATATATTTAAATGAATAGAAGTAAAGTTAATAGATTTCAAGGTTCACAGAACAGAAACAAAATGGACAAATTCTTTTGTCAAATGAATAAACTAGGTATTTAATTTTTTTTTTTTTTTTTTTTTTACATTTTTTAATTAAAAAGATGAAATGAACAAGAACATGGGCAGTGACAAATATCGACAGGATGAGAAAGTCAAAACATTTAAAAATACAGTTTTAAGAAGCATTCATCGGGTCTTTCAAATCGTACATTTTGTGTTCATGTTGGTTTCTTGTCTTGTGTTAAAAATCCATTTGTAATTTTTTGTATTTGACTTTTTATTTTTAACAAAAAATACGATTTTGTGCGATTTCGACATTGAAATGTCAAATATTGGAACCGAAAAAGAAGGATACATTTTAAATATTGAAAAAAACTAGTTGATTACACGAGATTTTAGGGTTAGGGTTTGAAAATAAAAAATATACACACACACACATACACAAACATATAAAATTATGTATTTATATTTATATTTATATATACCTCTATATATCTGTATATATCTGTATATTGTTTTTAATTTAATTTTTTAATTTTTCTTTTTTTTTAATTAAAAAAAAATAAATTTTTGTAACTTTTCTAACTGCCTCTGTAGCACTGTGAATTTCCCCACTGTGGGACAATAAAGGAGCTATCTAATCTAAAAACATCCGTACAGTATATGTATATGTGTATATGTAGTGTAAACGGAAATGAAAAGTGTTGGGGACCGGCCTATGTTATAGAGAGGCGGACAAATGCTGTTGTCAATCAGTGGATCGAGGCGCACCTCCTTTCCAGTTGGGAGCGCACCGGGTCTTAGCATCTGGATTTTACGAGTCGGCAGGTCTACGCCTACAAGCACCGCCCGCCCCGACCCGCCCGCCCGCCGCAGCCCGCACACACTCTGCTGTGGGCTTTTTTTTTTTTTTTTTTTTTTAATTCTTCCTTCCACGGCGGAGACCTGTCGTCCTCTCCCTCCCACCAGCCCCTTCCGCCCCCTCTTCTTTCGCAGCTTTTTTTTTTTTTTTTTTTTTCAATTCGTCAAATCTCGGACTGCCTTTCTTCCAATGGCCGTCCGCGGCGTGACTCGCGTCCAGCAGCGCAATAGTTAATGAGCGCCGGATGCGCCCTCGCTCCAGCAGACCGCTACAGTACGAAGATGGCGTCGGAGGGAGCCAGCGGAGAGCAGCCTCCTCCTCCGGTACAAACACTGGCGACCGCCGTGCTGGGGAGTATCGACACGGTAAGGACGCGAGGCTGGAGGAAAACACCGCAGCTCCGCCGCCGTTTTCCCACACACATCTCTATGTGTTGTAATTATTTTATCGTATTTTAATTCACCGCCGTGGCGCTGAAGGAGTCCCGGTGATGGGGCTGAAATGCAGTGCGCATCTATCTCGCTCAGGCTCGTCCAGCCCCAGCGGTGGATCAGCGGGATCCGGGCGACAACGTCTGGAAGGAAAAAAACAGCGTTTTCCGAGCGGTTTCGGGGGCTGATAGATAAAGCACCGGAGGCTCCGCCAGGCTCCCGGGCAGCTTTTTCTTTTTTAGTTTTAAGACATGATAATGAATTCTTTTGTTCGCCCCCCCCCCTCCTCGGCTGCTTTTAACATCCATCCCGCAGTTTTGTGGCGTTATCCAGCGCCCGATCGAAGGGGGCACTGGGGGGGGGGACGCGTCGCTTGCGACACAGGTTGATATGGGTTAATACGCAGGGACTTAAAGCAGGAGAGTTCCTAAAATAGAAGATCTATCAAGGCTGGTGACAGATGTGCTCTCTGCTAAGGGTGAAGGTATAAGTTTTTCTTTTTAAATGAGTTTGCAAATGATTTTGTTTTGAGTGTGACTCAGATGTTCTTCAGGTTGGTCTGTGGAGCTCATCATGGACGTGAAAATGGTTCTTTTCTGGAGTGGTCCTTCACCAGCGAGTACGACACGAATCCTCGCCGTGACTCTGTCAGACAAGGCCAGCGAGTATTGTGTGAAGAGGTGTTTGTTGTCGCTAACCAGGGTTGAGTTTCACCTGTTTACACACAGCCAGTTGGGATTTCTCTGCTTGCCCTTTTATTCAGGTTAAAGCAGATCATGTCTGGGCTGCGGCTCCCTGCAACTTAATCAATCTGTTGCCCCCCCCCCCCCCCCCCACCATGCGTTCGGCGTGAGGTCACGGAGCCCTTGGCTTCCCTCCGGCTCCACGATGCGACCTGTCAGGCCTCCGTTTATCGACCTGCCCCCTGATGCAGAATGTGGGCTGTGGTGGTTTCTCCACGTTCCACTTAGCTCAGTAGCTCAGGTGATACGAGAGGCGCGTCGGACGTGATCGTTGCCGGAGTAGAGAGTAGCAACAGCCCCCCCCCCCCAATCCCTCCGGGAGGCGGGTGGCTGGCTGGTAGCGTGGGGGTGGGTTGGAGTGGCGAGCTGAGGAGATGGTGGGAAAAGAGCTGCGGGGGTGGATGGAGGGCAGCGGCAGCCCTGGGAGGAGGGGGGCGGGGGCCTGGTTCACCAGACACCTTTCTAAATTGGTCTTAATTTCAGTGACTCAGCTGGCATAGCTGGGAGTACCATGTCAGCCCCCCCACCCCCCACCCCCCGACACACACTTTTCTGAGCGGACTCGGATCTGCCTGGAGGTTACTTTACATTTAGCGTTTAGGCGAACAGGTGTCCCAGGGACATGGGAGCCGGGCAGCCTCCTCGGCTCTGCCTCCCCCTGGCTCCTGCCAGCTCACTCTTCCTTCTCCGCACTCCAGCCAACGAAAAAGGGGCTTCCGCCTCCAAGCCCTCCCACCCCCGCCATCATGCCTGCTGTGGTTAAATAAAGCACTTTGCTCTTTGCTCACCCCTGTCTCAGGCTCTCTGTTGTTGGCCAGAGGTGGGGGAAGTTTCTTGTTTGTGAAGCCCTCTGAAGGACTGGCCCACATAGTCCAGAGATGGGTCAGAGGTCAATGAGAGGCACTCTGCCAGTCACCTCCCAGTCATTTAGCATAAATCACGTTGGTGCGTTGGGCAGCGTATCTACAACTCCTGAGGTTAAAGGAAAACAACTTGGGTTTTATTTTTATCAAGTGATGAAATACGATAATGTGGCGAAATTGCTAGAAGAGTCCCAAGAAACACAAGCGGTCAGTGGCACCTTTCAGACATGCAGCGTAAGCCTGAACCCATCCTGACATTAGCCAGAGAAGCTGTATGTGTGAATAAAAATGTCAGAATCAGTTGGATCAGAATCAAACTGGCTTTTAACAGCCAGACACCCCTCCCCCAGTTCAAAGGGGCCGTGTTGATCCACCCGGAAAACGGTGTAAATTACTTTTCCGGTCCTTGTCATTAAAGTTCTGCAAAATATCTGCCCAGAATATTTCTCAGCTTCTCTCAGACTTCCATATGGACCTTTGGACCACCTTGCACCAGCTTGGCAGCCCACCTACAGTCCTCACAGGTTGGGGATCACTGATCTAAACCATTTATTTGAAGGTGTAAGTCAAGTGAGCAATAGGTTTGTGTTAAACTCTGAATGAGGAAAAAACGGTGTGTTGACAAATATGGGAATGATACTGATTATAATTATAGAAGGAGCAGGAAACCATTCCTAATGGCAATATTGCACAGCAAGTTTAATGTTTTCCTTAATCTTTTACCCTTTAACTAAGTCTGTTGAAGCAGATTGTATGGCCACCACTTGTGTTCTTGTGTTACCATAACATACTACAATGATATAAACTGCAAAATAAAACCTTGGTTGCAGCAAAAAAAAAAAAAAAATTTCCCTTAAAATGTCACCTATTCACTTCTCATTGTCAAACCTGTCATCTTCCCTGTAATGGAAGCCTTTGAACACTCACCAGTTGTTATGTGGGATATGCTGCCATGTTGGTAGAGGGCCATTAACATGAGTGGCTGTAATGTCATGGCTTCTTCCTCCTCACAACAACATTTCTGTGCTGCAATACAGGGGTTCAAATTACCTTGTAAACAAGTTGGTTAAATGGCTGGTTCACACAAATCCTGAACGACCGTTTCTCCTACCTGGATATCTCATTCTAATCATGCAGATTTTTTTTCCTGGTTTTAAGAGGTTTCTCTGAGAGTTCTCTTTCTCACCCAATACAACAGAAGTAAATGGTGGTGATTCACATTCGAGTTTTATTCAGAGTTTCTATGACATTCTGTCGTGATGCACATGTTAAATCTCGGGAAAAGGGAGCCCTGGTACTGGATTGGTACTATGCCTCAACAGTATTGAAACAGAAAATGTAACTTGTCACTTAGGTGGGACGTTTAAACTATGTAGATGGTTTTATTTGTCCGTGTTTTGAGATTTCTAGCTACACAATACAATGGAGGGGACTGAGGAAAAAAAATATATGCATGTAAATCAATGTTTTTGAGTTTCTTCAGTAGAAATTGTGTGAGACAAGACTCCTCCAAATATGGACAAGGTAGATAAAAACTATCCATGTGTCTAGCTTCAACTAGAGGTAAATGGGAATACATCCTATTGTAAGCTAATCCGCCCCCATAGTTCACACCGATTTCCCCCGTCTTGGTAGCATTTTTCTTCACAACCATTGGAAACCCCTCACAGGCACATTTACAGTCCTATCACACGGCTTTGTGCTCGCAGTAACAAGAACACGAGTCTCGGGCCTGAGCAGGCTTTTTCCAGCAGAACATAGTGGAGTGAGGGGCTCCTTTCCCTGGTGCCTCGGAGTGAAATGACACGGGCCTTATTAAGTGGACCGGGGCTAACGACGAGCCTCTGAATGCCAGCCAGGCTGCTTGGGCCTTGGCGCGCAGAACGCGGCTCATGGAACAAATTAGTGTTCTCTAACTCTCACCTGCTCACCGTGTAGCAACGCCAGAGTAAAGAAGCCCTCCGCCCTCTTTTCACAAGCACCCGAGGCCCTGTGATTGTCCAGCGTGGCTCAGGGTTGCCGTCCGTCAGGCCTCTCCGTTGGCCAACTCTCCGAGAGGTGAAAACGCTGCCGGGGTTCAGGGATAGATTTGGAAGATTTGATGCAAATGAATCAATCCCTTGGAATCTCTCCGGCTTATATTTCCAAGCTCGCGTAATCACGTTGGAGTAAAAAATGTGGTTCGACAATTGAAACTCGTATTTGACGCAACACTTTCCAGCTCCAGAAGACTGAGCGGACACCCAAACTTCTTTTGCTTAAAAACTGATTCTTCTTGATGAAACATGATTTTTCAGCACCTGCTTCAAGAAAGCTTTTCTGGCTAAAACGTCATGTTTTAAGTGAAAGCATTGGCCTGTTCACTCGCCTAGATTTATTACCTCGGTTCCAGTTGTATGAGCATGAACTTTTCCCCCTTATGGTGAAATAAACAATGTCACGGGAGCGTGTAAAGGACACATAGAAGGCAGTGGCTTGTTGAAAGCTCAGACGGGCGCGTTCAAAGTCATATTTTGTGCTCGTTGGTTTAGAGAGAGAGAGACCTCTGGAGACACGTGTGGATCCTTGATGAAATGGAATAATCTTGGCTGAGGATAAGATGTAGGCTTGTAAATCAGGCCTAAATGGCCGGTTGACAACAAGACGTCATCAGAATGAGTAGGTAGCAATCCGCCTGATGTGCTCCAGAGACCAAGGAGCTGTTCACTTCCTCCGTTTGCCTCTCCTGTCTTTTTTTTTTTTTCCTTTCAAAAGATTTTACTAAACAAATAGCTTGACGTAAAGCTTCCAGATTCCTGGGAATGCAGCTGTGCCTCCAGGAGGCTTTCTCAGCAGATGGCAATAGTAAGTCGCCAGCACAATAATTGAAAGTTCTTCTGTCACCAAGCTCCAAGTGTTATATCTCCTGGCCTCGCTGTGTGAAGTCATTTCTGTAGATATCCTTCCCTCACGGAGGTCTTGCTTTGAATGAGGACAATGTCATTCAATGGTCCTTGATGCCACAATTCAACACTCTGCTGTTGGGATGTGGTTGTGAAAGTTGTGAACAGGAACGGCAAACTGAATTATGAAAATTGTTTGTAAATGAGTTAAATCCAGAAAGAAATTTGTCATATTTGATCTCTTAACTCCATACCTCTTTAATATTCAACTGACCCCTCCAAATAATAAGTAATTTCAGTTTTTCAATGATTACACAGTACGTGTATTACGGACAACATTATTATCTGTCAGGAAAAATGAGAAAGTTTTAGATGAAATCGGACTTGACCCCAAAACAAGCCAGTGCTGCCTTTTCATGAAATCAGCTGACCACAGCAACAGGAGGCTGTTTTTTTCCTTTTTATTAGTAGACTAGGAAAAAAAGCTTTTGAAATCGAGGGAAGAAACACGAACTGGTCTGGTCACTCCCAATTACGATCATCTCTATCTGTGTGCCCTGCAGTCGCCACTGACCAAATAGGTGCTTAATGGCCTAGCTAAATGTAACTAGACCCTAATAGCTCCAAGGTGGGATGAGACATCTCGCTTACAGCATTGTGACCAGTTAGACACTGGGAACAAGCGGTGCGTTTGTCATTTTTTATTCTGGTGGCGTTCACATGGAGTCGCTTCCATTGTTGATGGGTGTCGTGATGTTTTTATGCCGGAAGATGGTTGCAGTTGCATAACGCAGCACGACGCTTTACGCCATTAGCAGCATTGTCAATCTGAATGATTTATGAAACTGTTCTGAAAATGTGTGTATGTGTTTGGGATTTAGCTAAAAAAAAGTGTTGGTAATTATAATTCAAGGAACAGGGTAAATGTGTGTTATTAGGCAGAGTGTCCAAATAAAAGCACCTTCACCCAACCTCGTGCAGAGTTGTGGCTGTTTTATTTGTGGTTTAAAAATGAACTGATGTGTCACAATTTATGATTTAAATTCTGTGTTTCAAGGCATTGTTAATGCTCCCGTCCTTCTCCCTCACTGTCTCGTTTCTCTCGTGCTGTGTTGGGGCCAACTTTTGAACAGTGTTTACAAACCGTAAAAAATGGATCTTATATCTTCCAAATGTATAAATGTTAAGGATGCACTGATTATTTGGTAGCAGAATATTTTGCAAAAGACAACACATTCAGAGAGCAAGAACAGAATTGCAGTTTTCAATGAATGTTCAACCAAACTATTTACAGGGGAGTTCCTCTGCAAAGAACTTCAGCACTAATTTGTCATTTAAAAGCCAAACCCCCTTGAACAGCAGCCGAGTACGAGAGAAAGAGAGAGAGGGAGAAAGAGAAAGACGTCTGCAGCAGCCAAAAGGGAAGCTGGTCACAGTACGCCCACTCGGTTTGTGGCCAACGTCTTTGAGAAGTCAAAAGTTTGCAAAGGACAGCTCTGAAGGAAAATGGATTTGCAAAGAAAGTGATGTTGTTGGCTTGGGATGATCAACTGGTTACTGCTGTGGAGGAGATTTAGGAAGCAAACAGTGCTTCTCAGGTGTTTCCTGCTGGAGGTTTCTAGACTATTTATGCAATATAAAAAAATAGTAAAAAACGTAGCCGCATTTGATATTCAGTATTTGATTCAAGCATTTCATTTTTTTTCAGCTACGCCAGAAATTTTATTTTTGCTCCATACCTATATGTATATTAATTCACTTATCTATCAAATGTTTCTCATGGTTTGTATGTTTGTATAGGATTAATTTATAGTAATTAATCCCAAAGCTGTAATTAATTATGTTCATGTTGTTAATCTTTTGACAACACTGTGTGTGTGTGTGTGTGTGTGTGTGTGTGTGTGTGTGTGTGTGTGTGTGTGTGTGTGTGTGTGTGTACACATACAGCATGTTAATACTGGTTGTTGACAGTATTACAAATTAAGAGCCCTGAACCCGCAGATCTTGGTGCCAAGTGCCCATGTAATTTTTGATACTAATGGAGGTTTTACAGTCTGTACTTGTGTTAGGGCTGGGCGATATGGCTTAAAAAAAAAATCCCCGATTTTTTCACAAAATATCCGATTAACGATTTAAATCGATTTTCTCAACAGCCCCCAAATTCTTGTCATATGGGATGCAGTTTGAAAATGTTTGTGGTACGGTGGACTGTATTTTGGTGGCTGTGCGTGAGGTGCTTGGGGTGCTGCTGTCTTTTTCATTCCGCTGCGCGCAACATTTCTCCCATTCGACGGGATGCTTTTGTTTAAGGTGCTGCAGTAAATTTGTCGTACTGCTGCCTTTACTAACAACAGACTTCATACATACTTTGCAGCGGGGTGTTTTCTGGTCTAAGTCTGACCTCGCGAACGCAAACCAATTCCAAATAACGGATGACACGGTGCCTTTCTTCGGAACAAGTTCTTCCCTGCTTGTCGCCATGTTGTCACTCACTCACTACTATCTCTACTTGGTAAATGCGCGCTCTGTGCGAGGGGAGGGAGGGGCGAGCTCATTATACGGGAGGCCAGAGAGAAGCGTTAGCTGATGTTAAAGAGAGAACCGATTTTCATTCAAACAAGTCGACGTGAACTATACACTCGAGTTAATCGATAAAATCGGTTTATCGCCCAGCCCTAACTTGTGTTGACTTCTTGATTCTGACATGTTTGTGTCCTGTGTTACAGAAATGTGGGTTCAACATGGATAACCTGAGTAAGCCAGAGCTGCTCACACTGCTGAGTATCATGGAGGGAGAGCTGGAGGCCCGAGACCTGGTCATCGAGGCCCTGAGGGTGAGTCCAAGCGACACCGTTAATACGCCTCTGCACTTCTCAACTAAAACACCGCTTGTTGGACATGGTCGCATTGTGTTGAACACAGCCTATTTGGAGCAGATTGCCTTGGTGAATGGGCTTATGATGAAAGGATTAGCTGTGATTGTGACCCAGTTTTGAGATCGTGTCACTTGGATTAATGAATGATGAATGCGCTGAATTCTGCTTTTCAATGGGATATCGGAAATCGGAACCAGTAGCGTTCTCCCAGAAATATGCGGAAAACTTGTGTGACCACGATAAAAGATAGCCCCCTTGTTTCTTTCCTTTGTAATTACACACTGACAAGTGGCCGCTCTAATTGCCTTTGTTGAAAGGCAGCTGGCTGAGCGACTGTTTAGCACTCTGTTTTCTTCCTGAAAGGCCAATGTGGTCAAATCCATGTTTCCACCCAGCACCACCTTCTGGACTATCTACGAGTAAACCGATGATTGAAGTCGCTTGATGTTCCTCAGTGACCGTTGGCGACCAATTAGGGGGACGCTGCTTAAGCTAAGGGTGGAATCGATTTTATTTCCCTAATCATAAACCCATAACACGAGATCACTATCATTGCTGTCTCTGGGTAAACACTGTTAAAGAGTTGAAGTTACTCAGTTACTGCGATGTACACAAACACACTCGCGTGCACACACTATTTTTTGATTTGATTTTTTTGATTTGGGTCCATTTTAATGTTTTGCAGCACATTTTGTGTACATCTATATTGTTAGACACTTTCAATCAGTAATCTCGCAGCAAAAACAGCACATGCAGTGTTTGGGCCAAACTATAAAACCTGTAATGAGTGTTGAGCTAAGCGGCTTACTGTCAGCAGTTGGACAACCTGCCATTACACCGTAGTCTGCTCTCTGCAGTATGTTCTACATGTCATTTGTATGGTATGAAATAAGTGATAACTCTCTGCCATTACTGTCAAACTGAGCTTCCGCATCCTAGCGCCTGAACATTTACTGTCCTTGGTGATTGAACTGGAGCTGATGCGTGTGTATATTATACAGCAACTTAATGGCTGTGCAATGGAGGTAGGGATGAGACGGATGACATTGATCTGTGGCTACTGAATACTGATGTGGCGCGGTGTCGCGTCAGCCAAGGAACCTGCCTCGCCGTCACATCGCAGGTTGCCTCGATCTCCGCTGGGGCAGGAAGTTATTTCTGACAAACCCTCGCCGGTCCCACTTTCGCTTCGCAACTCTGTATTTAGGTCAGAATCGGCACCTCAGTTTGCTGATCTACTTTCAGGCATTTTTTTTTTTCAATAGGCTCTATATGTGCCTCTCATTCATAACACTTTCAGCTTTAAGGCTTGTGATGCTCTGAACACATAAAGCCTGAATGGTGAGCTTTGATTTCGAATCAGTGATCTTTTGGTGTGGAACGGCTATTCGTAGCTATTGTTTTTTTTTTTCCCCCTCTCTTGGCCAGCTGTTCAGCCCACAGACATTTTGTTCAGTTCCTGCAATAGTGAGGCTTTTGCTTGGCTATACAGACATCGACCTTGCTGATATTGAGCTGTGCTTGGTCACTCCCTATCTCGCTCAACACCACAGCATCAGCTTCAGACAGTAATTTGAATCTTTTTAGCTTCTTTCTCATTTTTTTCTAGTCCCCTCCCTCTTCTCTTTTTTTCTATTCAGGCTCATATTTCTTGCTTCATCATTGCATTCCTACGACCTCCTTTTCTTTGAATTCAGGACACCCTGTGTTCCAATGTCACCTTTTTTTCTGCCCCTCTGTTTTTCCTCATTGGCTGTTTGCACCACCACTTCACCCATGTTTTCTGCTGGCATTAAGAGTCCCTCCTCGCCCGCTTTCCCCAGTGGGTGGATATCCTATCCAGGTCTCAATGAAATAAGCCTCCTCTCTGCTGATCTGACGGCTCTTGCTGAACACAATGAGCCTGTTTGTTCTGTCACAGATAAGCCCCATCTGAGAGACAGACCGAGGGAGAGACGGAAGGGAACAGTGTGAAGAAGGGTGGGGATTAAACAAAAAGACACAAAAAAACAGTTAAGGAAGATGTAGCTAGAGCCAAGAGGCTGAACCGTGTTGGTTCGGATCTGAGCGAAAGTGATTGAGGATGGATGAGATGCAAAAGCTTGGGTGAAAAAACGGAGGCCTGATATTGTCTCTGACAAAGCGGGGCAGTGTGACAGAGAGGATTAAGCCGGCTGCCCCCATCCACTCCTGTTCCAGTTTTCTCTCCAACCCCCTTAAATGGCTAGAAGAAAAGCATCATCTGGCACCCAGATGAAGGGCTATCAGTGTTGCTGCACAGCGATGGCCACCACCACAAATCAAACCAACCAACCTTATAGGTCACCGTCTCCAAAGCATCTTTACATTGGCACGCCTACAAACAGAAGTGATCATGGCAAGGCAAGGCAAGGCAAGTTTATTTGTAGAGCACAATTCATACACAGGGCAATTCAAAGTGCTTTACAGTTACACAAAATCACAAAAGGAGAGCAAAACATACATAAAATCACAAAAGGAAAATCATAAAACATAGAATTCATCAATAATTTAAAAAAAGAGTGAAGAGTGTAGATAAGATACTTTCAGTTTTCATATGCACAGTTAAACAGAACTGTTTTCAGCCTGGTCTTAAACATTGTCAGCGTTGAGGCCTGTCTCACATTCTCTGGAAGACTGTTCCAGATTTTAGCTGCAGAAAACTGGAATGTAGCTTCACCATGTTTAGTCCTGACTCTGGGCACCTGCAGGAGACCAGTCCCTGAGGTTCTCAGGGTCCTAGATGGCTCGTATGGCTCTAACATGTCATAGATGTATTTTGGTGCTAGACCATGAAGAGACTTGTACACAAGTAAAGCTGTTTTAAAGTCTATTCTCTGAGTGACAGGAAGCCAGTGCAGAGACATGAGCACTGGACTAATATGGTCATATTTTCTGGTTCTAGTCAGGACTCGAGCTGCAGCGTTCTGAATGTTCTGTAGTTGTTTAACAGCTCGTTTAGAGAGACCAGTGAGCAGGCCATTGCAGTAGTCTAACCTGCTGGAGACAAATGCATGGATCAGTCTCTCCAAGTCTGGTTTAGACACTATATTTTTGATTTTGGCAATGTTTTTTAGATGGTAAAAGGCTGTTGATATTGTTGATTTTATGTGGCTGTGAAAGTTCAGGTCTGAGTCCATTAGCACCCCTAGATTTCTAACCTGTGTTTTTGGTTTTAGAGAACGAGACTGAAGGTGACTGATTACACGTTCTCTTTGCTTCAGTGGCCCAAAGACGATTATTTCAGTTTTTTCTGAGTTTAGCTGGAGAAAGTTGTTTTGCATCCACACAGTGATTTGTTCAATACAGCGACAGAGTGAATCCACAGGCCCATGTTCACCTGCTGTCAGAGACACATAGATCTGAGTGTCGTCTGCATAGTTGTGGTAAGACACATTGTTGCTGCGTATTAGTTGGCCTAACGGAAGCATGTACAAATTGAACAGGAGGGGCCCCAGGATTGAGCCTTGGGGAACACCACAGGTCACAGACATTTTGTCTGAAATGCAATTTCCAATTTCAACAAAGTAAGTTCTGTCCTCAAGATACGACTTAAACCAGTTTAGAGCAGGACCAGAGATTCCCAGCCAGTTCTCTAACCTCTGTAAAAGAATATCATGGTCCACAGTGTCAAAGGCAGCGCTCAGGTCCAGCAGAACTAAGACTGAGACTCTGCCTGCATCTGTGTTCAGGCGGATGTCATTTATCACCTTGATCAGAGCTGTCTCAGTGCTATGGTGAGGTCGAAAACCAGACTGGAAAGTATCAAAAGCGTTGTGAGATAGGAGAAAGTCACTTAGCTGCCGATAAACAACTTTTTCGAGGACTTTACCTAAGAATGGCAGGTTTGATATGGGACGGTAGTTGGTTAAAACTGTGGCATCAAGACTGTTCTTTTTTAGGAGAGGCTTAATAACCGCGGTTTTCAGGGCTTTTGGAAATGTTCCTGTCTCCAATGAGATGTTAACTAGATTAGTAACTTCTACTAATAAGCTGTTCAACACAGACTTTAGAAATCCAGTGGGTAACTCATCAAGGCAGCATGTGGATGAACTCAGACCTGAGATGATCTCTTCGACTGTTCTGTCAGTAACAGGAGTGAAATGTGTCAGCTCGAGGTGTTTAGGTGGATGAAGGGTTATTATCTGTGTGGTGGAAATGATTGCATTCTTAATACTCTGAACTTTATCACTAAAGAATTTCGCAAACTCATTGCACTTTGATGTAGAAATTAGTTCTAAGGGCAGTGAAACTGGAGGGTTTGTTAATCTGTTTACTGTAGCAAACAGAACTCGAGCGTTACCATTGCAGTTGGTGATGATTTCAGAGAAATATCTCTCCCTTGATTTTTTCAAAGTCTGGTTAAACATGCATAACTTCTTTTTATAGATCTCTAGATCAACCTGGAGTTTTGATTTGCGCCATTTCCGTTCGGCTCCCCGGCACTCTCTCTTTTGTGCCCTGACTGAGTCATCATTTCTCCATGGTGCCTTTTGCCTGTTTTTAACCTCTCTAACCTTGAAAGGGGCAACGGTGTCCAAGACATTTAAAACACTCGATGTATAGGAGTTCCACAGATCATCAACATTAGAACCAGTGGTATTTTCAAAAGCAATCATTTCCATAAACTGTGCCCTTGTTTTGTCATTTATGAGTCTTCTTCGAACTTTTTTTGGCCCAGCTGCCGGCTTTGGTGTAACAGACAGGTCAAAGAACAAACAAAAATGATCAGATAATGCGACATCCATGACATTAACATTTGAGGCAGTAACCCCCTTAGTAATGAGCACATCCAGTGTGTGCCCTCTGTTGTGAGTGGGCTCGGTCACATGCTGAGTTAGACCAAACATTTCAAGGACAGCATTGAGTTCTTTAGCTTGTCTGTCGCTGGCTACATCCACATGTACATTTAAATCACCTGTTACAACAAAATGGTCAAATTCAGTGCACAAAACTGAAAGTAGTTCTGAAAAATCATCAATAAAACAATTCTGAGGTGGCTTGTAGATAGTGACATAAACTATGGACGCTTGTTTTAGCTCCATTCTGACAGACACATACTCAAATGAGGGAAACAACCCAAATGACAATTTGTGGGTGACTATATTCTCCCTGAAAATGCTACAAACGCCCCCACCTCTTTGGTTTTGTCGTGTTTCAAACTCAAAGGTATAGTGAGGTGGAGTAGACTCAATCAGGACTGCGTTACCTGTACTATTATCAAGCCACGTCTCAGTTAAAAACATAAAATCAAGATCATTAGAAGAAATAAAATTATTAATCAAGAAAGATTTGTTATTTAAAGATCTGACGTTGAGTACAGCATGTTTGAGACTTATCTGAGTTTCCTGGGCTGGGTTGGGATTACATGGAATATGGATAAGATTTCTCTGCTCAGACACTCTGACTGTCCCTCTCTGTTTTAGTCTCCGTGATGTGACAGTACAGATTGGTTTTGCAGAGATCACTTCCTCCCTGGACCTCCAGTTGGGTTTAAAGTGAGTGGTAGCAACGCAGAGGCCCTTTACATCCTAGACAGCAGCAGTGACGCTGTTGGAGATAACAGCTTGGGCCGGTGGTGGAGGCCGAGCTGGGGGGGCTCTGCTTCTTGGAGCAGGCTTAGGAGCGGGAGGAGCATGGTAGTTCTTTGGGGATTTAAACCTTGATCTAAGGTTAAACCTTGATCTAACCATGTCTGGAGTAAGAGGAACTATTTTAGTGCCTGATTTGATCAAGCTTTCATAATGATTTGGAAATCTCAAAGGTGTTGATGGAGATGGAAACGAAAGTGAAGAGTCACTACGGGGTGTCGATGTAACAGGTGGGGACTGTGGTGAGGGCGAAGGTAAAGGTGATGTAGTCTCTGCTCCAGCTAAATCCTTAGCAGGCGATGCACATGTTGAGTCCACTTCAGGAGAGGCAGGTGTTGTTGTTGCAACGGCTGCAGTGGCTGAGTCCTTTGTGGGAGATGCTGGTGCTGTAGCTGAAGCAGTTGATTCCTTTACCATGGATGCAGATTTTGTTGTTGCTGGTGCTGTTTTGGTCAAACTCTTGGCTGGGTCCTTGGGTGAGGCAGAGGGAGCTCTTTTCTTCCTCCTCTTTTCTCTCGGTGGCCGCACAGAGGCCTGATTCTGCTCAGGCCTGCTCTGACGCCTCAGAGCGTGGAGGAGGTTCTCAGTCAGAACCCTCACTCCACCTCCGTTCAGGTGCGGGCCTTTTCCTCTGAAAAGGTCACCTCGAAGCCAAAACAGGTTAAAGTTGTTAATAAAATGCCGTCCTCTGGACTCACAGATGTTGGATAGCCATGTGTTCAGCTGAAGCAACCGGCTGAACTTGTTTACCTTCCCGTCGATGGTTGGGAGAGGTCCACTAATAAATGTGGGTATTGTCACTTTATCCAAACTTTCAAAGAGTGTGATGAAATCTTTTTTTAAGATTTCAGACTGTCCATTTCTGATGTCCACTGCACCCACGTGCAAGATCAGCTGTTTCACACCTTGATGCTTAGCTAGTTCCTTTGGTAGTGCCTCTGTGATGTCAGAAACAGTGGCACTCGGATAGCTGCTTGTTATCATTTTCCCCATGTTTATGTTAGATATGGCTCCATCTCCTAGCAGCAAAGTGTCCTTGACGCTTGACACAGTTTTTCGGTCCTGGTGCTGCTCTGTCCTGAGTCTCTCATTGTTAGACTCAGTCTGTATCTTTGTATCCGACAGTGGTAAAAATCTGTTTGTTAATTTAATTCCAGGTGATGTTATGGCATCGATACCGACATTTTGACGTCGTTTTGGTTTAGGACCAAGGCGATTATAGTCAAGTCTTGGAAAAGACACGGTATCATTAAACTTTACGTTGTGAGTAGCAGTCTTTTCACCCCTTCCTTTCGTAGTAAAAGTCTTACCACTGGAGTTCACTGGGAGCGTATCATGAAGTCCTTTCTCAGCTTCCAGGGCAAAAATGCGTTCCTGTAGCACACAAATTTCTTGCTGGTATATCCGACAGTTTTTACAGGGAGAGGTTGTTTGAGTTACTCCTTCGGTCATGTTGAGAAACTCGTAGTCGCTGACTCTTCAGATTCGTTGTAAAAAGGCGTTAAAATGATTAAAAAGTCTTGGTTTCCTTAAAAGAAGCAGACAAAATTATATCCAAGACTTGTGGAAAAAGATAAAATGATTAAAAGACAAAAAAGCATAAGCAGCAGGAGGAAGCAAAGACACGTCTACACTCTTCGAAAGCAGGAAGCAGTTTTAGCTCAGCTTCTTTAACTGTGCAGGGCTACCAGTTCCCCCACTAGACCACTTCACAGCCCCCACAGCAAAAAAAAGCTTGGACCAAACTCCCATGGCTTGGCACATGTCCTGTGATTGTTTGTGGCATTTGAGTGTTATTAAGAAGCTTTGGTGATGCAGATTAATTAGCGCGTGGCTAAAGCTGGCTGAGCTGCCGTATCGGGTTTCATCCCGGAGAAAAGAAAGGAGGCCATAAGCAGATTAGCTAACAACAGCGATATCACATGATCACCATGGCTGACGGCTATACAAGTCACCCATTTTTCTGCGCCAGAAAAATGTCAGGGTGCATTTGGAGACTCCCATCTTTACCCAATTCTAGGAGCATAAAACAAACTGGTTTTATTTGTATTGACAGGCCACGCTCCGCCAAGTGCATTTCCAAAATGATGAAGCTGCTTTCGCTGTTCTTCAACTAGGTACATTATAGCTGAGTAGCTGACAGAGTCAAAGTGGATAAGCTCACCAGACAGAACTATAATTAGGTGTTTGGCCAAAGGCCAGTGGTAATTTCCCACTAATACAAAGAAATACTTTTACAGAATCACTGTGTTTAAAGCCTCTTCAGAGTGGGTGAAGTTGTAGAAATAATAGATGGGGAAAAAACTGAAGGTCATCAAAATGATTTATAATGACCTTGAGATTTCTATGACCATGCCATTCCCATACTGGTAAAACGTGAATGTATGAAAGCCAGCAGCCATCTGTCAGTAAAGCAGTGGAAGAGGAGCATGGCCTTCTGGAAAGTAATATTGACTGTCGTTTTAGCTCTGGATTACAGAATCCTGTGTGTCTTTAGCTGCTAGATGTCAAATTTCCTTACAAGCTAGTCATTAGTTTCGTTTTCTGTTTTTTTTTCCCCTCCTTTCATGTTGACATGCTTGAAATGGCTCCCTATAATTCCATAGGGGAGAGCTTTGCAATCCGACCTTATAGTAGCTGTGTGCAGCTAAAAAAAAAAGCTTTGGCTGCATGTGAGATGGTTGTTTTTCATTCAACTCCTGAACTCATGGCAAGATGTTTCTATGACACCAGAACTCAGCTGAGAGGCTGCGGCTCACTGGTCTGTCTGTGCTGCGGATTTTCCCTTGTATTTGATAGGGGTATGACGAATTTGTATGTATGTATATACATCTATATCTATATATGTGTGTGTGTGTGTGTGTGTGTGTGCACCACACAGAGCTTTTCCTGTGTGGATGCTGACAGAGTGAGTAAAGTAAGTCACACAGGACAGAAAAAAGGACATTCTACTAGTATCTGGTTCAAAAGTTTAGCTGACTTTGCATTCAGTATCAGAGCTAAGAGCATTGAAGCAGAATCACACAACCTTTTTTTCTGTTATGCTACCTGGTCATGCTGTTGTACAAAGAAGCATTTTTTATTTAAAGAAAATGCAATGATTTAACTGACAGTGAGAGTTCAGAGCTTCTGGGCATCAATGATTGGGGGATAGTCCTAACTTCTTCTTTTGTCTTTTCAATTCAGGGGTCACCACATTAATTAAGTTGCCTCCAACTAACCCTGTCACCAACTACCTTCATGTCCTCTTTCACTACATCTATAAACCTGCTCTTTAGTCCTCCTCCAGGCGTCATCCAGCATCCTTCTACCTTTATATTTACTTTATCTCTCCTTTAGACATGTCCAAACCATCTCCTCATGTGCTGTACCCTCTGTTCTACTCATTCCTGATCCTGTCTATCCTGGTCACCCCCAAAGAGAACCTCAGCCCTTTATCCTGTCTTTTCCTCATTGACTCTGACTCTAGCCCAAACAGCCTCACTGGTCTCACCACACTTTTGTACACCTTTGCTTTCATTTTAGCTAAAACTCTTCTATCAGACGTGTCTGGGGCAGTTCTAATAAAAAATGCAAAAAGCTGCTTAGAGCTGTTTTTATGCTATACCAACTAATAGTCTCTTAATAATTGCACATAGTTGCTTCCAAATGAATGGTAAACAACACGGCACAAATATTGTGAGATCAGTAGTAGGTTTTTTGAAATAATCAAATCAAACCTTAAATATACTCATTAATTATGCTCTAGCCAGCATCAACTGTTTAGACAGTTTGTCAAACTGTTTGTAACTGCTGAGCTGTCACGTGCTGCGAGCTTTGGTTTCAGTGGGTGAGCGAAGTCAGGGTTTCCCACAGCACTTTGGAGTTAAGGCGGCCTCCTCTGCAGGTCCCCCGCCCGGCCTACATCCTTTCCAAAAAAAAAAAACCCCAAAACATCCTGCATCCCCGCATGCACAGTAGTGTGACGTCTCTACGAAAACTACACGTTAAGAATTTAGCTGGTTTAGCTGCTACTTTATTCCTCATGCAAACCCACACTACACACAGTAGCTGCAGCGTCTCGCTCCAGGATGCGTTCACAGACCCTCAGGAAATCCCATGACCAACAGAACATCTCACTCACCACCCAGTCACCACCTCACCTAACACTGAGAGGATTGTACAGATAGGCGTGTGCAGATTAGACGTTTGTGCTTTCATGAAAATTCCGATTTCTGTGGCAGAAAGAGATCACTTGAAAGAAGATGGAGGAAAATGTCTAGTGACCAGGCAATAAAAAACAGTTGTAAATAAGCAATAGATCAGTTTGACGATGAGCCTCAGTATGTGTGACATCTCTGAATTTGAATGAAACCATTAGACCATTTCTAAAGTGCGTTTCCTCTTATGTCCTGCCTTGTGTATAAATTATTACTATATATGAATCTGTTTGCATTTTTCATGACATGAGTGTTTGACTTGGAAACCAGCAATGCCACGGACGGCAATACCATTCCTCATTGCAGCAATAAGCAACTGAGCGAGCCTGTTTCTTAATTTGGGTTGGAGTGTTTCTAGGTGGGCAGTCAGCTTTTTTTTTTTTTTTTTTTTTTTTTTTTGGGCCGCATCCAGGAAGGAGGTCATGTGACCTGCCACATGACTAAGAGCCCATGAAGCTGCTGTCAGCACTGGGCTCATACATGACTAGCACAACACAGCACATGCCCCGAGCCATCAGGCTTTCTCCAGCGTCACGTTATCTCCGACCATCTAGCTATTTAAGGCATGCCCTGTTGCTGGGCTTTTCCAGCGCCACACACACACACACACACACACACACACAGCAATGTTTGTTTGTCTTCTTTTATATCACTGTTCATCTCTTTCTTGTTCCCTGTAAATCTTCGTATTTGGGACCTTCCTGTCTCCTCTCTGTCGCTCGCTGTCGCTTACTACTTCTTGGTTTCTATCTTTGTTTTCATCTGGTCGGACAGACAAAGCGGCAGCTCATTACTCAGCGTTGCTGCCTTTCTTGCCGTCTCCCTCCTTGAGCACACATCTTTGAATTTGTCTGTCTCTCCCCCCCGGTCTCTGGTCTGCACAGCTAATCTGAAATATATCAAAATGTCACAGTGCATTCCCTGAACCACAAAAGGCTGCAATTTCTTTTTCTTTTTTTTCCCTCGCCCTCCCCTGGATAGAAAACATCCCCAAACAGTTCTATCATGTAAAATTTACTACTCAAGAAATCAAGAGAAGCAATCTTTCTCATGTTGTTCAAACCAAACAAAATGGAGAGCAATATAATAATCTTCACCACCTGACACATTTCTATTGGAAATTAAATTACGTATAGAAACCCATTTAAACCAAGGCAGGCAGAGGCACTGTTGCTAATGTACTTTGCACAGTAAAATATTCATACAACAGCTACAGCTACAAAATGCAGCTATAATACAACTATAGTTAGGCTATTACTAACCAGCTGGGTACATGTTTGTTTTGTCTGTATTTTCTTCTTTCCATTGTCTAAAATCAGGTGTACACTTCTTGGGTTAACCCTATTTCTCTCTCTCCGGATACCCGCACAAAACAATGAGCATCTTGCTCCGATTGGTCGGCTGCCTAGCAACCAGAATCCCCAACCTGGACCCCCCTTCACAAGCTTCCAGGCTCGTATTTCTCCGCCACCCACTGACACGCCGCTCAGGAATGAGGCTAAAAAGACTCTGAGTCAATCTGACTCTCCAGCCTTTTTTGTTGCTTTAGTGCTGTCTCTCTGTGTGGAAGACGGCTCCTCCCTCATTGGGCTGAAATGTGTGTGTGTACGGATGTATTATGTATGTAGTCTAAGGATTGTTTTCATTAGTCTTAATCTGTCATTTATTTTAAGTGTAACCTGGTAAAATCCAAACCTTGCATGAGAAATCTTCAGCTAAAACTAAGTGTTTTCATCTGTAGTAAAACACTATGTTGCTGATACACTATTAATATACTGTATATCATCAATCAATACAATAAGGAAATCGTTTAATATAATATCAGTAGTAGCTGCAACTAATGACTATTTTGGTCTTTAATAATCTCCTTTTTTAAACATTTTACAGAATATATTCCTCGTTTTGCTGTAATGATGCTCGGGTGTATATTTGCTCTGTAACAACAACATGAATTGCTTCTGACACTTCTGTTACCAGGTTTATTTTGTGATTGTAGAGATATTCCATATTTATTATCATTTATAGCAGGAAAACAGGCCTTGGGCTTGATATCTGTATATACTATCTGTATATCAAGAAATATTGACAAATGCCCGACACAGGTTCACAAAGTGAACCCAAAGATATTACATTTGCTTTTTTTGGTATTTTGTTTTAGGCAATCATTTACACGAATGGTGTCAAACATGAGGCCCAGGGCCAGAACTGCTAGTGTCCAACCTGGCCGCTGAATGACTATAGAAAATGTAATAAAAAAACGGACCCATTTCTATTCCATCATAGAAATGGGAAATGAGCATCTTTTAAGACTCAAGGGACAAAATGTATTACAGTTTTGTAAATATTCTATGGATATTACATCTTCAAAATATTGTTTAGTGACAATGTTTTGAATTACAATGAATATGAATAAAATATTGTTGAAATTGCACCTATTTCTTACATCAACTCTCTTGTTTTGTAAATTGAACTGCAAATATTTGTAATTCCTTGCTTTAAAATAGGAAGGAGGGGAGAAATTGTAGGTGTTATAGATGTTAATTATCATATGTAAATTTTGACTCTGGCCCATAATTTAAAATGAGCCCCTGGTTTATATGATTAATCAGTTATCAGAGGAACTATGTTTTCGTTAGTGTTCTATTTGTGTTTCTATTGACTAATCAATGAACTGAGAGACAATGGCACTATATGGGGGGAAAAGTGCATCCTCCGTCAGGCATTCCTTCAGTGGAGGAAAGCTATATTTAAAAAGTCTTCATTTAGACTTGATTGAATTTGTTAATGGGACTGCATCATGCTGCATAATCCGATTTGTGCGTCTGCCATTTCATTATGTTCATAGACTTAACATTTCACTATCTGTGTGCTCTCCTTGTCCGGCTGAATGAAGGCCTGTACATAACTTCCCTTATTCTGCCTGCAGGTTTTCTTTTCCACTTTCCCCCCCTTGAAGAGCACTCTGTGCTTCTTAAGGACTTGCTGCTTTGTGTTCTGCGGATCACTAATTGTGTGTATTTAAGTATCTCTCCATGTCACATGTCCGTGTATTCCTATTTTTATGTGTGTGTCCGTGTCATGTGTGTGATCACTGTGCTCGCAAACATCTTCACCATGGAAAGGAACGATTGGTGTCAGAGAAGTAGGTCATAGCATAAGTCTCTCTCTCTAATCTGCTCTCTCTGCTCGTATCCCCCTCCTCCCCCTTCATATAGACATATATTTCACTCTCCAGCTTCCCTTCTGTCTTGTCATTCTTTACATAGTTATATAACATGCTGTTTGGTGGAGCACTCTTGCCTAAAGTGGCTCACAGTGTAGTGAAGGCATATATTCATACAGTATGACGTATATCTGTCTATACATATATTTATCAAACCCTGATAGTGGCCGATGCTTTGCTCGGCCTCTTTTCCTGCACAAGGAACATGAGAAGATTTTTTTTTTTTTTCATTTGAAGTTGGACATCTAACAGTATTTTTTGTGTGTTTCTGGGTCAAAACCAAAATCTGATTTTAAAGTGTGAAAATCACATGAGAGAGAAGCGGAGGGGGTTTGACAGTATTGCAATATACGTTGAGTTTAGGATTAGATTTGCTGTTAATCTGTTGAGAATGTTTAGATCACTCAGTTGACCACTTTCTACTCCATAAGCGTCAGAAAAATGTGACTTCCAAGAAATTTAAATTGCTTGAATATCTGAAGTTATTGAGTTGACAAAGATATAAAATAGCAACAATGCTGGAATCAGCCTGAATAGAATAAATTCAACATGGATAAAGAAAAGGGTAATCTATTGACCCCATTAATTGAAACTTTTTTTTTTTTAACCGTTCTGTAGCAGCTTTCTGATTTGACGGAATTGTCTGCTATTTTGATGATTGAAGAATCGTTTAATTCAGTTTTTTCTTCTTCTTTTTTTTTTTTTTCAAAGAGAAATGCCAAAGAAATTGCAGCCTGTCAACTGTTTAAATCATAAATGACAATAAACTATATTTATCTTTTGATTACAAATAGTTGATCCAAAAAACAAAAAAAAATGTAATTTAAAGATGTCACCTTGGTCTCTAAGAAATAATAATTTTTCACTTTTTATTATAGACAAAACAATATAATGATTGATCATTGCTGCTGGGAAATAAAACGGCTGATACCACGTTCAGCTTGTTCCACTTCCTCTCTCTCTCTCTCTCTTTCTCTCTCGCGCGCCCTCGGCTTTCGTGCTCGCTCCTGCTCGTTCGTGTTCTCTTTCTCATAGTCTCTCAGCCTGTTGATTTGATGACATGGCTGCTGTTTAATGTGGGCTCTAAGTGTCATGAACAGTCTTGAGACACACACATGCACAGCTGCTGCTCCACTCCGCGGTGGGGAACGAAACGAGAGATGGCGATACACAGAAATAGTCAACTCCGCTCGCCTCACCTGACCCCGTACGTAGAATTTATAGCTGCAAAATCTCTCAAGACATTTACAGGTTCCACTTGTAGCAAAATGGGTGACTTTGAAAACTACTCCCAGTCCTGTTGAGAGAGGTGTGAAGCTGAACTGTGTAGACCTGGTTTGTCTTTTTCTTGTCCAGAGTCACTCATGTGGTCCTGGTTGAGAGGAGAGAGGACCTTCATATGTTCTGAAAAATTCCACTGTGGTAAGCTCTGATGAACTAGACAACATTTGAAAAGGGTTAATGATGGGGATAATAAAAAAAAAACAAAAAACAATATGATGTTCTAATACTGACATGTAATAAAATAACAATTCCTGTTCATTTAAGTCGTCTGTGAAGCAAGAAACATTTTCTGGTTCCTCTCAAATATAAAGAAATAGAGGCATTTCAAAAAGGAGGGGAGACGTTTGTAGGTCTTATTCATATTAAAATGTGTACTGCTCTGCTACTTGAGGTCGGTTGTGCTGCATGTGGCCTTTAAACTAAACTGAGTTTGATTCTCCACTTCTCTATGGCATTGCAATGAGAACTTTTTTCTTACAAATGTGTTCCTCATCACGGGTAAAATGACAATCTTGAACAATAGGTCTTTTTTTTAATTTTTTTTTAATTTTCAGTCAACTGCCATCACGGCTGAAATCTACGATTATTATCCCTATTGATTAATTTGTTGTCGAACAAACAGGCCACAACACAAAGATATTCAGTTCAGTCTTATATGAAGAATTTATGCTTTGACTTCATACCAGCTACAGGCAGCAATGCAACTATAAACAGGGCATCGACATCTTTGATGTCATACGTGATAATATCTCATACTTACTGGATACACATTAACTGTAATTGACATTATTTCTCTCACAAACGCATACACAGTGCTTTTGTAAATGTGAGCGCCTCCTATACAGCATATAATAGTGTGGGTGTTGAGCTGGAGCAGAATGAAAGCAGCAGCTGTGAGCGGCTGACTTCAGGTTGAGAGAGAGACCCCCCCTGATGTTCAGTTTTTACATCTGTGCCTTTTTTATCTGTTGTTATCTGTTCAGCCTGTTAACCCGCTTCTCTCCTGCTGATGTAGCCAGAAGCAGCAGAGAGGAGGATGGCCGCTTTCTCGCTCAACAAGAATAGAAGACATTTACCCTTTTCATCAGCTGTGGAATAACCGAGAAAAGATGCAATTAATATATAAAATCAAAGAAGAACACATGTTTTGTAAGCATACTTCTATCTATCCTAATTAGAAATGTGGTTTGTAGAACAACAGTTGTGTGTGATAAGGAAAAGTAGACTCACTTATCAATGTCCTGTCATATATCAGCAGATTTGGAATCCATTTTTGTTTTTCAGCCCTTCACCCTCAATTCTTTCATAAAAAAAACTTTAAATAAAGACAACAGATGCAATTTTGTTTTTTTCTTTTATAGCAGGTAAGTTTAGCAACTCGCTCCAACCCACCATTTGTTTTAATGATCCTTGCACACAGATATGATATATTTAGACTTAATGCAGGAAAAAACCATTTTGTAATTAAAAATAAGCCTCAGTAACGACAACTTTTTCCTCTGTATATGGCCATATTTGACAGGAAAATGATCCTTTTGAATTGCTTCATGACACAGAGTGGGAAGAGAAGGCTGTTTGTTCAAAGTAGAATCTCAACTAGTAAAAATGTGTTTAGCTATTTCGGAAAAACAAATAACATTCATGTATTGATGGGAATTAGGCAGGGTTTAAATAGGGTCTCTCCATTTTGAGATGCACCAATGCCTGCAATGTAGGTCATGTAACTTCCAGGGTGTCGGTTACATTCACAAGGTATCGCCATTCATTGAAAATTAATTTCTGATGAATGCAATTTTCCCAACAAGTATCAGGTATAAGTGTGTTTCATTCCTCAGTCCTTCCAATAGTAGCCTTTTATTTTCCCAACCCTGAGGAATTACTCCTTTATCTTTAATGCACTTTTCACTCCATTATTCTCATAATTATTCTTCTTTTTAATGATTCAGCAACAATTTAAAAGTTTTATTGCAGGGAGCGGTTTTTGCATGAGTTCAAATGTTCAGATTGTTCCTGTTGAAGTGCCCCCGAGCGAACCCATTACCCGGCCACCTGCTGCAGACGGCCCACTCCCAGCCGCCCCCAGCAATCCTTATACCTCAGGCACATGTACTGCATGTATGTCACTGAGGGGTTTGCCAACAGCCCGATTCCCAGAGCTACTGTGTGAGATGGTGACAGAAAGATGGCGCCTCGACACGTGTGAAAATAAAGGCTGTAGGTGTGCGACGGGCCGCGAGCGAAGGAGACACTTTAATCTAAATGTCAAAGAACGAGCCTGCGTCATTACAAAACGGAGGCTGTGCAGGCAGAGATGCTGACGCCATGTGACCTCAGGACGGTAGGGACAGCACCGGTGATATGAGGTTTTAAGAGATGGCCACGTAGGATGTTTAAGGTCTGTCGTCCAGACTGAAATCTCTCAGCAACTATGAGATCCACAAAATGTTCTACATACTATAGTATTCAAGGAAAGATAAAAGATAAGTAAGATTGCTAATATCATACTAATGATACAAATTCAAGATACATAAATAACTTGCAACATGTCTAGCATATATATATATATTTTTTTATTTTTTATTTTTTTTGACCAATTATTTCAAAAGCATTGACCTGTCCGATCATCTTCAAAGCTAATGGTAGCATCCGATCACTCTACACTATTGGCCCCATCTCCTCTATGTACTACATTACAGGACAGAACAGTACACCATTTAGTATTTCCATGGTACCTACTACTTATTACCTATTACCTATTGGCACTCTAGCCAAACCAAATCTCTCCATTACCAACCCAAACCGTATTGTACCTTACTCCCGGCGGAAACAAGACAAAAGGTAGTAATAGCGCTGAAGTAATACTACAGCACTGAGGGCATGTCAAAACCCCTTTTTGTCTCTTCATGATTACGGATTATTATGTTTGGAACTGATGTTTTGGCAATTTCAATTTTTTGCTTCCTTATAGGTGGAAAACCTGTCTCTGAAACACAGATTAAAGGATTCACTTCATGGATGGTAGCACTATAACGCAGCCTGATTCACAACACCTCTCATATGTTATCAAAAAGTAATGGTAGCCAACATTATTGAAAGCAAGAAATAAAGCAGAAAATTCGGTATTTAATTAAAGAGCATTATCAGCTCAGTGCCTTCATCAAACCCCGGCATTCCAGAGAAAATAAAAAGAGCATAAAACAGGTTGAATTTCCATCTATATTTCAAACTCTTCATATATACACAATATGTTAAAGTCAAAATGTGTTACTACAATAGGCCATTTCATGTTTTTTTTCTCTAATCAAATTAGTAAAATAGGTCAGGTTGGTGATGCCACATTAAAAAATGTATGCTTTCTACAAGCATTGAAATGGTGTCATCCTCACGTCTTTTTGCATTAACTCAAACCCAGGCTTGGACCGGAGCGCTGCATCTGAGCGGAGACGTTAACCCTCCCTTAGCCCCCCCTGCCAGGCTGCCACTGCCTCAGGGACGCTCTGTGAGGCAGATAAGCTCTGTAGATACAGAATACACAACAGAACAAGAGACAGGAGTGGATGGAACAGTATGAAGCTGTGTTTTAAGTGCTGATAAATTCTCCTGGCTGGCCTCCATGCTGGAAGGAAGCCCTTTGGCCTCTCCATGTACGCGCCAGATGGACACGAACACACTGAAGCTAAAAGGTGTTCTGGTGCACAGCCGGGAGATATTTTAGTGCATTACTGCCTAACTAAGCTGCTTCCCTCTCATGTACTCCTCTATTTAAAGCCCAAAGCAGGATTTGAAAACCCTAAATGTTGTGCTTCCAAAATATTAATTTTTTTGTATTAATGCAAAATCACCAAATATTTTTTTACCCCCAAAATTTAGTATCTCATAAATTTGCTGAAAGGCTCAAGAAATTGCAATATTTATTAATGATGCTGAACTTTGGTTTAGTGCAACATTTTTAATTTCCAATAGAAAATTGGAAATGGCAGCTACAGACTCCACAATTTTGTCGAATTAGCCTAATAGTCATTTTATTTGCTATACCTGGATAGTTGTCCTCATCATTGTTTTGTTGGACCCTGTCCTATCTCTGGATCCCTTCCATGTTGGCAAATCACCTTCAGTCTCAAATTGACTCTCGTCAAGCTAAAGCTAATTTCCCATACTGCCCAGTGGCCCCCAAAAACATAATTTTGTCACATTCCAAAAATGTGTCACAACTCTGACCACTCTGCCAAATGATGTGAAAACTGTGAAAAACTCAAACCTGGAGTTAATATATGCAAATGTGAAATGGAATGCGGTTAACAAAAATCGCTGTATTGATGAAGTGTTGGAAAAATGTGCAGTTTATATCATGCAAACTCAGTTATTTTAACCATTTTTTTAAATCCTGACCCTCCCAGTGCTCCAGCTTTTAGTTGAGTCAGTATGGGAATAAGGGCCTCCACGTCCTCTTCTGTTCCAGCCGTTAATCGATTACGCCTCCCGCCAGCACGGCTTACTGTCTCCCCATTGGCTTCACAGTAATGCGTCGTACCGAAAGCAATTAAATTTACAAGCATTCAGCAGCTACGGCAGCACTTCATCGGGGTCTTTTTTTGTCCTCATATTCCCTGTTCCTCTCCATGGCAACGACTCTAGCAAACTTCCATCTCGAGCTGAAGCTCTCGGTGGCGTGATTCTCACGGTGTTCTGCCCGGGATGAATCAAAGCGCTCTGTCCTGGGTGGGAGGGTGGAGGTCGCGAGTGATGTGGGCGAAGAAAGTGCTCTCGAGAGGGTTGTGACGCTGCTCCGGCACAGCCACGGCTTTGTCTCGAGGTTGAGTTCCCGAGCAACACTGGCTGCTCTGTTCCCGCACCTGACTGCAATTTCCCGCTCAAATCGTCAAAACAATGTTTTTATGTGGCAAAATGGCGCCTGCACACACGGATTTTGTAATTTGACATAAGCGAGCAGCAAGAGCAGGTCACACGTGTTGAATTCTACAAGTCGCGGTTTAATTTCTTAGTTTATTTGTTTTATTTTAAATGTACACCAAACTAAATTTGTTGCATCATTATAAAAAAAATTTCAATCAATTGTTTGCAGTTACTCTGTCATTCCATTCATTGGTTCTTCCTCCCTGGATGTAATAATCTGCAGAATCAGCCACTGTGGTGGCTTGTTGGAAAGAAAAACCCGCA
Organism: Eupleurogrammus muticus; assembly: GCA_036785175.1. Taxonomy (NCBI): domain Eukaryota; kingdom Metazoa; phylum Chordata; class Actinopteri; order Scombriformes; family Trichiuridae; genus Eupleurogrammus; species Eupleurogrammus muticus. The sequence continues at coordinate 9,059,680 of JAYKQN010000010.1, read as the reverse complement.
GACTCGGGGACCTTCACGGCAGAGAGCTGAGAATAACGTTTTTTTTAGAGTGCCAGCTCTTCTCGGCGGGACGGACGGCGATTAGAGGACGGACCCGCTGCTTCTGCCCCGCTGTCCTGCCAGTGACCCTCTGTTCTACACCACAGCCGATTCTCACCTCGTCAAACTGTCCGACTGGAGCGAGCGGCCGGTGCCAGCCTCGTTTTACTGGCAGCACCCACCTGCATAAGGAACCACGTACACACTTAGTTTTGTGGACAAACTGAGAAATAAAGAGCATCATATCCATTCAGCTGGAAAGTTCTCATTATCAGTATTGTTACTTGGAATCACTTATTGTTTTAATATTGGTTCATAAGAATCTGCCTTTAGTTTATATTGAAGCTGCTTGCGCCAGTATTAAAAACACAAACACAAATAGTAGCGGCTCTAGGGAGTTTGACAGAATATTTATCAGCATCTAGTTCTTATAATCAAGTTTACTCCTTAGGCTAATTTAATAAATTCATTTGTTTTGTTAAAAGTTTGTTGGTTGGAGCTTCTCAATGTGACCGTTATGACAGTGGATCTTTTGAAATCAATAAATCTGAAATCCAGACCCGTAGCTTTAAAGTTTTTCACAATTAAAAATATGAGTTAATTTATCAAGAAAATAATTCCTCATCTTTTTATTTGATATTGAAAGTAACTGGACGTCATGAGCTAAATTGCTTCATGTTTAACGTCTTTCGAAACGTTTTCAAGCATTCATCATCCCACAGACCCAGATTTTCATTAATCGATAACTGTTGAAGACATTAAAACCACTTCATGGCCCAGTTATTTTTTTACTGCTACATTTGCACCACAAACCTTCTTTTTTGGTTTTACTCGGTCCTCCCGCTTTATTTCAGCTCTGTGAGATGTTGTTTTTAACCGTGCCAATAGGGGCCTCGTCATTACGGCACGGCCTCTTTATGGGAAGCCCTGGTATGTACATTAGAGGTTTCTGTAAAGCGGTGGAGCATTAGCAGGGCGTGGGGCGGGGTGTTTTGGAGCTTATGGTCGTGCTGGTGTTGAACCACTAAGGGTTTGTCTCCTACATGTGTATGTGTGGTTTCTATCTGTGGAGTGAGGGTAGTTTTTGCAAACTTTAGTCCATCCTTTTTCCGAGGAGATGCAGTCCCCATACGGAACGGTCCCCTCCCAAGTCCGTGACCCTGCGAACCTTCTTGCTGTTAGGCAGCGCTGCCACTGTGCTGCTGTGATGCTTTGGTTGGAATTAGTCTGAGGTAACTGTGGAATTTTGATTTTAAGTTTGTTTTTGGATGGAGAAAACACATCTATTCAGCTGTACTGGTGTCCATCACCACACACACTAACACAGTTAAATAAATGTGCTCATGTGTAGTATAATACTGCTATTTATGTGAATAAAATTCAATTGAAATTCTTTAATTCTGTATTTCTCCTTTGAATCAAATTGGGAAATCAGTGTCAGTATCTTGTGCCTATGTGAAGTGGCTGTCCCTCGAATTCTGCGAATGGGCCTCTAGTTGTGTTTCCATTGAAAAATGATTCATCAAAGTGATGCATGCTGCTTAAGTGCTCACACTCGCGTCCTGCTTGTCTGAGTGGGCAGACGACTACAGGGAAATCTAGTTCAAACTGTCCTTGGATAACTGACACAGATTTCACTCATTATCTTTCATACATGCTCAGCCCACGACATGCTGTTGCTGTTCTCTCCAGCTCGTAAACTCATTATCTCTGTGTAACAGGCAGACCGAGGATCCGTCAGGAGGAGCGATTTGGTCTCACAACTCGGCAATAAACTTCTCTGAAGCCCCAGACTCTGAAATTCTTTCGTCTTTTTTTTTTTTTTAAATCGAAGCAGTGAGGAGGCTGGAAGTGTAAAAGGCTGGTAGATAATCCTGTCAAGTGCACAGTGGAACACGTCTGTGGGGTTGATGTCTGCTCAGGGCTGTTACTGCCACTGGGAACTTCAGCAAGATCCTGAACCTGTCGCCCCAGACATACCATGACATATGGCTGTGAGGGTCTAAACCAGACGAAAAATGTGGCATCGCTTGCTTGATGGGCTTTTTTTGTTAAAATATCCTTTTTTACATTTCGGTTTTCTTGGCAACAGCAGCTGTCTTTTCTGTTATAACTTTTTTTTTTCTACATCCTTTCCTTTCTCTTTTCCTCTTGGTTTGACATTAGAGAATAATAACATAACTAGACAAAACCAGCAACTGAATAGTGAGAAAATGGAAAGTTGTCAGGATGATTTTAAACTCACAGCAGCTCTGTTCCAGCCATAGCAAAGATCTTATTTTAATAAAAAAAAGTTTGTTTGTGGCATTTTCTCTTCTCAACCAGCTACTTTGGTAGGTAACTCATCATTTAGACTTGCATGTTTTATTTCTTTCAAAAAGTGTTATTTATGCTAAAAGAGTGAAACTGAAGCAGTTGCTGCTGTGGCCTTTTGACAAACAATTTGATTTCCTGCCTGGTACGGCATGGTGTTGTGTTTCTGTCTATATTTGTCTTTGTTTGTGATAGGGCTGTGTGTGTGTGTGTGTGTGTCTGTGTCTGTGTTTGTGTGTGTGTGTGTGTGTGGTCAGGTGTCCAGGGTTGCTGAGCTCTGATTTTTTAACTGAGGTGTGATATCAGAGGAGCTTTTGGATACGAGCCCTTTGGCTTATACCTCCGGCCTTTTTCATCTCGCCTCCCTTGCCAAGCCTTAATACAGACATTAAATGTGTGTGTGTGTGTGTGTGTGTGTGTGTTCATCCTAGAAAGAAACTTGTATTTAATATTTATGCACGAACCAGTGAAAGCATTCTCTGGGTTCCTTTTTTCTTATTACTGTATGAAGTGTGTGTGTGTGTGTGTGTGTGTTTGTGAGATAGCAGAAGGCCTGTGCATCTTACAGTTGTACAGTATGTTTGTGTTTGTTTGTGTGTTTGCATGATTTTCAGCATGGGGTTAAACCAAGTGGATACAAAGTGCTGACATGCATTAAATCAGAAATTAGATATGCATGCGCATGTCTGCACCACAAACTCAGACACAAACACACACACACACACACACACACACACACACACACACACACACACACACACACACACTCACAAAGTAAAACACGTCGGTGGCCCTATCAGATGTTGTGGAGTGGGGGGTGCTTTTTGTGATTCTGCCCATAGGGAATATGAGGTTTAATCAAGCAGCAGGCCTGTGTTGGTTTACTGTGGCATTAAGGATAAAAATAGGCTGCAAGGAGCTGACTCTACTGGGCAGCAGAGCCCCTCCACACAGCTGCAAGTCATGCTCGTGTGTGTGTGTGTGTGTGTGTGTGTGTGTGTGTGTGTGTGTGTGTATGTGTGTGTGTGTGTGTGTGTGTGCTAGCTCTGAAGCGGCAGTATGTTTTTGTCTGAAGTTTTCTGCATTATGGTTTCATTATGACCTGAAGACAGTGTTTACATAAACTGTAGCTAAGGGATTGAGAAGCGTGTGTGTGTGTGTGTGTGTGTGTGTGTGTGTGTGTTTGCGCTCCAAATGAATTGATAATGTTGCTGCATAATTGCTGGATGTGGAACTAAGCAACTGTTTGCTGACAGGTTCAGCATATCAGCTTAAAGGTTAACTTCTTGTTTCCATTGAGTGGCCACAATTCAGCAGTAAATGCAGGTAATGCCAAATAAAACCACCAATGTTTCCTGTTGCGTTTAAAGTATCAGCAGCGTAACAAATTCATTCTACATCATTTTGTTTCATTTAAGAGCTGCAGTCAAATTGCATATCTAAGAAACACTGAAGGGGTATTGGTGCCATAGTTTATGCTGAATATGCCGCCCACTTTACTGTAGCCAGAAATTAGCCTGCGTTTTTCTCATATGTCTCACTCGAGGCTGGAAAAGTCCCTTGAACGGCCTTCAGTCCATCACGAGACTCTAGCCCTCTTGAAACACACAATTTAAATTCTGGTAAAGCTGGAGTCTTTGTAAGGCCGTGAAGAAGAAGCCCTTGGAAAATGTAATTTGACTGCAGGTTTTAAGTTCTTCTAGGGCTACAGTGAAGTGGGGACCTCCATCTTAGTCGGTGGCTGATTGGCCGATATCCAGTGTCTCACAGGAGCCCAAAATTGCCTCAATTAATTGTGGTTGCTATGCTGTGTGTGTGTGTGTGTGTGTGTGTGTGTGTGTGTGTGTGTGTGTGTGTGTGTGTGTGTGTGTGTGTGTGTGTGTGTGTGTGTGTGTGTGTGTGTGTGTGTGTGTGTGTGTGTGTGTGTGTGTGTGTGTGTGTGTGTGTGTGTGTGTGTGTGTGTGTGTGTGTGTGTGTGTGTGTGTGTGTGTGTGTGTGTGTGTGTAAGACGTACATGAAGAGATTTAGGATCTGAGGGTTAAGAAGTCCTGGGAGAGTTGTATCATTGGTTACTTTGTGTAGTAGACACACACACACACACACACACACACACACACACAAATGTACATCAATGAAACAACACCTCTAGCTAGATGTGTGCGTGTGTCTTACCCAAGTATCTCAAGAACCATTCATCCGACCGACTTCACACTTGGTGGATATATTCCTGGGGACTCGATCAAGGTGAATTTGGTGCAATTCAAACAATTGAGAACTGGACAAGAACTGGACATTAGCAGTGAAGTCGCTGATGCACCTTCTTCATGTGGATCATGTTCAGTATATATATCTTCTTACATTCTTATTTGTTCTGTTCTTTTAAAATGAGCTGTTCCAAGCATTTTCTTCTATAGAACTGGCCTACTATTACTCAGCCCCAACCCCCAATAATGGCCATGTCCCCTTCCCCAAAATAAATGATTTACTGCATACTACTATAGAATCACAAAGGAAAAACAATGTGAGTGTATGCTTTACCACTTAAACAATGTGTCGCATTGTGCAGAAAGTGGGGAAAAAGTGGTGCAGTAAAGGTATACCCCAGATGCAATGGAAATTTTATTTAGCTTGCATGAACTAAATTATGCAGCAGTTCAAAATCATAAAACAGATTGATATCCTTCCAGGCGAGCTGGAAGTGACTACAAAAGCATCATTACCGGCGCTAGCAGAAAGATGTGCCATTCAGTTCCTGCAGAGCACACAATTTAGAGAAGGAAATAATGGGTAGAAAAAGACCACGCTCAGCATCTAAAATAATGTAGGAGAATATTCTGAATTGCATTTTCTGTAAACAGGAGAGTCCAGAAGATGCCAAGTAAGAAAAAGAACCAGTGGAATCATGGAAACTAAACATTCTGTTAAGCCATATTAGAAGAAAAGAATGCAAAGTGAAAATACAATAAGTCTTTTTCTGTTTGATTTTCTATCTTCATGAGTTTGTATGTTATTGTAAAGCTTAGAAACACACATCACGAGCAAAGTTTGACACCTCTTCTTTTTAGAAGCAGATTTTCTCTCTGTGTTTTGGGTGTAAGAGTCAGCCTCACAGTATAGTATTCAGCCTGCATATTCTGTCATCCTGTAAAAAAAAAAAACTAAAAGTTAACATTTAGTATACAAATATATAGAGACATTTTTACCTACACTTCTGTACCATGATACAACAATGTGTTGTTCCACAGCCCCTCAACTATAAAGGTCACAATGATAGATACCAGTCCAATCCACTAAGGAGTTCAAATCTTGTTGGTGTTCAACTGAGCTGGATTCTTCTGTCCCGCAATACGACTGCCAATCCTGAAGGGCCTCTCCACTGAAGTGCTGGAGGGGAGTGTTGTGTTGTATTTTATGAACAGCTTTTTGTGATTCTGTGGTTAAAACTGAAAAAATGAGGCTCTAGTGTCTTTTTTTTGTGTGTGTGCCAATGTCACCACTGAACAGATTTATCACAGATTGCTGCTTCTGAGTCATCAGAGTCGTGTTTTAATGTCTTGTTTCAACGTGGCTCAGTACTGCAGGTGTTTGTCCTCGTCTTCCACAAAGCGGAGCCTGAATGCCGGCGCTCTATGTTCTGTATGAGGGGGCGGCCTGTAATCAGACGTTATGCAGCAGTTGGCTTTTGCGCTCTCATCCAACAGGCCATTCAAATCACTTTGCAGTTGCACAATTGTTGGAGCCAAGTACCCGAAGAAGATGGTCTTCTCCCCCTGGAGGATGTTCAGTGAAACGCTCCTTACATCCACGAACTCGTGCATTTTTTTTTTTTTTACGAGAGTTCAGAAATTCGCTCGAAAAGTAAATGGAAACATAACTACAGACGCTGCGCAGATTATGTTTGTCATATGGAGGAATGTCAGTGTCGGCAGCCTCATTGGTATTGATGTTGCTATGTGGGACGTTTGCTGCAGAGCCAGAAAACAAAATTCCAGCATGTGTCATTCAGGGATACAAATTTTTTTTTCATTGTTAAAAAAAAAAAGGCATTCTATTGTCATTCAGGACAAGGATTTAAGCTCTGAAGGGGGAAGAGAGGGATCTTTAAAGCTGAAAGAGGCTCAAGTTTTCATATCTTGATCTCTCTAGGTAGTAATAGTTAATATCTTCTGCAGTTGCTCCATCATTGTTAACCACTGGTTCTGGATTATCAACAGCAACATATGGGTACATCCACTTCACCCTTCACCTAAAAAAACACATGAGCATGTTCAAAGAATGCACTCTTTCAGCACTACGCTGCTAGCCACCATGCCTTGATTACTTCTGTCTGCATGATGCAGACGGTATGGTGTGTGGTAAGGACATCTGTTGAGACACGTCAGGTTGCTGAGTGACTAAATAAATATGCATCGCAAGAAAGCTTTTCATGGAGGAAAAAAGGGGGAAAAGTTCATGCTAGTAAGATAATCAATGAACACAAACTGTACTGTTGAAACAACGGGCCGTAATAATCTGTCATTCTGCTTTAGTGGCTTTGAGCAATGCCATCTTTGCATATGTAAAATATTGTAAAATGTGTAATAGTGCAACGGCAGAATTGCGATAAACATCACTTAACTTTTCATGCGTTGTGAACACTGTTGACCTCCAGAGCTGAAATTACATCAGTGCAGCTCTCAGAATGCAGTCACTGAGGTCCTGTCGGGCCTTTTCTGGGGTGGTTATATAATAATGGCCTTGTTACTTACTGGTGTCAGTGTGATGTCGGTGTCCGCCTCTGATGACCGCACACAACGCCCCAGGCAACATGCGAACCAAACCCCCTTTCACCCCCCCTGCATGAACCAGCCACGGAGAGACGGCCAGAGCAATACACGGATGATGGATTTCCATCCATTCCACTTCCACAAGTAAAAAAAAAAAAGGCTGATGTCACAAGCATCCACTGATTCAGTACGACCATCAGTATGAGGAATGTTTATTTAAACCTTTCATTTCTGTGATTCCCATATAGATACAAATCTCTTAATTGTATGGTGGAGTGCTGCACCTTTTTATACATGAATCTGTTTAACAATGACTCACTCTTTTCTTTTTTTTTTCTTTTTTTGTGTGTATGTTAAAAACCACTCCAGGTTTATCTGTCAATACGACATATCAGTCCGATTCACTTCACAGTTTTCCCATCATATTTAATGAAACATTTAGTTTTTTTGTAAAATAATATATATTATATTATCAGGGATGTCTGATTTTGGCTTTTTGCTGATATCCGATATCGTCCAACTCTTAATTTCTGATTCCGATATTTACAGATACAGATACCACTACAAATGCGGTATGCAAACTATTTTTCCTCTAAATTAATTTTATATAACATCACATACCCCTTGTTGTGAAATTAACACATCATGCTGAATTTGTCTCAGGACCCCTTACAATACACCATTCAGTTTTCTGTAGTCATTTGGGCCATTATATTTGTTATTGGTTTCATTATTGGCAGAAAATCCGATAATAACACTATTATTACATTACATTTTTAAACCAAGTATCCCAAATAATGTCTGTGGGATGATATTATGGCCTCTAATTATACCTGTGTAGGCATGATAAGTGATTGTCTTTTCTGTGTGTGTGTGTGTGTGTGTGTGTATGTGTGTGTCCATTGTAGAACATATATAATGTTGGTGATAGGCCATGTCAGAGAATGATGTGTCAGAGAATAAATGCTCCTACTGTACATTTCCAGATGTACGTGCCGCTGAGGTGACCCCACAGGGTGACCCTACGTTGATCTGACTGGGGACAAAATTGCACATTGCAAACACATGTGAAAGTTCAGACCTTTATTCCCGTTTAACATAAACATCCAACATAACAACAGTCTAAGAGAAACAGAAAATCACAGGAATCGCAGATTCCCAGCCTCAACTGCCAGGCCCTTGGCTCCGATTTGGTGATGAAAAGATGAAGCCAGTGATGATTTCGAGCCGTCAACACGTTATGTAACTGTGAGGGGTCGTAGCTGTGTCTGAAACGACAGCGGAGGCAGCGATCGGCGGATTTGCTGCTTCTCGCTCTTCCTCATCTCTCATCCTCCTTTACTTTTCCTACATTCTTCCCTCTGTCGCCCGCTCGCGGGCCTGCTCCTGCTTTCCTGCTTTTTCTCCCTGTGAACTTCTCTTCTTCTGCCCTTTCATCTCTAAACTGTACCTACACCCACCTCCCCCTTCCCCTAACTACTCACACTGCGTTATCTGTTTCTCTCCGTCAAATCAAATCCTTGTGCACATATTGATCCCTCCAGCAAAGTGAAATCCCTCGTGATTGCAGGTCATCGGGTGTCAGATGCTCTCTCCCTCTCTCTCTCTCTCTCTCTCTCCCTCTCTCCCTCTCTCCCTGCCGGGATAGATATCTAATTCAGTGTTACAGTAACCACCAGCAATCATCACCCTGCATACTTAATGAGATTTATGTGGTGCGTTTGTGAATGTGAAGGACGTCACTAAAAGCTTTTCGCACCTGTGTATTATCTCCCACTGTTATCATATGAGGACAGAATGTGAAACAGCACTTTACCTACATTTCTAAGAGAATCTGTAGGATAAATATTAATAAACAAACATTATTTTGTGTGTATATCTCCTTCCTCTGTGTTACCTTCTGTAGGTAACGAGGGATGAAATGACTGGACGAGGATAACGGATACAGCGTTGATATTTGAGTAGCCACTGCAGTCATTTATGAAGCCAAAATGTCAAACAAGCTGGATGTCTTTAGGTTTATTTGTGTTTGTTGCCTGTTGGCCTGACAAAATGAGGACGTGGAAGACATCACTGTTGGATTTGGGTATTTGTGTTCAGATCTGAATACCTGGGTATTCTTGCTATTTTTTAAGACAAACGCATGACCTTTAGCTTCGGCTCTTACTGTACAAGCTGTTTGGCGAGACCTCGTCAATCCCGATCGTCCCTTTTTTTTTTATGATGTGAGGTTTATTGGGTTTAAATGTCGCCACTAAATCACAGCTCATTGGCTGATAATTTTGGAGGGTGTGCATCGAAGCGAGGCCAGATTAATAGGTTTGTGTGCCTGTGTGTGAATGACAGATGGGCTTCAGGATTTCTGCCATCTTCCCGAGGTTCAATGCATCCCCAGGGACTTTTCACCCCCCTACTAACACCCCCCCACACACACAGAAAGAGTCCTTCAGTTTTGGGAAGCTTCCATATCTCATAGACGAGAAAGGATCTAATAAGACAACCCCCATCCTTGACCAAACTTGGCTCCTTGCTGTTTATTAGCTCATTGCGGCTTTGACCTAGAAAAAAACAAATCGTGTTTGGAATCATTGAGAAAAGCTCCAGAGTCTCGAGTTGTAGGCGAAAATCCTTTCAGTCTGGTCACGGTGGCACCAATTTGTGCTCGTCTGTGATAGGAGTCTCAAGGCAAAGTAGATCTGTATAAATTTAGCATAGAGTGCACACGAAGTATCTTTCACCACAGGAACTTTTTAGGAGCTCTCGAAATTTCCCTGCATTTTGTCTTAATATTATTTATCTGAAACTCTAGTTCCTGACGGAAGACTAATTGTCAGTTTTTAAACTAATATCCTTAACTTTTATGGGCTCTTGACATGGAAATACAGAAAAAACACACTGAGCTTGTTGTCCTGCTATAAATAAAAATACAATATGACGAAATGGACACATTCTATAATCTTTGGATGGAGTTGTAAAATACTCCCTATACTACTCCTATTAAATACTCCTATTCACTTGAAATTAAACCATTACATCACTGTATTTTCTTTATTGACTGAATCAGTCAATCAGGAAAAGTGTTTTTGTGTCTAATGCATTATTAGTAGTATCTGACAGTAATATTTGAATTTAAATTAATTCCATTTCACTCATTCTACATTAGTTCTGGGAGTTTATATCTAAATGTCCATTATTACGAGCGTCAGTATTAAGAGGGGAAAAAAAAGGGATTTCTGGGTAGAAAGGGTGGACTGAAGGCACGGCTGATGACCAAGCTACACTGACCTGACCCTGAGCGGCTGAAACAAGAACCCGGAGAGGGACGGCTCGATATATTGACATTAGCATCGCCCCGGCCGTCTCTGCACGGGCCTAACCGGCAGCACGCAGGGCGGCCAGGAAGTGTTCATTAAAAGCAGGAAATCACCACCGATTGTGGCCATTTTCAAACCTTTCATCTGCAGTGGAAAGGATGTCACTATTACAGACTGACAGGGATAGTTTACTGATTAACTTTAATTAACTTTAGGGTTAGGCTGATGACCTCATAGTGTGTTAAATTTTCCTTTTTCCCTTTGACTTTGTACTAAATATTATATTTGACGATAATCAAATATCGTTAGTCTTCCTTGTTTTATCGATGTCAGAGTTCTGCTGCTTTTCTTTTCTTCCACTGCCGGATAGAAACGTGTCTAATGATGAAACCACTGCAGCTGGCAGACAAGGTGTTGTTCATTCATCCGTGCATCTATTCAAGCCTGCACGTCAGGATCAGGACTCCTATTAGCCTGAGTGCAGATCACGTTACGACTCCCTTTTATGCTTCCTGCGGGATGTTTGTGAACGTGAAGCGTCTTCTGCTCATTGTGTTTCTGAAATTAGAAGCAGCGGCTGGCGAGGTTTTTCTCAGACACGCCGCCACTCCTCTTTTTGGCTGTCCCCGTAAGTCGGTCACTTCTTGAATCAAGCACCCTCAGGCTTTTATCATCTAATGTTTGCTTGTGCATTTCTACGCACATGAACAGCTTCTCTGTTATTTCCCGGGTGATTTTATTTTTTTTTTTTTTGGATGAGTTTTGGCTGCCGGCCACCGACGTGACATTCAAACAGCAATGAATAGAGTTAAACGAGACACTTGTATACATTCTGCTCTTTTCCCCTCTCCGTTGTCTGCCTTGTAAAGTTCAGAGTAAACCCTGTGCCTTTTTGCTCCATTCTCTGCCTCAGTTGCCAGGTTTTCTTCCGCTCCACTCAGCCCTCTTTTCTCCACCGTCATTCCGTTCCTCCTGTCTGCTTTTTTTACACGTCGGCGGCGCTCTGCCCCTCGCGGCGTTTGCTGTTTCTGCACCCCTCTCACCTGTCTTCCACTTTCCTCAATCCCCCTCTCTGTTTCTGGCTCTGCTCCCTGAACCTTCTCACCCACTGAGTGCAGCATGCCTGTAAAGGTTGATGCTAATAATACTGAGGTCTCACTCAGGGCCGTCCGCCACCGCTGCTCTTGTAAATACTCTAGAGTTACTGTTGCTCTTCTCGTCCATATTATCCCCTTTGAACCAAGACAGGTTAAACATCGTATGTGAACCTTATTAAACGGTGAATGCTGTAGGCCCCATTTGGCTCCGAGCCAGTAACGCACAGAAAACTGAGAATCCGTAATATCCTAGCTAATAAAATGTAATGTAAATGTGTACTTTTTTTACATTTAGATGGTGAGGATTTAGAATTTTTTTTTTTTTTAAATCATACTTGATGGCTTATTACGAGGAATGATTTCTTTGGAAGCAGTATTTTGACAGAAACAAATAACAAGGTGCCTTTTTCTTGACTTTCACAGGAGCAGATGGAGTAGATTGCTCAGTGGGTATGGAGAAAACGGTTTCCATGCCAACGAAGCTTACTCCATCTGACGAAATCTGTGAGAATACGTCTCAATCTTTGGTTTCTTATCAGAGTCAAGACTTTAGGTCCATTGTCCAAGTCATTATTGTTCAGAAATTGAAAGTATAAAGAGACTAATTAAATGAGCAGCATGTTTTCTGCATAAGTTTCAATTAAAAAAAAACAAATAATAAAAGTAAACCCTATAATGTGTACTGTAGCTTTCCCCTAATAACAAGCGACGGATCTATGGGATCAATAGACCCTCAGGGGAGCCAGGGTTTGACAGCTGATGGGATCCCAAAGGATTTAGCTCCAGCCCCGGATGCCTGAGAGGCGTCTATTAGGGCGACCTGTGACCCCAGAGCCTTCCAATCAGCAAATAATGATGAACCTTTGCACAACTGCAGCTCCAAACATTTTATTGTGAATTAGTAAGAAAAATAAAGATAGAAATAGGATGTTAGTATTGGTAGTTTATGTATCTTTAATTGTAAATGCTCTCATCTGGAATACAATCCTACAACCACATTTCTGTGATAAGTAGTGACGCTAACGTGGATGGTGTGGGATTTTATCTGTTAATGGCAGGGATGTTTTGGCTGAATTTATGTCAAATTTTCAGCGAATGTTGGGAATGGTGCTGTGAACAAGTGATTACATTTTGGTAATGATCCGGAAGAAATCCTGGTTTCTGGTTTTACTTTGAGGGTTTTGTCTTTTGGTACCATTGTGGTAAATGGACCTTTCAAACAGAGGCCATTATTTGGGGACACATGGTGGGGATATCATGCACATCATAGCTAGTTTTCTTTGCACACTATGCCAGAGACACTAAGAAAGATTGTTGACTACACTCAAAAGACTTTCTGTGCTTGGAGTAAGTATGAACTGTTAAGTTTATAACTTGCATACATATTTTTTTATTTCTGTATGAGAATTATCACTATGCAGTCGCAAAGTTACAGATGAGTTCTTGAATAGCAATTTTATTTTTGTGTAATTATAACCATGTTTTATAGACAACGGTAATAGAAACGGATACTTTTGATTCCATGATATTTTTGTATTCAAAATGTACAGGACAACCATGTTCAACTCTCAGGGTGCTTTCCTAGTAAATAAATGTTTTTAATTAAAAAAAGAAATGACATTATTCTAATTAGTCCTTCCCTTGTTTTCTTTTAAACTGCCTTTACTGGCAACACTGATCGGGCCACGATGTAAGTTTACCGTTAAACTAAAGTTAATCAAATGCAGTATTTCAGTCATCTGAATGTAAGCTGTCGTGCAGGTTTAATCTCTCCACGTGACAACAGACGTGCTCTGAAACCCACAGTGTAATTTGAGCACTGGTTCAGTGTCTGGTGGTTGACTGTAAGCAGAGATGGAGACAAGGCCAACATAAACACACTACAGAGAGAATGGTGTGTGTGTGTGTGTGTGTGTGTGTGTGTGTGTGTGTGTGTGTGTGTGTGTGTGTGTGTGTGTGTGTGTGTGTGTGTGTGTGTGTGTGTGTGTGTACCGTGTTTAGGATTCAGCTCTTGGGATTCACCTTTTATCTTTTTCATCCACACCTTCTGAAACATTGTGTCTGTGTGTCTGTCTTTGTCTTTGTCTTTGTGCTTGCACACTCTCTCGCACACATACACACACAGACACACACAGACACTCACATGCAAGCACACCTTTCCTATGTGTTGTGTTTATATTGGCCTCCTCACTCAGCCATCAACCTCGCTCCTCTCAGGATTCATCATAAATCTTCACGCTCTGCACTCAGTGTGTGTGTGTGTGTGTGTGTGTGTGTGTGTGTGTGTGTGTGTGTGTGTGTGTGTGTGTGTGTGTGTGTGTACCGTGTTTAGGATTCAGCTCTTGGGATTCACCTTTTATCTTTTTCATCCACACCTTCTGAAACATTGTGTCTGTGTGTCTGTCTTTGTCTTTGTCTTTGTGCTTGCACACTCTCTCGCACACATACACACACATACACACACAGACACTCACATGCAAGCACACCTTTCCTATGTGTTGTGTTTATATTGGCCTCCTCACTCAGCCATCAACCTCGCTCCTCTCAGGATTCATCATAAATCTTCACGCTCTGCACTCAGTGTGTGTGTGTGTGTGTGTGTGTGTGTGTGTGTGTGTGTGTGTGTGTGTGTGTGTGTGTGTGTGTGTGTGTGTGTGTGTGTGTGTGTGGTTTAACTCCAAACTTCATCTCCTTCTTTGGCAAAGTGTCCTGAAACACCTTCATCCTGTTTGTAAAGAGCGTGTTTAGCCCTGTTCAGTAGACGCATGGATTTTAGACCATCCACAACATCTGTCTCGACCTGTTCTGATGGATCACTTTACCATTCAATTCATTTTACATCCAAAAATGCAGATACAGACCTTGTGCTTCCTGAAGGTTTGCCTCATACTATTTCTACTTATTCAGTCTCTGTTTTGGCACTTGTCATAACAGTTAAATTTCATTATAGGCAATTAATATTTTATTATTTTTCATCCCTACCTACATGAGCTTATTGCATTTGATTTAAAATTTGCTGTGAAAGTTACTGTAAATTATTTATTACAATTATTACAATAGATTGCTGTATATTTTACAATAAATCACTGTAATCTAGGTATTGCTATAAAGTCATACTAAGCAAAGAGTTACTGAATTATAATACAGTTAATTATCCAATACTGATAAAACAACTGAAATCAGTGTTTAATTGTTATTTTTTTTTTTTTTTTTTTTTTTTTTTTACAGGAAAGACTAGTAGTAGAAGTACAAACCTTCTACTTATAAAAATAATTACAGTAACTTTCTGCCAGTTATTTACTGTAAATGTTAAGGTAACAGTTTCTTAATCACATCAAGACTTTAACAAACATTGAAAGAAATGTCATGGAAAATATATAATCAAGGTTAATGCTGTAATTTTAAAATCTGTACTGTGAATCAATTAAATCAAAAGAATTCGCACATGCACACATGGGAGAATTCCATCAGCATCTTAGCCGACTATTGCGGTTTGTTTTTTCTATTCGTGCTGTTTGTTTTTCTTCTGCAAATCTGCCACGGAAAAGCAAATGAAAAGCACAACAATCTCCTTTAGAATCTGGTCTGCGTCTCTGTTTGTGTGTAACTCGTATCTGGAGGTTTCACATTTTCTGAGTCATTAAGCTCTCTCACCACCACTTTTGGTCAGCAGGGTTTCGTCTCCGTGCAGCAGCTGTACCGCAGCCAAGTGGGTTTTGGCCGGGTATTATTTGACCAGCGTATTATTGTGACTGGTCCTCTGGCCGTGGTCGGGATGATTAAGAGCAGGTTTGACAAGGCTAATGTTGCCTAACTGTATTTAGAACCAAAACGATGCCAGCGTCTGCTTGAGGCAGCAGTTTGGATATCAATGGACTTTACAGCAGCTTTATCCCATTTAGCAAGTCCTGATGTAACAATCCCTCTGGCTGTATAAGATGAGCACCTATTCACAAATGGCATCTCAGCAGGGAGTGTGGTTGTGGTATCAAAATTCCCAAAGTGCCTTTCATGGGATGGCAAACATAACCAACATTCAACTATTGCTACCAACTTTTTTTAACCACATAGAGGTTTTAGAGAAGCAACTAAAACCTTCCTATAACGGCACTATTTACAGTATGTAACGGTGGTAGATGTAGGCTACAAAGAGCTATTGTTTTAGATTGAACACTACAATTTGAGGCAACGTGATCTGTTCTGGAATCCAATCAATGTAAGCTGCTGATCAATTTCTAAAATGGCTTCGGCCTGACTAGAAGCGGAGTCAGGGATTTGGAACCCAAAGAAAAACTGCATGTCAGTCATTTGGCAGCGTTTCTGGTTTGAGGCTGCAGAATACCATCAGAAACAGGTGCTGTGCAAAACACTAAAGATAAGATTTTAGAAAAATCTAAATGGAAAATATTGCTTAAAATTTGTTCAGGCACCGGTATAAATATATTTGTTTGTACGCCAGTTTGAAACTCATCAATGAAATTTGCTTCCATAAAACTGACCTTGCATGCATTCATAACGAGTTTCACCCCCCTTAGCACCACACAATGCTGATGGGAAACACTGAAACATATGAATA
Organism: Eupleurogrammus muticus; assembly: GCA_036785175.1. Taxonomy (NCBI): domain Eukaryota; kingdom Metazoa; phylum Chordata; class Actinopteri; order Scombriformes; family Trichiuridae; genus Eupleurogrammus; species Eupleurogrammus muticus. The sequence continues at coordinate 9,043,575 of JAYKQN010000010.1, read as the reverse complement.
GGAACAAATACACAATAAACCCAGAGACGCCTTTTAATGTTCAACCTGCTCACTTGAATCACACAGTAGATCTCTGCCGCTCTTTTTTTGTCCCTCTATCCGTGTCATGTTTATAGTTTGGCCGCGTCACAGCTGCTGTCGTTTGTCACATGGGAACGATATAAACTTTCACCCAATAGAAAACATCCAATCAGCTCAGAAACACGAGACGATTATGTCTTTGTATTCAGCAAGGTCACCATCCGGTTTGATACAGAGCTTATTCCCCCCCCTTGTCTGCCTCATCTTGACATTATGTGATAATATTCTACATTATATGATAAGATTCCATGTTGTGTGGTTCAACATTTTGGCCCCTGTGATCAGCAGGATATGTAAGAGAAAGTACGTGGCAGATTCATCTAAGAAAACTTGATTTGATGACTGGGTTCCTTGTTTGAGATTTTTGCCATCCTGGGCTTCCAATGCATCCGTTATATAGAACTGTATTTACATTCTTGTGAAAGTCAAAGCTGGAAGCTGAATGGTGAACATTAGAGGCTGCAGCTCTACAGCTGGTCTGTTCTGCTGGAACTTTTGTAGTGAGGCATCAACAATCAATCAGCAAATTTTATCGAAATCGCCTCATGGCCTTGTGACTTTCTCAAATCTTAGAAACAAAGTTTTGCGTTGGGCAGATGTAGAGTTTAATCGTTTGTCGACGGTGTCCTCCTGCTTTCTCTGACCAGCTCAGACGACTCCATCTCTCATGTCCATCCGTGTGTGTGTAACCCGAGAACAGCTGCTGCGGTGCTGATGGTCGTGGAGTCAGGCAGGCGGGCTCACACAAGACCGGGGGCGGGTTGTGGGGGGGTTGTTCTGTTGGACTGGACTTCTTCCTGAACCATAAAGCTGTGGAGCAAGCTGAGGCCCCGGGGCGAAGCGGTACCCGGGTGTCGAAGCTGAATCCCTCTGTAGTAGGGGCGGGACTGTACAAAAAAATCTATGGTTTGGCTTGGTTCACGGTTGGAAAAATCAATCATTGTTTCACCTTTAAAAGTGAATTTTATTACAGTTTGAGGTTAAAAGTTGATAGTTCCAACATGTGTTTCATTTATTTGGCAAACAAAGAAGCATAGGCTCCATCAGCACTAGACTTAGGTCCCTATGTCTGAAATTATGTCTCTACATATAGTTCAGGAATTATCATGTTGCTGAAGTGTTTGTTGAAGGTGATTTTTTATCGTAGTTCCAGTGCTTTAATGCAACAAGTTGCAACTGACCACTGCTGTCTGTCCATCTACTATCTGCTACACCAGGCTACACCGCTTCCCTTCTTCTCCTTACTTACGTTAAGTTAACTAAGGGTGGCTGGGTTTAGACGCAGCAGCTGCGTCTAAAGAAGCTTGAGGGTAAATACTCGACAAATGAGCAACTCATGATTATGAACTGACACATGCAAACTTAACCAAGACAGTAGAATGGTTCCGTTTACATAAACCGCCCTTATCCCTGCTCAGTAAAAAAGCATAATCATCACTGTAACAATGCGTCTCCTTTAAATAAACTTCCCCATCTATGACAGGCTGCAGAGATATGAAACTGAAGCCCAACAAGGCTTAACAAGGAGCAGAATGAAACACATTTACACTCATGTTACGATCAACTTATTAGTTTGCAAGTATATTTAAATGCTCTCAAAAACCCCTCAAAATGCACCAATGTCTATTTGTTGTCTATCTGTATTTATCCTTATTACCAAATAATAGCTGTTTATTTGTTTCAATCACTTAACAGATTAGTCATTTATTTGAGATCAGGCAATTTTGGACAGGTGATTAATTCCTTCCTGACAAAAATCTTGCTCAGCAAAACTGGAAAGCTATTGTACTGTTTAATTTACATTTTTTGAAACTAAGATTCCAGTACTGTACTTAAAGTTGCATCTTGACTGCATCTCCAGGGGTTTCCTCTGCATATTTAATGAGGGAAAGTTTGAATTTCATTAATTAATCAATATTATCTGAGAGGTGTTCTTTAATGTTGTCTGAGTACGACAGTGATGCGATCAGGACCAAGAGGCTTGCAAAAGAAGATGATTCATGCTCACAATCTGTGCTTTTTACCAACATCTGAAGTTTACGTACTAATTTCTCTGCACTTTGTTCTCCAGGCTCAGAGGAAGGAGGTGTTCCTCCAGGAGCGTTATGGCCACTACAGCTTGACCGACCCCTTCCTGGCACTTCAGAGGGACTACGAGTGCGGCGTCCCCGGAGGAGACAAGGAGCGGCGGCCGCAGGGCTCCAGCCCCATCTCCGTCCTGGAGGCCGTCATGGCCCACTGCAGGAAGATGCAGGAGCGCATGTCGGCCCAGCTGGCTGCTGCCGAGAGCCGCCAGAAGAGGGTAAGACCCCGGCAGGGCGGGGTGGGGGTCCCAGACAGAACATTTACATGACTGAAGAAAAAAACGTAGTTATTGTGACTATGCTTAAAATGCATGAATGCACCTTAGTCGGATTGAATCAGACTTGGAAGTTGCACTTCTCATAGTCAAATGAACAAACCTATATAATTGATAATTGGAACTGGATTTTCTCCAGCATGTATATGCCTAAGTGTGATTAAAGCTCCACAATTCATAAGCACAAACTCCATCACAGTGGAGATGGGACAAAGCGGAGCAGAGAAGCCGCCAGCACCATCCAAGTAGAGAGGGAGAAGAATGTGTTGGCGCCGATTCAATGTATTTTCACTCAGTGCGACCAGCAAGTGATTAATTAAAACGAGAGAGCGAGACAAAAGGAAACTCGGATCCTATTCTCAGCAGGGACGGATATACACGTGCACATATCTATGGTCGTGTTAACCTGCTGAAACAACAGCTGACGCCACATGAGGGGGCGGACCCTGTCGGTTATTGGATTTTTTTCAGTCGCATTTAAAAAGGGACAAGCTTATTTAGGCTCTGCATGTAAGCGTACTGAGTGTTTCTAACGTTGTACCAAGACATTAATTTTTACCTGTGATGTTAATATAAATGGCACTTAAAAACTCAGTGAAGGGTAAAGATGGCAAATCTAGAGCTTCTGAACTAATTAATGTTACATATTATAATTGCATATGTATATATATATATATATATCATTTAGATTATACAAAATGCATCTTTCTCAAAGTTGTGTGTAGAGCTTCAGTTTCACGGCTGTGCCCGAGCAGTGGTCCACTGGGGCGCCTGACCACATTTTCTCTTCATGTGCATACGGTGTGGCTGCAATTCTCAAGGGATACGATGTGGGAAAGGAGGAAATTGTATGCTTCTCAGCGTGTTTTCATGTGTTTAGTGTACACATGGGTTTTATTGGTTGTGTGCATGTGGGAGATAGGAATGCCAGTGGGTGTGGTTGTGTACGTTGTATGTACGTTCTGTGTATGTTGTTCATGAACTTTAATTCCTGTTTGCTGGTGCATCACTTCTATTTTTTGATGGTTGACTGTGTGTGTTTGTCTCGGGTCTGTTTTAGGATTAAGTGGCGCTCATCTTGGCAGCCAGATGTCGGCTACGGCCCCGTCACATTTTCTCTCTGCCGGCTCTGTGTCAGGAAATATGGATGTGTGAAAGTGATGTGAAAGTGTTTGGATGAGAGGCTGGTAGAGTGTGTGTTTGTGTACGTGTGTGTGTGTGTGTGTGTGTGTGTGTGTCCTGTCCCTGAACTCTGTAATAATAACAGACATGATATAGTTTGGAGCCAAATGGAACCTTTGTAACCACACACAAAGATGAGGAGGAGGTATGGAAGAAGGAAGGAAGGGAGAGGGTAGGAGTAGGCCGTTTTGACAGGAAAGCTGGTTAAAAAGATTTTGGGGCTGTGGTGTGTGTGTGTGTGTGTGTGTGTGTGTGTGTGTTTGTGTAACATTCCATGAAGTGTGAATGTACAATATATGCTAATGCCAATCTGTTCTGGCCTGATTATGGTACTTCAGGACCTAAAACTAAGCTTTTCAATGTTGTTTTATAGGATAGAGAATAGAATATAGACATTTTTGGCATCTTATGTCTAAAATATATAGCTTCGGGCTGTTTTTAAACCCTTAAGTTGAATTGGACAGAGTTGGTGTTTCTTCTCAGTGTTATACATTTTTTATACAGCCCTGAACATAGATCTTACTCCAAACATCCACAACCCGTCCAATTAATTCTGCAGTGGTTTGTTCAGTGTGAAGGTGCTTTACAGAGTGTATAATACATGCTTACGTATGGAAAGAGCCTAACTGCTACAGCATTGATTATAGTTTGATGCAGATGTTTCTGAGGCGTATCCGCATTCGTCACAGTTTTCACACTTGTTTCATGCGTGTAATAGGCGAGTAAAAGAAATGCATTCAAATCAGATTCATAAACAGACATTTAACAAACCATGCGACCTGATGTAACTGTTTTCTTATAGTATGAAAATTGTGGCTGTGATCAGAAAAAATGTGATGATTGCCGTTTTATTGTCAAATATCAAACACCTCTTTATTACGCAAGCATTAACAGTGCATAGCGTCATCGGGGGGGATTGAAAACAGTAACATCCTGTGGATAAAGGTTTAAAAAAAAAAAAAAAGGAGATAAAATATATTTTTTGCTGCATTACTGTGGAAATGACTGGGGTGTATGTCTTTCTGAAGAAAAACATCCAGATTTGACCTATAAATCTCAGAAGGAAACCCAGGCGTATGACCACCACTTCTCCGCAACCACTCCTAGCACCGACCAGAAACACGGCTCCGGGAGTTTCCTTTGACCTTGAGGTTTTGGTTCATTTGACTCAATAAACAAGCATAAAAGGAGAAGCAGCCATCGCAACACAACAATTAACCTAAGAATAAATCACAATGTCAGCGCTGATTGCTTGGTTTTAGAGCAGGGAAAGACTTTTTTTTTCTAACTTGTTAAAAAACAACCGATGACACGACGGCAACGAACCAAAACTGTTGAAAAAAAACGTCCGTGTGCTCAGAGGTTGCTTCTAGTTGCTGGGTAGAGTGAATTTGACCCGGATTGTCCGCGCTATCTTTATCCTCTCCATCCATATCCACTCTTGTCATCCTCCTGTGACTAAGCTGCTGAATTATCCATGAGGTCTTAGGCAAGCTGGAGGCAGGCAGGCAGTTGTACGTAACACGCTCTCAGTCGGTTTGTGAGCCTAATGAAGAACCCCCCCCCCCCCCCGCACCCTCTTCGACTGCTCCATGAATCAGTCATGAGGTTGGAGGAAAGGCCTGTACCAGAACCCCCCCACCCCCCAACACACACACACACACACAACAACTAAACAACTAAACAGGCGGTTTTATTCCGATAGCCGATAGCTCGCCGCTGCAGGTTTGCAGCTGTGAGGGCAGACCTTTTAGGAGAGTGTCGTCTTGTAAGCTCCGTTTAAATATTTCATTGAGCAGTGGGTCCAGGGAGCGTAGGTGCTAATTGATGGTGCCACCGATGTATCTCCACAAAAGGGAGTTCCAGTTCAATGTCATTATTCCGCTCTGTAGCTGATGCAGCAGAATAAGGTCACGCATATGAAAGATAAGCCTCGCACTCTCATTTCACTTTATAACTGCTTCTGAAATTCTATAAAGGAAATTGTCTTAGGGTACTTTCACACCACTGGTTCAAGTATTTGATCTGCAGTAAAATGTTCACCTGTTCAGAGAGTGTTTGTCTAGACGGCATCTGATCAACTTGTTTTTTAAGGCAGAATTTGGACCGGCTCAAAATGGCACTGTATGGGAAAAAAAAATGAAGGTTCCTCATTTGTTTTAATAAGACTGCTGTGTTGACACGAGGCATCTTCAAAGAAAAGACCCCAAAAGTGGAGGGGCCACCAGGTCAATCTTGGGCAGGGCAGCAGATTAAATTGTCATCCTGCAAAGCTTCAACCAGGTAGAATATCTTGCTGCTTGTAGATTGTTGGTTTGCCATTTACTTTGCACGTTCAGATTGAGGAGAAGATTAAGGCCGCCATGAACGGGTTGAAGATCCAGCCTTAAAGGAAATAAAATGCCATGCCTTGGATTGAAAGGCGTCTAAATCTTGAAAAATAAATTCAAATCCTAGTGTTGGATTCAAAAGGAGAGAACTTGCCTCTACATTCTAAAGCAAGGTATTAACCTACTACTTTGTGTGGGCTTTAACTTTTCAGGATAAAGTATAAATTATTTTTCAGGCACCTATGATCACTTAGCTCTTGTCTCCACTCAAAGGTATGAAAAAACAAATAAAAAAAAAAAAGCTTTCACAGCAGGTTATAGTGTCATCACTGGTGGCGTTCGCTGCACTTAATTTCCATTCATTATTTATGTCTTAATCCTGTCTGGTTTCTGTCTACGCTGCCCAGCGTGTCACCACCTTGACAGCATTAGCGCACGTTCTTCAGACTTACAGACGATATAATCCACACCCAATTAGCAGCTAGTCGTAGCGCCTCCTTTTGAGCAGCGACTGCCCCCAGAGCCCTGCTTTGCATGTTAAAACTTAAACAGCATCAGCCGGTGATGATATCCACTCCCTGATGGTTTGGGACAGAGAGAGGGGAAGAGGACATTGGAGGGGGAGGAGGGACACTCTTACGGGACAGGGGTTGGATGGGGTGACTTACCCTTTGTCCAAGGCTTGTTAGAGCAAAGGGGTCACGGCTGTTGGGCGGAGAGTCCCAGCTAAGCCCTGTTACCCTGCGTGAAGCCAGCAGTGTGCTAACAATAGCTGCAACGCTCCCGATATAGAAGCCAGAGCTTCAAGTCATCGAAATTCAACCATACGCCAGCGAGACAGTGTCCCTTTAAATAGATCAGCCCCATGGATTAATAAAGTGCCTATTTGTGTAAATATCCACTTACCCATCTATCCTGAGCTGATTGAGTTATTTTATCTGGATCATTTGATTAACCCGACTCGCCTTGAGGAAATGGTATCAGTATTCACATTTGCATGGTTGCTTTGTGCAAACATTCGCGATTTCTCTCTAATCTTTGGTGATTGATGTGTTCAGTTGATGCCTGGCGTGCTAAGATTGGCAGTATGTCACCGGTTGAGTGGCAGTGAGACAGGTGGTAAAAGAGCTGCATATGAAATGTGGAAAATTTCTCTGAGAGATGTTTCACATACTTTTGAGGTACACGCTGTACATGCTCAATAAGTGGGTGGTGGTTTGGTAAAAAGTAAGCGTGATGTCAGCGTGTCACATGTCTGCCATAAATTATCATTTAGTAATTATGTAACCGAAGAGAACACAATGCCTGATAACTGATGGGTAGCGGAGACAACCGTCCATGACAGGGGTGAGTGGTGTCCCTGGCGATCTTTGTTGGCCATGACAGGCAGCGTTGTTCTACCTCATAAATGATTTAAATAATCAGTCGATTTGAATTCACTTTGCTGACTTATATTGACTCATGTCCACTGACTCATTTCTTTTTTCCTCTCACAGCTGGAGATGGAGAAGCTGCAGCTCCAGAGTCTGGAGCAGGAGCACCGCAAGCTGACGGCGCAGCTGAAGGACGAGCGCGAGAAGAACAAGCACATCGTCATGATGCTGGTGCGGGAGTGCAAGCAGCTCGCCACGCGGGTGGTGGAGGAGTCGCAGCGGTTCGACGAGCTCCAGGCCCGCCTGGACGAGGAGGCCCGCGCCTCTGGCCGGCTGCAGGGGGAGCTGTGCGCAGAGCGGCAGCGCGGCCAACAGATGGAGGCCAAGATGGAGAAGCAGCTGTCTGAGTTCGACACAGAGCGGGAACAGCTGCGCGCCAGGCTGGGCCGCGAGGAGGCGGAGACCCAGAGTCTGCGGCAGCAGGTGGAGCAGCTCAGGACTGAACGGGGCGACGGGAAGGCCGCCGTCGCCCAGCCTGCCGCTGGTACCGGGGCGGAACCTGCTGCCGCCGGCGCACCGCCCAAACCCAGAGCTGTGAGTTCTGTCTCGGTCGCCACAGAGCCGATCAGCTCACGAACAGCATCTTGCCAAACGGACACGCCCCACGCTGAGGTGGAGGGTCCCAAGAAGATTCCCCTCACTATACCCGTCAAACCGGCCCCCTCTAACTATGTGGGCCTGAGTCTCCCAAAGTCGACCGGCCGAGGGATAGTCCACAGCAGCTCGGGAGGGCTGGCACAGACAGAGAACGGCTCAGAGGGCCAAGCCCCTCACGGCGTACCGAGCGGGGTCAGCCCACGTGTCCAGGCGGCCCGGTACAAGTTCCAGGAACAGGACCAAAACGGCACGGCCTCCCAGAGTCCTCCGGCCCGTGACCTCTCCCCTACTAACCGCGACAACTTTGCCGCCAAGCAGCAAGCTCGCCACACCGTCACGCAGGTTCTGTCTCGTTTCACCAGCCCCCCGGCAGGAGGTGCCGGCCCCCTGCGCCCGGGCCTGTCCCACTCCGCCTCAGAGGGGGGCCCTTTTCCTGGCCGCCTGAGCCACCCCATAGGCATCAAGTCGCCCACGGTGGCCAGGATCGACCGGGGGAACCCTCCTCCCATCCCTCCGAAAAAGCCTGGGCTTTCCCAGACCCCCTCTCCACCTCACCCACCCATCAAGGTGGCGGGGGACAGCAGCCGCTCTCCCGGGGTGGGGCTAAAGCCTGCCACGCCCCAGCTGCCGCCCAAACCCGCCCTGGACCTGGTCCCGGCCCTGACGGCCTCTCAGGTGGGTGCCTGCTCGGCCTCTCGCTCCCCGGGGCCCGGCCGGGGCCCTCAGCGTCAGCCGGCAGCAGCATGTGCAGAGTGCCCCCCCGTCATCAGCCCTGCCACCGCTGTCAGTAGCCCCTCCTCCATAAACCCCCCTTCCACCTCCTCCTCCATTAGTGCTCCATCCTCCCGTAGCCCCCGCGCCTCAGCAGGCAGCCCCCTGGCAACAGCATCAGGTAACGGGGCTCCTCCACGCTCCATCTCCCTCCAGCTCTCCCCACTGCCTCTTTCCTTTGACTTGTCTTTTCCATGGTGTTAGCCTAGCCTAGCATAGTGATCAGGTCACAGGGAAACCAGTCTAACCACAGAAATGCCACTCAGATAGCGCACGGGTCAGTTCAGTTTATGTCACTGACTCCGACCCTGAACCTAAATTACCTTTGCAAGATCCGGTGTCGCTCGCTGCATATCCTCTCTCTCTCTCTCTCTCTCTCTCTCTCTCTCTCTCTCTGCTCATCTCGCTTTCTCTGCCCTTAATACGTCCTCCCTGCGGGCACCTTTCGTCTCCCGTGTTGTCACGTTAGCCCTGTCGGCATCGGTATCCGTGGCGGACATTGACGACATGTCGCTAACATTCGCGTGACCGTTGCTCAGAGACCAGGGTTTAGCTATCCTACGTCGGGGGGACGTTCGTAGGCCTCCCCACCGGTAACCCCTGTCCTCTCTGAAGCTGATGCCAGAGGCTGCTCACTCCTCCCCTTCCCGTTTCCATCCTCCCGTAGCATGCCATCACCACTCTCCACTTCCTGCATTCCTTCCACTAACCCCTCCCACTGACCACCTGTCAGACCAGCCTTCCTCCTCATCGGCACCACTCTGTATGTGCTTTTTGATTGAAATGTTATCATTTAATCTTCAATGTGTGATGTGTTTGTAGTGCCTTGTCTGGTCGCTTTACACAGCAAAAACTCCAATATTGAGTGGAATTCCTATTGCACTGGCAGATAATTATGCTTATTTCAAGGTTTTTCTTGATTTTAGTTAATTTAAACTTTTTTAAGCCATGTCTTTTTTTAAGTAAATGTCTTGTTCCCTCAAATCAAGACCTAACTAAAGATAATTCAACTCAGAATTGGATTGAATTGTACCGAAAACAAGATTTTCTCACTTGTTAAGATTTCAGGTTTTGGAATGAAGGACGATTAAGGAATCCTTCTGTTTTATTACAATTTGAATGTGTTATTTACAAAGGCTATTTTTTTATTGATAATTATACAAAACAAATTCAATTGTTCTTTCTACAATAATACTACAATAATAAGTGATATCAGTGTAAGTCCAATGGGATAAAAAATGTGGGCAGTCACATAAACTTCTTTGGATGAGAAGAGGAAGGCAAATGTAGACAGGCTCTCAGCTTACAGGCCCGCTCTCTGCTGCAGTTTTGACCAGTCGTGCACATACATAGTTTACTCGTGCAATGAGGGATCACTACTGACAGTTTCCATGTTCTCACTAACAGCATCTTCTAATCGTGGATTAGGCAGCATGGATAGACACTTGATATCTGATTGTCTGACCGCTCGTGTTTCTGGACCCACCATACCAGCCATGCTGGCGTCTTCCACGTTATTTTATCTGATAGAAATGATGACAACAGATATAAAAATCAAGACCCAATTTGTACGAAGGCGTAATCCTTTATTATGCTTGTAAAATCTGTCCAAACTCATTTTCATCTTCGGTTTTGCATGTAACCTGACTGAAAACTATATATACCCACTACTGTTTATCTATTCATGAATTCAAGTTTTTGCCAGGAATTGATTTTTAAAATGACAGAGGAGACAATGTGGCGTTATATAAACAAAAAAAAACAAGGTGCCATGTCTTTATACACGATGGAATTATTGCTCCTGTGGAAAACTATGCTGCTATAGCCATCAATAAAAAATATATATATATATATATAGACAATTGTGAGGAGACTTCCAAGTGTTATTTACTGACATTTGAAAGGTCATTTGTGCATTTCTGTATGACTAAAGTAATATTTTTCTCACAGGGCACTTAAGGACAGAAATAAATAGTCTTTATACTATTGTTGCCAACCATTTAGATAATGGGTTTGATTGCAGGGTCTCCCCTTAGGAATCTGATAAATCTGCAGAGTAGTTTGGCTGGAAATTCGTTCTACTCCCCAGACACTTTCAGTCCAGGCAACAATAGTTATCTGTCAGCAGCCAGATGTGTTTTTGTAACCTTTTATATTATTTGGTCCCAATTCTCTAATGCGCCCACTTAGGCAGAGAATTGAGCCATAACAGCTATTCTTATCTATGTCCTTGAGATTCTCCACTGCACTTTTTGGAATCCTTTTGGTACACCTCTCCTCAGCCTGTGAGACACATTCCTGCACTGAAATTCTCTGTTCTGTCTTTTTCAAACTAATTTTCCTGCTCTAAAACTAAATAAGCAGCTCAGTCCAGAAACAGTCATATGGTAGAGTAGCATCTATAATGTATAACATAGATTTAGCATGTTTGTTGGGTTTAGTGTTCATCTCTATTTCCTTTCCTTACTTCATCGATTTGTTTGTTGTACTCAATCGTTCAACTTTCTAATTGATACTGAATAATGTGTTTATGCCTACGCTGATGTTTTAATATTGTGGATGATTGATTTTACTGAAATATAAACGCCATATATCATCATGCTGTTAATCTGATTAGGCGACAGACTCTCCTCGCCTGCTGATTAATTCTCAGAATTTGTTTTTTTATCGTCAGAGCCCCCTGGGAAAGCTTTGAATTTAAGGTGTATTTTCCAGGGCAGGGTGAAAAAAATGTGGTTAAACATTTACAATTTGTGCTCTGAAATATTAAAAAGGTTCTTTGTTGTTGTTGTTATGAAACACAAAAAGACAGGGAACATCTTGCTAATGGTTTGGGATGCTGCCTTTAATTCAGTTTTTATTCTTGCTCACTAACAGCAGACTCCACCAGTGTGACGGTCACTTAAGATTTTCTGTGGAACGTTTCATACGTGCCACTTGCATTTCTGAATAATCGTGTAATCTCTGTTTTAGAAAATGTCCATTAACCTCTTAAGCTCAGATCCCCTGCTGGTTCAAGCTTGTTTGGTGCTGCGAAGCGTTTGTTCCAGCTTAAATTTATTTTAAATTACATTCCTGATCCCAAAGAAGCAGCCTGAAAAAGGTTATTTTTCTACATTGATGGAAACAATGCGATGGACAATGAAGACTTTTGAGGAGACAAGCAAAACTCCTGTATCAAAAAAACTAAGATTTAATTAGCTGTTTGATCATAAGAAGGTGTAGGATTTGTATGAATACTGTCCCACAATTACGCTGTCCCACCCGCCTACACATCCATTCAAATCAACCATTCAGTAAAGAGACTCATTGATATTAATGAGCCAGACACATGTTGGTTCTAGAGCTCCAGAGACAGGCCTGAGAGAGGAGATGTAAACTAAATTGAGGCAATGTTTTGTTCTTACAAACCACAAACAACATGGAGCGGTTTCCTGTTTGAAGATATAAAACATCAACTCAGAACCATAAACACCTCTTGAATATATCAGCTGGACTCATTATATAACCCAATGGCAGCCGGGAGTGTGTTGCTGAAATCTGCTTTTTCTGCTGTGCTACAGCCGAGTGCAATGGATGGGAAGGATTGTCCATAATTGAGAGTAATTTAGCCCATTTTTCGCCCCATCACCTCCTCCACAGAGTCCAGTGTGGCACCAAGAACCTGACCAGCCTTTTTATTAAGCTGGTTCAGCCTCTTTGTCACGCTGCCCCAGCAAACAACAGTAACAATATATTATGATGGATTTGATGCTAATGTGCATAGAGGAAACTATCTTTTGCATCATTTTATGCACATCTCTACTAAATAAAAATAAAAGTCTGTGAGTTTGAACAACGATTGGCCGCACTGCTCCACTGGGGTTATTACAACCACTACTCTACGACTTTACACCTGCCTGCTCAAACAAATAATGCTGCTGTTTTATTGTGTGTGTGTGTGTGTGTGTGTGTGTGTGTGTGTGTGTGTGTGTGTGTTTGTGTGTGTGTTTGTGTGTGGAACTCAGGTATGCTCTTTTCCCCTTCCAACCCGCCTGCTTCCTCACATCCTCGCCTTCCCGTGCTCAGCATTTCTAGTAGCGTCTCCCCCCTCGTGACGTGGCTCCTCCTCCCAGTCTAACCTGTGCCGCCCCTTGCTCCTCCTCCCCTCTGCAGGCTGGTGTCCCTCCGTAGTCTCGTCTCTAAGCGGCGGTGGGCCTGCTGCCCTGGACGGCGGGCGCCCCCTGCTCCTCGAAGCTGCTTCCCAGGGAAATGTCACTTTATTGTCAATGCTGCTTAACCAACCAGACCCGACCACCACCATCAACACCACCACAACCACATCCTCCTCCTCCATGTCCATCAACGCCACCTCTACCACCGCCATGGAGAACAAGCCCAACCATCTTGACCAAGACCACCACCTGTCCCTCAACCACAACCAAACCTCTGCCTTGTTTGCTGCTGCTCAAAACGGACACTCAGGTAATTGGCCGTTTTATTTGTCATCATCTACTGGCATGTTGTGTGGTAACATTAAAGTTGCTGCTGGTGTTTATACATATGGTCTTTATAGAGAATGAGCAGTTGCGTAAATAACGACGGAACGAAACTGCAATTGAGGACATTGAGGTTGTGTATTTTTCAAGGTTGTATTAGAGCTGTGTGGTGTCACCAAAAATCAATATTACAGTAATTTTCTAAAATTATATCTGTGTCACAGTACACATGCACGACTACATAGGTGTCGTGCTAATTTTTAAAAAATAATTTAGAGAATAATTACTGCTGCAGATTGCCTAAAATAGCTTTTCTTTTCATAGTCCCCTTAGCAAATGTGTGTGTTGCTGTGCCGACATTAATGTTACCTGCCAATATAGATGAGTACATAGATATTAGTTTCATGATTTCTTCTCATTCGAGGACATGTTTGTGACAGAGCTGGTGAAGCAAATGCTTATATTGCCTCCACAGATTATGGTTGTTTCATCAGCATCAGTTTTTTTTTTAACACAACCAACACAGCTCCTCTTTTGTTAAGTTCCTTTTTTATCTGTGACATTTTCTCCATGTTCACTGCTCAACACAAACATCCAGCCGCATACAGCTTGTTTGGTACAAAAAAAAAAAATCTGCCGCTTTAGTGTTCCCAGCATCTTGTATGCTACACAATCACCAGTTTTGAGTTATATGGAATCATTCATATAATTAAAAAATATAATTTTTTCTAGATTCTGTGTATCATCTGTAAATTTATGACCACTTCTGTCTGAAGCACCAAGTGCATGAATTCATTTTATTGCATAGGTGAGTTGGAACAGGGGCTCTATCTTGGTTGATTTATGTGAAAGAATAGCGTTGGAGGAACACCCACAGTCTCCTATCGATTGCTATTGACTGATGAACCCACAGTGACGCACCAAAATACAAACAAAGGTTTCGAACAGGATTGATTGTTCTTTGCGTCTGGCCGAATGAAACTCATGATGCGCTGCTTAAGAACGCATCAACACGTTATTCTATAAATGCATGAATAAGATGAGCTACACTGGCAATGGTAAATGGAAACCATTGCATTTATACTGCACTTTTATCCAAAGCACTTTTCAGTGTGCCATTCATATATACACACTCACACACACTCACACCCCAGTGGCCACGCGTTTCTTGCCCAAGGACACAACATGCTGCCTTTTTATAATGTAAATAAAATGAAAGTGTTTAAGCGAGACAGAACATAAACTGTTGTCGCTTTTGCCAAGACTGAGGAATAAAAAGCTGCCGTGTGTAATTTCTCAGTTATCAAATAACAAGTTCTGTTTTTCTGCATCACTGATCCAAATAACTTCCACATGATCAGTTTCCTTAAATAGGCAAGAGTTTAAAAACCAAATAGCAACATCCGTCTCCTTCGCACTAAACCTTCTGGTGCATTTCCTGGTTGTTTGGCATGATTGTTTTCTCACAATCCTCACAGTCATCGAAGAGAATTTCGATTTCTCGGCCACATGAGCTTCATTTTTATCACCCTCCCTTGCACAGAAGAACCAGAGTTTGAATTGACCACTATGTTTGCAGCTTTAAATATGACTACAGTATCAGGAAGTGCATTCATTTATATAAAACAAGTCTGTTTCTCAGTTGATTTTTGTAGGACAGGGCTATGTTTTGATCATTGCATGCACGTATGACTGGAGTCAATGGACTGGAAAATATATGCTTTCACAGGAGACTTTTATGTGAGTTTCATTACTAGAGTTTAGTTGCTGCCCTTTTCTAGAGAAATGCACAATCCGGGATTTAATGCTCTGCAAAAGAAAGCTCCAGAAGGAGCATGACGTCGATAGTTCCAGTAATCAAACATGTTACGTTTCAGTTTAAAGTCAGTTTCTAACCACAAATTGTCGCTGCCACCTGCTTTTTCACCACTGCTAACAATCCCTGCAGACACGGGTGTCACTTGAGCTAAACTAAAGATGATTGTGTGGTTTTGTTGGCCTGCAGGGGAGAGGAAATGAAATGCTAATAATATAGTTTGTGGTCAGTTTGAATAAAAGATTTGCTCCATCTTTGGCTTGACTCACTGTATATGATTTTGTGAAAAAAGAAGAGAAAAAAAAGTCCTTCCTCTCTGACCTTAAGTAGCAAACTCTCATGCTTGATGATCGGTTGGTTTGTGTGGTTCGGTTGACAAGGGAAATTGGATCAGGCAACTTTCATCTTGTTCAAGTGATGTGACAGATTATTTCTTATGTATGGTTGCGTGCATTTCTCTGTGGATTGAGTGTTTTTAACATAGGACAGTATGTAACACCTAGACCTCCTTGTAATCAAAAAGCAATAAAACCCAGCTATGATATGGGACCCTTAAATAACAGTTTATAGAGACAGAGAGGAAGGTCTCAGTTGTTTTACATACTTGTAGCTGATATTGAATAGTTGTATTTGATCAAGTTAAAATGTCAAAAAAAACGAATTTGCTGGAGTTACAGGAAGGCCTGAAACAGCTTGTTTTTGCAACATGAAAACAGTTTGTTTTTGCGATGTCAACGGTCTGAAAACGTTCCTGGGCTGGGACGAGGATAGTGCAGATAAACGAAGAATCAGCAAGAAGACAAAGACCCAGAGCTGATAAAACACACACGCTGCTGTAAAGTCTGTGATTGCGTGAGCTGCAGCTGATCCCATTATGGTGGCTGCCATTATAGAGATGGACTGTCGTATCGGGGCTCAGCATGGACAACATACATACACACACAGAATCACCCACAATGGCAGGGCCGTGTATGCAATTACACAGAATAATAAATGTCTCTCACACACACACACACACACACACACACACACGGCAGGCCTGTCGAGATGCTCTTCCCTGCTGAGATGTTTAGTAACACGCGGTCAGCTGAGGAGCATTGATCCATGAACACGGCTCATGCAGCTGAAGGACATCTGTACTACCGGCTTATAGGTGGAGCAACATGGATACACATGTGTAAACACACACACACACACCTTGGTCTTTTTCACATCGATATTTCATTTCACTGCATTTCCCAGGAGTTTCTCTTCTCATTTGATCATATCATCCCTACTGTCCAACATGAGTTAGCGTTGAGCCCATTGTTCTTGTTCCTACTCCTCAAACGATGCAGGGACCCATTGTGGGTCAGATGGGGGTATTACCATGCTGCAAGAGACCACTCCCATCAGGAGAGAAATATTTAACATATACAAAAGTAGCTCCAGGTTTGAACTTATTATCTTACCTATAGATCTAAATGCAAATGTCACTCTTCCTGTAGAAAAATGATCTGGATACAAGTTCAGAATCAACTGGGCC
This sequence comes from Eupleurogrammus muticus, assembly GCA_036785175.1. Lineage (NCBI taxonomy): Eukaryota > Metazoa > Chordata > Actinopteri > Scombriformes > Trichiuridae > Eupleurogrammus > Eupleurogrammus muticus. The sequence continues at coordinate 9,027,003 of JAYKQN010000010.1, read as the reverse complement.
TGTTCAGTAATTTCCATACATGCTGCAGAGCATGATTTGATGTGAATTGTTTAACTGTACCATGCAGTGCACCCCCGGGGAAGCATCTGCATTCATCAGTTTTAATTAGCTGTGATTTTCTCTGAAAAGGTTCCTTTTAACCAGACTTTTCTCCAAAAAAAATCTGGAACATTTTCCTGTCTATAGTTTTAAATAAATGGACACAATACAATAATGTTTGGGTTTACAATCTGAACAACTTGTCATTTTAACAAAGATAAAAGACTGCTCCATTAGGATTCATAATTTGAGCTCTAATGGGGCTTTGATGGCGCCTCCTTGGCTCAGACTCGTGGGATATGCAATCACTCAAAGTTTACAAAATAAGTGTTCAGGCTTACCGATGTGTTGAATTTTCTCTCCTCTGTCCAGAATTGGATGTATGCACCAGGTCGTTCATAAAAAGCTCCAAAGCTCATTTAGAAAATTGCTAATGTAGCTTCTGGAGGATTGTTCCTACCCTGTGGTATCCATGGTAACAAGAACACACACGCTAGTGTTGTTTACTGTCAGTTTTCATGAGGCTTTTGTTCAATCTGCCTCGCTGTATGTTTCGCTGTATCACAATCTCTGTTCTCTCTGCCAGAGTGTGTGAAGCTGCTGCTGTCTTCCTGTTCGCCTGCTGATGTTTCGGATGAAAATGGATTCACACCTTTACATTTTGCTGCTGCCCACGGCCACTGCAGGTGAGCTCGGAGGGATCTTCCTCGTGTACTGTTACTCTGCACCACTGTCTTGTATTTGAGAAGCTGATGCTTTCTGGTCTTGACATTGTCCTTTGGTAACTGACTTTGAGTGATTATCATGTTCTTGCCCATTCACTTTTTTGTTCTTTGTAAGAGTTACCCTCGTTTCTAAATGTGGGAATTTGCTGCCTTAATAAATTTATCCTATTTAATTATGGGTGACCAAAAATTTGCGTTCTAAAATAGTGTGTTAGTCATTTTTCAGTTTTCTGGTCCATAGACGATTAGAAATAATCCTGATTAATCAGTAATGAAAATAAGTCTATAATTAATGGCTAACCTTGTAGGGACCTGGGTTATTGATTACTCATCACTAGGGTTGCAAAAAGGTAGACATTTTCTGGGAAGTTTCTGAAAATCTTTGATGGGAATTAAGCTGGGGATTTTTAAAAATATTAAATTCAACAGTCTTGTGCTTTGGGTTCAAACGTGGCCTCCAGGGATCAGGGATCATGTGCATGTGACGGGGGAATGTATAATGCATAATAACTCTGCAGTAACATTTCTTCTGTGTGTGTGTGTGTGTGTGTGTGTGTGTGTGTGTGTGTGTGTGTGTGTGTGTGTGTGTGTGTGTGTGTGTGTGTGTGTGTGTGTGTGTGTGTGTGTGTGTGTGTGTGTGTGTGTGTGTGTGTGTGTGTGTGTGTGTGTGTGTGTGTGTGTGTGTGTGTGTGTGTGTGTGTGTGTGTGTGTGTGTGTGTGTGTGTGTGGTTGACTTGCATTGAAGATAGCTCAACATTTTTGAAATGCCTCCCATCCTAAAGAAAGTCCTGTAGTCACAGCAATAGATGGTTTACATTTTTTTGCCAATACGAGCTGTTTCCACACCAGTGGAGCAGAGCCACAAGCTGCTCTGCTGCAACTTCACAGCTAGTGGTATGTTTTGGTTTTTGCAGCAACTCCTAAACGCTGTGTTTTTGTTTCTTAGCGTGGTGAAAGTGCAGGTCCCATGTGTCCAGCACAGCGATTGGGAGTTCCTCAACTTAGAATTTGAAGTCTCAAACCAAAAAATACCATTAACCATGTAGTAGCACTTATTCCTATGACCATGGGAATCCTGAGGATGAGTGAATTTTCAAAAATGTTGAACTATCTCTTTAAATCAGTTTTTTCTAGCCAATATTATGCTGCAATATATATATTTTTTGCAATTTTGGATTTTTTCTTTTTTTGCCAAATAGAAGTCCCCTTATTTCCCATATATTCCAGTTAATTCCCAATGGAAAGTCTCCAACTTTGAAAATTCCCAGAACTTTGCAACCCTTCTCATCACACACTCTGCTGTGAGACAAGCAGTGTTTGAGTACAACCACTAGACCGGTGCAGGTAACCACCCTGGGTTTAATTCGCCAGCTGTTGTTCAGTTCCGTCACCTCACCCGCTTCCGCTGGTGGCTTTGTGCTGAACGGTGCACGCTGTCAGCTCCGCATCACTGGAGCTGTAATGAGCTCATTTCCCGCAGCTAAAAATAAGCCCGGATCAGAACTTAAATGGAGCACCTGCCCCTGCGTTACATACCCTGCACTGTCGTTTCTGATCACTCGCATTGATCTGAGTGCATAAGGGCGTTGAACCTGAAGCCGGCTGCCAGGCAGACTGTCAACTACAGCATGTGTCTGCGGTGCCAAAAACACGATGCCCTGGACCAGCTGGGGAATGTGCAGTGTTGTAATATCTGATCACAGGGCTATATATATAGCATGGAGATATCCAAAAGGCATGCTGATACACACACACACACAGGGTTTGTGGGGTTAACTGTTTTCAGTGGTCGTGGTAGCGCAGAAGATCAGTTTCCCTCAGATGATCTTTCACTACTCGCAGAGAGCTGAGTAATGTCTTCCCTCGTTTCTGAAGGTGTTCACACTCACATCGTTTCCTTGTATTTCCTTATGTCTAGGTATGCATATTATAACCCTTTGTATGTAGGGTACAGATATGGAGGCGTGGAGGAAGAACTGATGTTTAGTACTTAAGTAAAAGTACCAGTACCTTGCAAAATATTTATTATTATAATGGGTATAAATAGTATAAGTAAAAGTACTACATCAGGAATCTTACTTAAATAAGTACTAGATACTGAATGTACTTGTACAAAGGTTTTTATCAGTCACTGGGCTTACTATTTTGATAAAGAATGTAGACATATATACTCAGTGCTCGTGAGCAATATGTATATTAAAATATTTGGTGTCAATATTGTGACTACTCTGTGCAATACTGTGCATACTCTTACTTAAAAGCTGTGAATGTTATTTACAAGGACATGATATATTTTAAAATCTACTTTCTTGTTATTTAAGTAATTTACCTGCAAGTATATTCACAACACTGCTCTGTTATGAGCAGTAAAAAGACAACTAATCACATGTGTGATCTCTCTGAATCTTTAATGGACACAATGTCCAGTTGTTTTCCAAAGTCATTTAGGCTATTCAACATGCACAACAAATGTAGCCTAATGCAAAGCAATCAGCAGGCATTGTTTTATGCAAGACTTATTTTAATTTACTTAACTGGCATCAATTTCCAAAATGTCAGGTGTAGTACAGATAATTGCCGCGAAATATAGTAAAGTTAAAGAATGCATTCTTTTACTAAATTACGAATACAAAAAAACCTCAAGTCCAGTAACAAAGTAAAAATACTTCATTGCCACCACTGGAGGTGTGTTGTATCAAGTGAAAAACATATGCATCAATTTTTACCTAACTTTAATCATGGAAAATAAAGGTCAAATATACGTTGCATCCCACATTTCTGATAATTTTTTAAGCACTTCACTACACCTACCCCTGCCCTGACATTATGGGTTTGTGTGTATGTGTGTTCGTACCCATGTGTCGCTGACGTCCCCACCTCTCTGCAGCTGTGTGGAGGCGCTGCTGGCTGCAGGAGCTGCTGTGGACGCCGAGGCGGGGGGAGGACAGACCCCCCTCTTCCTGGCCAGCGAAGCGGGAAGGCTGGACTGCGTTCAGGCCCTGCTGAGCACTGGAGCCGACCGCTCCAGCACCACGGCGGTACGTCTGGTTCACTGCGCCGGCTGTTGATCATACTGTACATGTAGCGTGTTTAAAACACTGCTAACACTATGGCTTCGTGCTCTTAAAGATTTTTGAAAGTTCCCTCTTTTTGATTCAGTGATTCCCTAAGGAATTGAAGCTTAAAGAATGAACAGATTTGCTTCGAGTCCTGTGATTGGTGCTCATTGATGTATGGGCTTTCTGGGTCTCCATGGAAACCATAGTGGTTTGTTGGTTGCCGTGGCAGCGTGCGACAAGAGCCTATATTTAGTTACCTGCTTTGTTCTGCATTTAGCCTGGCTTCCCTGCTGAGCCAGAGAGCTGCCAGCGTCTCTATAGCATATCTGACCTCCTCGGCTCAGGCGTATTTTTAGAAGCGTCAGAAAATGTTGGCCGGTGTGTGGGGTCACACGTAATGATTTAACATCAAGAAGGACTTTTAAACTGAGTGCAATCTGAGCGTGCTGTCCAGCCTTGAAAACATTCATTTCAGTTTTCAGTTGAAAATAGATATAATTATAAAAACAATCATGTTCAATTTTAAGTATATCTGTATCTATATATTGAAATTATTCCATACCTATTTTGAGAAAGTGATTAACCGTTTGGTGAATTTTTAGTCTTGTGGCCTAAAATAATCACTGATGTTCAACAACAAATCATCAAAGAACTGGCAAAGAAAGCAACTTTTTATTGATAATGGAAATTGTTGTTAGTTTATTTGCAGCCCTGCCATCAATCTGCCTCAATGATTATTAGTACTGTAATCAAATTATTGCAATAAATTCACAAAGTAGAATCACCTTAGTTCTAGTTTGCATAAACATGATGAAAGCGAAAGTTTAAAGAAATAAGCTTGTAAAAGTTTAGCTGCTAAAATGCAGCAGAGTCAAACATCATAAATGGATTCTGCTCAAATCCAAATGAAGGAACTCACTCCTCTTCCTCTGCAGGACGGCTGCACGGCGCTCCACGCAGCGGTGCGCTCCGGACACGTGGACACGCTGCGGCTCCTACTTTGTCACCCCACTCAGGGCGACCTCACCGCGACCCTCGACCCCCCCGGCACGCCGGCGCTGCCTGCTGCTCTGCTGAACCAGGCCAACAGCGACGGCTGGACGGCTGCACACATGGCCGCTGCCCTGGGCCTCAAGGTATGATATAGAGTCCCTGCCTGACATATGAAACGTCAGTTCCCCTCCCATTAAGGGTGTTTAAATTTTAACTTGCATCAGTCAATACTGTTTTAATAACCTGAGCCTAAGGACAATGAATGTTATGCCCGTAATCCATCAGCTGGACACAAACACGGCTCTGAATGAATGGTAATGGTATGTGATCACATTCTGCGGTTCATTCTATAACGTTTAGAGCTTCACACTGACTCTCACACCTTGTGCTTTCGCCACTATATCTTCCACTGTTGTCCTGCCCCGACATCAGTCTTTACAGTTGCCGTCTAATGGGATGGCTGACCTTGCTGGCTGGAATTGTTGTGCTCAGCGCAAACGAATGCAGGAGAAACTAGACAAGACTAGACTGAGTGTCTGACTTGAATATAAATGAAGACCGTGTTTGTGTGTGTGTGTGTGTGTGTGTGTGTGTGTGTGTGTGTGTGTGTGTGTGTGTGTGTGTGTGTGTGTGTGTGTGTGTGTGTGTGTGTGTGTGTGTGTGTGTGTGTGTGTGTGTGTGTGTGTGTGTGTGTGTGTGTGTGTGTGTGCGCGCGCGCGCGCGCAAACTCCTGCTGCAGAAGTAATCATATCAGTCATATTTGTGGTTACAGTGCACAGCCTTTTAAGTGTATAGAGATGCTTCTTAGTCATGCTGGGCAACTAATCTGCGTTTTATGATTGTGATCTTTGTGTGTGTGTGTGTGTGTGTGTTTTAGGATTGTCTAGAGGTACTGTGCAGCCACAGTGAACAGGACATCGAGAGGAGAGACAAGTGTAATCGTACCATACATGACGTGGCAACTGACGACTGCAAAGATCTCCTCGAAAACCTGTGTGAGTGTCCTCCTGTGTGTGTGTGTGTGTGTGTGTGTGTGTGTGTGTGTGTGTGTGTGTGTGTGTGTGTGTGTGTGTGTGTGTGTGTGTGTGTGTGTGTGTGTGTGTGTGTGTGTGTGTGTGTGTGTGTGTGTGTGTGTGTGTGTGTGTGAGAGTGTGTGTGGGCTCTCTGCCTTACAGAGAAACCATGTGTGTGTTTTAAAGAAATTAGGTTATATTATATGCGCTCGTCATTCTGATCTGGATTTGATCTAATTTTCCACATCATTGGTAGGATTGGGAACCAGATGACATCATGTGAACTGAGTGGTTAGGTGATCAGACGCGTCCTCTTTTCATGTGTTTTATATCCCAGGGACTGCACATGAAAATGAAAAAAACTTCAACCATTTCTTTTATACCATTATAGTCGTCTGGCCTTTCAGAAACGTCGTCCACATTTAATAATTCTGTAGGTTTTTTTGTAAGGCTTTCCTGTATCTCCTCCTCCTCTCCCCTCCCTCTGTCTCCTCTCTCCAGACCTGTACCGGGTCCTGGTTCGTCTCCAGTGTCCGGCCGGAGGAGGCGCGGGGTCCATGTGTCCTGTGGAGGCCCTGGAGGAGGAGGCGGTCCCCGGCAGCCCGCTGGTGCTGGGCAGAGTGTCGGTGGACCGCTCCACGCGCTGGTCTCAGCTGAGCGACGCCCTGGGCCGCGCCCTCACCTCCCACCTCCAGATCCTCTGCGGGGACGACCAGACGACCCCGGAGGAGCCGCGGCGTCCTCCGCTCGGCCTCGGCCCCGACAGCATCGCCTCCATCCTCATTGGTGAGGAGATGCGTCTAATTGTTCCCTCTATCCCATATTTATTTATTTATTTCTGCCTTCTTCTTATATATGTCTCTGCCTGTTTTCCCTTTCTTCTTTTCTCTGCATCATTTCCCTCCTCGTTTCCCTCCCTTTCCTAAGTATCGCTCTTATTCCTCGCCTTCCTGATAATTATTTTGCTTCACTTCTGCCTCATTTCCTCGTGCAGGAGAGCTGTAGACGTTGCTTTCCAACAGCTCTGCTGCACATGGAAATGAGATCTGCAGACTCCGCTTTCTAACGGCCCGTGTTTTCTACCAGTTGATGCTTAAGCTGCTGCTCTTCGTTAATTCCGAACCTTTTCATGTACCTATTCAATTACAGGGGCCCAGTGCACGGAAATGTAATAGAGTAGGATGAGGTGTAGTTTGTTGGCAGGAATCCATTTCCTCTTCTTATATCTCTCCTTTGGTTTAAATGTAGGCTCAGGGTGTCAGCACCTGTCCGTGTAGTGTAAATCTAAACCTCTTTTTAAATGAATGAATGGAGAAAGAAGCTTTTTTTTAATGTCACAAAAGGTCACCTGTGGGGTCGCAGCAGCGTTGCTACAGCTGCTGCTGGTCAATCTGTGTCTTTTGCCAGTTTCTGTGCCAATGTTGACAGGAATTCTCGTGACTCAATACTGTTTATATAATACAATGAATTTGTGTATAAATAAAAACTGAGCCTCATAACCTTTCTAGAGTTTCTACAGTGTTTAGATTATGAAATTAATTTCATAGTCATGCTGGTCAAAGAGTGAAAGATGCGGTAGGGTGAATAATAGAAATACCTATAAGGACAACAATAAGCTGCAGAAAATAAATGGAATGGATTAACTAATTAAGGAATAATTAAAGTTAATTGAAGCAATGAGCTCCTTGGTTTATGTGGATAACAGCAACAACAATGTTTGCTGTAAAGGATCAGACCTCAGATTCTGTACTGGTGGAAGATATTTCTGATTTTTACTGTAAAGCTTCTAGTGTCTGATGTACACACACACACACACACACACACACACAATACTGTTTTCAACTAAACTGTTGAGTAATTAGTGTGTGTGTGTGTGTTGCAGCAGCAGCAGCACAGATCCGTCTTGAGTCTCCAGACTGATAAGAAAGGAAATCGATGTCCTCTGCTTCAAATATCGAGGACAATCATTTTCCCTTCTGTGTATCAGTCTCTGCTGTTTGTCTGCATCACACGTTTAATGTCTCTCACACTTACAGTCTTTGACAAACAGGGACAGCGTGTGTGTGTTTGGGGGTGTGGGGTGATGAAAGAAGGCACGAGCAGCGTGATGCATAATGGATGAGATGGGGAGGAGAGAAAGATGAAAAAGAAAATTTTCTGAGAAAGTGTCTGTCTTCTGTGTGGACTGGGATCAAAATGCAGACACACACACACACACACACACACACACATACACACACCCTTTGGTGTCTGCTTCTGTGTCTGCATGTGTCTCATCTTCATGGGATGTATTGCATTCCTAAGCAAGGTCCCAAACTTGGCCCCCATCCGTTTATCATCGTCCTTAAAGGTGGTATTTTGACCCTGCAGAATACTGAGTGTTACTGAAGCAGTAAATGTGATTATTAAAGCATTTTTGATTGCATAGATCGATAATGAAGAGTAAATGGTAAAATGATTAAATGAGGAATTACTATTTCTAACACATCTCTACGTCCTTTGGGTATTAGTAAGTTTGGATGGTGACATAACTTTCTTTCTGATATCAGCTGTACCGCGAATTTACAGATAAACTCAGTGGTGTCATTTTTTTTTCTATTTCCTCCTGGTTCATGTGATGTCGACAGCTTCAGGCTATGAAGTTGTACAAGTTTAGTTTGTGTCACACAGGGCACTGGTTTTCCAAAGCAGATCATGGGTTTGTGCGATCAATACGTTTCCATTCACCAGCCTCTCATTTCCAATTCTGTCATTGGATATTAAATACGATTTACAGAGATTTCAAACGCTGCTCTAGAACTATAATCCATCATAGAAAAATGATTGTGGCATGATTGTGGCATGGTGTGGAAAAAAAAAACACTCTCACTAACAATTGCGAAGATGTAACTATATTATATTGCAGAATTATAATTTATAAAATTATAACACCACATGTACAGCTTTACTCCTAATAGCCAGAAAGCTTGCAAACGTCTCATGGTTTTTTCCTTAAATCTTGTTCTCAGGTTTTATACTGGTTCATTGTTTGTGGGAGTTTGGGGTTTGATATTTCATGGGTTTCAGACATTTAAATTGTGTCCTGCAGTAAATCCTGAAGTACTCTGACATGCGTTGCTCTAATTAGATCCTGTGGGACAAGCAGTCCACAGAGACGGTTTTATTTCGTGCATTACTGTTGTGTCTCTATAGCATTTCATTCAGATAAATACATTCTGTGCATTACTTGCGGATGTAGGACAGGCAGAAATAGAATAATGATTATATAGAGCATACAGATAAATTATGCAGTGCATATAATTTATGAATGCACTGTGCATCAAACAGTTGAGTATGTGTCTTTTAAAGCTAATGGCATCATTTTCTCTTTCACAGTATCTCTCCTTTGTACAAGCCTGTTTGTGTGATTTATTTTATTACCCCTGCGTCTGTGTGTTTTTCTCCCAGGAGACACCGAGCTGCTGCCCGGCCAGGAGATGCCTTTATCCCCCTGGGACCTGGTCAGAAAACCGCTCAGCCAGAGCATCACCATCCGCCTCAGAGGTACAAACCTGGCAACCAGGGTCTGTTCATTCAGCCGCTCGGACTCCAAACCAGAATCACTGATGGAAAATGACATCATAAGAATATTTTTGGATGCATTGGCAGCGTGGGCATTTTTGTACCAGTCTCTATTCACTGAGCTGCACTCCATGAAAGGAGATTTAAGCCAAGCATTTTTCCCAGAACAGATATTTAGACTGAATAATGACTAATCGTAATATATAATAAATCAATATGTTATTACTGATTTTAAGTCACAGTCAACGCGCAGACATTTATATTCATCTAAAATGACCCCAACAAAAATCAACACAATGCATTTGGACCCAAGACCCCACAAAGAGAAGAGACTTACTGTCCAGAGGAATCACAGAACATTACACTTTGTTTGCTCCTCTATGTTCTGCAGCTTTACATGCTGTGTGGGAAGGGAGAAACAAAAAAACAAATTCCGTCACGACAGCTTTTCAGAAGTTGTTAACTCTTGGCTCCGATTGTTATAAACCTCGTGCAGCGTATTTTGTCTGTTGGTTGTTCCAACTTCCAACTTATGAATGGCTTTTTCTTTACCGACCGCTTTTGAACATGATGTTACACACGTGTGATCTGCTGTGATTTCTTCATTTTGCTTTGTGCAGCCTGCTACCGACACACTAGGCGGCTACTCCGTCTCTGCTTGTCTGGCAGTGACCCTCGCATTTCACATGACTATAGGTTGACCTGTAGCTGCCCATCATAGGTTGATGCAAAGAACACAATCACGTCTGTTGAGGGAAGAAAAATAAAATTACACACAACCTTAGACACATGATCTGCGTGATCGGATTTGATTGTGGCACACACAATCATGTGTAGGTTAAACAACAGTATAGACATCTAACCTAAGAAAACAAGTAAAATGAAATTGTTCCTGGGGCTTAACTTCTTTGACATATTGGTTGCTGATGAGAACCAGTGGCGTCTAGTTCACGATTGATTTTTTTTTTTTTAATTTTGTGTCAGCCCTAATGAAAATAGTAATTATCTTAAGTCTGTTTCTTAAAGGCAGAACTGTGATCAGAGGAGCAGAGAGAGATTCCTCAGACTGTGCTACAGCAGACAGTCACGTCTCACCATCATCTCTCCTACCCCGTCTGCTGCTGCTTGTGTTTTGCTGCCTCCGCTCTATGAATCGCTTATCTACAGTATTTCTCATCTGAACGAGTCGGAGAGGGGGGCGGGCCGGGGCATGTTAGACCCAACAATAGTCTGGCACAATGAGAATCAGCGTGAGCCGGAGCCAGGTTCTCCGTGTCGTCCCACCTCTCTCGTTCGCCCTTTCATCAGTTCATTTTGTCTCTTCTGGAGTCGCCTAGGTTCTTTTGCATCTGTCTTTTCTTTGTGTGTGTGTGTGGGTGTGTGGGTGGGTGCTGTACTGACTGTATATAGCCGTGTGTTTTTCTGAAAGCGCGTGTTTGTATATGACGCCCTGCCCCGGCGGACCGTATCGACCTGTCTGTCAGTCACAGCGTTGGCGCTGAGCCAGGAAAGAGTGAAGCGTTTCGCTCGTTCAGTCCGTCCTCAGCAAAAATAAATCCGTTCCTGGCTGCTGAAACTGCTGAAATAATTGGATCAAATGTTCATTGTCTCAAAAGGATTGGATTAAGAAACAGTGCTTTGATAATAGTGGATGGTTATCACTCACATAGCATGAACTCCAAACGCATCACACTCCTAATTTGTATTCTTCTTTTTCCTCTTAGTGTTTTTCTTCAGTCACAGCCATATTGATTCCACTGGTGACAATAATCAGCATTAATGTGCCAGAGCTAATTAGTGTTTTTGTAGTCTTCTTGTAATTCCCTACAAAGGACAAACTGGAATAATAAGAGATGAATGAATAAGTTAATCAGATTTATATCTGTAGTGTGAAAGAAATAGTCTTTTCGGACATAGAGCAGAGAATTGACTGACATAGAGCTTAGAGCATGAAGACAAATGTATTCATATGAATAAATCAATATCAGGAGCGGTAAGAAGCGCGTGCGTTCATCTCTGAGCGATGGATGAGTAAGTGTCTGTTTCCTCGGCAGATTGAAACCCCTCACACCTCTAACTCCTCCTCCTCAATGATTTAAAGCATTAAGAGCTATCACTGAGATAATGTGAAACACTGACTGCTTACTCCGCTCTGACTGATGGCTTCCACGTTGTATGGTCAGTTTTCTGTATCAGGGATTCAGCTTCTGGATGAGGCCAGTGGACCTGCGGCGGTCAGAGCTGTAGCATCGAGCTGAAGCATCTTCTGGTTGATGACTGACACTGAGCATGGAAACGGAGCAGATTGTGGATTTATGTGCATGAATCGTGTGTGTGTGTGTGTGTGTGTGTGTGTGTTTTGACAGGTCTGTCTGAGTCGTGTCTAGATGAGCTGGCTCTGGATTCTCTCTTCTCCCTGCCGCTGCTGCACAACTACGTCCGCCTGGTAAACACACACACACACACACGGATGCAAACACAGACTGTGAAGGATTAAATGATTAAGACATTAAAAAAACAGCGAAGAAGCTGGAAGGCTGCATCAAGAGAAGGGTCAATACAAAGCAGAGGAGAGAGACGAAGGAAAGGGACGGATTCTAACGGCCACAGCACCACCTGCAGGCTGTGCTGGAGCTACACCTGAAAGAATGTTCACACATCATCTTCTAAAACATGCAACAAGCTAAGCAAGTTTGGGTTGCAATGGTTTCTTTAGTAATTGATTTTTCAAAAAAATTTATTATTATTATTCTTATTTTTATTCTTATTCACAACAAATGCTCACAAAATACCTAAAGGAGGATTTCCTCAATCAATTACACATTAATAATCATATTATTAGCGCATTTGACAGCCTTATTGCTGCATATACACTGTAGCAAAACATTCAGCTAATAATATAACATGAAAACAGCCTAATCATCAAGGTTTTTTCTTTCCAATTGAAAACGAGCCGAGCCCAGTTAAAGCAGAAATGTCACTGTTTGATGCACCGCACCAGATTACAGTTCGAGCTGCATCTGCAGAACAAAACCGGATCACGACTCCACAGGAGCCGATGGCTGATTACTGCACACGGAATTTAATATTTGGATATTGCTGGAGGGACAATTTGAATCCAGCGTGAACTGTCTTGCTGCAGCAGATCAAACAGAATGCAAATACCAAATCAAAGCTGTACCGGCCATTGACTCTCCTTTTTAAAGTAACAGGGAAAGGCGCAAACACGCGCACACGCACCAGACACTTTAAAGGCGACATTGAAATTGTATTTTTAAGTGAACAACTCGTTGACTTGCAGATCCTGTTGTGTTGTGAGTCACACCCTGAGGACAGATACTGTAGAAGAGTCTAGAAATTATATCCAATGCATGAGGTTTAAATGGTAGCAGAGTTTTTGTAATAACTACTGACATAGCCGGTGTTTTTCCTTCATGTTTTTTTCTCTCTCTGCGCAGGTGGAACAATATGGTAACCTCATCTTTCACGGGCTGGAGGGCAGCTGTCAGGAGTACATCGCCAATCTGATCGCTCGCTGTATCAAGGTACTTGTTCAGGCAGCCTTGAGTGCGTAGGAAAAAAAAGAAAAATAAGAAAAACAGTCCAAGGTCATCCGTCATGTTAAAGGTGGAGATCAAAAGCCAAGTCACCCGTGACAAGACCAGGAAGACAGAAGGCAGGTTCCTGGCTTCCTAAACCTTTAAACCCTGCTCTAGTTGTGCTGAAGATGAGTTAAATATGCCTGTTTCACTTTTGCAAAGAGATGGAAGTTGCCTGCGAACAGCAGCCGGCTCTAATATGGCACTAGAACATGATGAAACTGGGTCAGACGCTGGTCAGGGATTTGGGGAAGAGGAAAAAGGAAACTTGCTATAACACTGACAGCAATGTCGTTTCCATTGTGATCATTTTGCCAGCACACCTTTTAGGATCAGAAAGCATGTAATAGCTTTGTGGAATCATTGTTTGATAAACCTTTATGGGCAGAGGCATTTGCTTTGATCAAGATAATTCATCATGCCGCCTTAGTACATCTCTACATTTTCTACTTTTTTATACTTAAATGTTTATATTGTGCACAATTCCTGGACTTTATTTGAAGCTATGATCCATCCATCCATTGTCTATCCCGCTTATTCCCTTTCGGGGTCGCAGGGGTCTGCTGGAGCCTATCCCAGCGCGTTAAGGCGAGAGGCAGGGATACACCCCAGATGGTCGCCAGCCAATCGTGGGGCACACACACCATTCACACACCATTCACTCTCACACTCACACCTATGGGCAATTTAGAGTTTACCAATTAACCTGAGCATGTTTTGTATTGTGGGAGGAAACCGGAGTACCCGGTGAAAACCCACGCAGACACGGGGAGAACATGCAAACTCCACACAGAAAGGCCCCAGACCCAGGCCCAAGGCGGTCTTGAACCTGCGACCTTCTTGCTGTGAGGCAACAGTGCTACCCACCGCACCACCGTGTCGCCCTGAAGCTATGATATCACTAACTAAATATATTTCTGGTTATAAGTGTTAAAAATCATCTCAGCAGAGTTTTTTGTTGAGGAGTAATAAAGGAAAACGTCCTTAGCAGCATCTCCGCCACACTACACTGTAGTGACAGGCCTGGAAAAGCCCTTCATGCTCATTCAAAATCCGTCTCTCGGCACAGAGGAGGAGTAGTAGATTTCCTTTGTTTCCATGACAACCTGCTTCCTTCTTACCTCGCTCTGCCTCTTTCACTCACTCCCCACGTCCCTGATCTCTCCTCTAGTCCAAGCAGGAGGCGGCGGGGCTGGGCTGTGACATAGTGAGGGTGGAGGTGGAGGAGAACCTGACCAAAGAACAGCTGCTCGACACGTTCATCGCATGTGGTAAGAACACACACGCACGCACACACACACACTTAACACACCCCTTATCTTTCCAGGAGATCCTCACTTATATAATAACAAACCTAAAATATACTGAAAAGGAAAGTTGTAAGCAGCAAACACTAAAAGTGGCCTTAAATAACAGATTTAAATCAAGATTCCTCGAGGTACCTTCTTTGGTTAAAGTGCCAGACTGTGTTTTTGTTGCTATGCCAATGTTTTTCAGGATGTTAAGTAATAAAATGATCAGAAGAAAAGCTCTTGCTTGATAATTCCTCTGTCATAGTCATGTATTTATCCCTGTCCTCAGGTTTCCTGGTGCCGGTGGTCCGGCATGGGGGCGGGACAGCGGCGGGTCACACACGCCGCTGTGTCGTGGTGCTGCTGGAGGGTCTGGAGAAGGCCTCGTCCCTGTCGGGCCTGCTGGGAGACCTCTGCCACAGCCTGGACAACAGAGGCTCTGCTGCCCCGCTGGTGCTGAGCACCGGTACGAACCCAAACAACTGAACCATAAATGAACAGATGATTTTAACCCACCAAGAGAGATTTTTTTTGCCACATATTTTTATATTATATTTGTTAAAACCAAGGCATTCTATCATAATAATTATAATATTAATAATAATAATAATAAAAGGTTTGTCTTGGTCCGGATGGCATTACATTTGGATCCTTACGCGGTCCACCGGTTGATTAAGTCTGGTCTACAGCAATAGCTGCAGTGTAGGTGTAGTAATTCTCTGTCATTCATTCATCTACCACAGGAGGGCTCTATAGTAGAATCATTTCAAATCCCACACATGGTGCCTTTCAATTGTATTCTATAGAGTTATGAGTCTTTGTTATAGTTTTTTTTTATGGTAGAAACAACAGACACATTTATTTTAATTAAGCCATCAATGATTACTGTTGCAGCTTTAGCCTACCCACACAATATCAATCAAAATTCAGTTTAAACTCCTTTTCTGCCTTTCTGGGTTTTTCATGCTATGGGAGCTTCAATCCAGGGTCAGTAACTGTTTAACTTTAAATCAGGGGAAGACAAAGGTGTGGACACAGTGGTTCTGTAGGACCAGGGTTGCCTACTCCTGCTTTAAATATTACCTGGTTAATATTGTCTGTCCGTGTCCTGTAATTACAATAATTATACAAGATTTGGGCAGTATGATTACATACTTTACTGAGGTGGTCAGGTATAATCCAAACTTTTAAATTGCTGTGGAGCTTTCTGCTTAGATTGACTCTTTTCACAACAGGTGTAATTTAACGTAAAAATCTTAAGAGTCATCATAAAAACCACCAATAGACGGCTGACTAATGTCACCTAATGTCAAACAAATCAAGCGTCTTTCATTCGTCCCTCAGGCCCCCACCATTTCCATGAGGGCAGCTTCCTGATAGCCACGCTGTCAAAGCCACGCCTCCAGGGCGCAGAGCTCCGCCTCCAGCAGCATTTCCGCTGGGTGACTCTCCGCTACGACCAGGAGCCGCTGCACGGCCTGCTGGGAAGGCACCTCCGCAGGAAGCTGCTTCATAAGGTCAGTCGGAGATTTGGAGAGAGTGTTCTTTCATGAGCGCCACTAAACACCTGCCTTCAGACATAAAACCACACTCAACCTTTTTTTTTTTCAGAGGGAACATTTTATTAAAAGCTAGAAGAGACAAAAGACAGACAGGGATCCATTCACTTAATCTGAAAACAAAAAAACGCAGCCCCCACTTTGATACATAATTATTATATTTATTACCTATTTATTATTATTTCATAAACATAATCTCTCTTTTCTAGGGACGCGAGTCAGAGTCTTACAGCTCTCGTTTATCAGATACTGTAGTTTACTATCTGCCCAATATCGGAACTAGATTTGGGATGAAGTCTGTTTGGTAAATGTGGAGCATGCTTTGAAAAAATTTTTGTTAAAATCTTTTTTTTTCAACTTTCAGTTACATAGAGAAATGGGCTGATTCTAGGATGGATATAAAGCATCTTTTCTTTTTGTGAATTAAAGCCGTAACTGTGCACGGATTGGTTCCAGCTTTAAACGCATCTCTATAAACCTCAGGCAACAAAGGACTTGTATCTTCAAAGGTCCATTCAGGCCTGACGATTTAGTGGCATGAGTTTACTCACCCACACACAGCGACAGCAGGGTTGTCAACGTCCTACCCTCCATCTCTCCTCCAGATAGGGAGCAGCGGCTGGTCGGCCGACGGCCTCATGGAGCGGTCGGTGCTGTGGGTGAGCCAGGTGTGGCAGCAACTCAACGCCTGTCTGTCCCGTCTGGGCACCCATGAGGCTTTGCTCGGGCCCCAGCTCTTCCTGTCCTGTCCTGTGTTCCCCCACAACACGCAGGCCATCGTAAGGTATGTGAACATGTGTTCACCTGCGTGTTACTCGGTAACGTTGGTAATTGAAATCTGTCGGTAAGATCGACCTCAGCGTTTGATTCTAGCTTGCACACGGTGCGATGGTGTGTGTCCTTTCATCCATCATCATTTATTGTCATTTATAGTAAAAATCCCATAGACTTGCGTATCACAGTGCTATCCTACTCCTTATATTGCTTCCCAGCGTTTTAGTTTAGTCCATTCAAAGCTCCATTGTCCCATGGCTTCCTGCACTGATAGTGCAGCAAACATAACTAAAATATACAGGAAACAGACGCTGTTCCACAAATGCTAAATGTGAATTGTGGTTGGATGAGGATTCAACACCCTCATTTGGTCAAACAGGAAAAACCTACTTAAGTCTGCCCTTTTCTCTATAGAAATATCTACGTTCTACAGGTGCTGCACTACTAGATAACTTAAGTAGAGTGATGGTTTAGTCTTGATATATATTTTTTTAGGTGGCTGGCGCGGCTGTGGAACGCCGTGGTCGTCCCCCGTGTGGAAGAAGCCATCATCTCCCGGGTAACAGCCAAGCGCTCCACCTCTTCCTCCTCGACACAGCGGGCGTCTCTCGGCGGCTGTGGGCTGAGTGCCGGCCAGCAGGCCGTGGTGAAAGCCGCCCTCAGCATCCTGGTCAACAAGGCCGTGCTCCTGGGCTGCCCTCTGCCTCGACACGGTGTGTGCGGCCGTCACAGATGACGACGATTTCATTAAGTTGGAAAAATATAAAAATATATAGAGATATTCATGTCTAGCTCCTACTTCCTCCGCAGAGATTGACCGGTACCTGCTGGAGTTTCGTGGGGGAACCATCCCTCTGTCGGCCATCGGCTCCTTTAAGGGCAGTGGCGGCGGCAGGAAAGGTCGGGACAGCAGCAAGCTGAGACGATCCAACACCAGCCCTCGGAAGAAGGGAGGCCCCGCCTCCAACTGGAGCTGCAGCGGATCCTTTAGAGGTGAGATGTCTGCTCCACTCCACAGGATATGGACAGTAATATGCATCTAAAGCAGGTCCCAGCGCCTCGCTTTCTGTGGACCCTCGCCAGCTTGCACAGAATTGCACGAGTTATTGAGAGAAAGCTTAAGAAATGCTTAAACATGACAGAGACGAGCTGGTGACTTCTTGTTTGTGGGACCTCAAGGTGCATTCAAGAACACCTTGTTAACCAAAATCTATTCTCAATACAAAGGTTTCTAAATACGGGAAAGTTTCTCTTTGTTCAAAATGCATTTGTTATTACCTTCCTGTTCTTTCACTGCAGTGTGTTTAATAATCCACATAGGAATGCACTACTATAGATTCTGATCTTAAAAAATCCATAAATTAAAGTGAAAATATATTGGTATATTTGATAAATTCTATAAAAAAATAATTCTAAGTTATACTTATTCACTATTATGAAGCAATTATTTTTTATGATACCGATACATTCTGTAACCTTTACATTTGGCACTTTGAGGCCGAACACGATACTGATGTGGATGAAACTGAGTTCAACGCTCATAATCTGAAGGATCCGGTCTTGATGTGTATTCAAGCCTGTACTCAAAGCTGAACACAAAACTGCGTCGCAGGCATCAGGGGCATTCTTCCTGGAAAGACGCATCAAAGTCTTTATGTTTTGCTGTGTACGTTTCATTTTCAGGCAAAGCCCTTTGTTTCCTTTTTGTCATTCGAATGATGTGACCCATTCATGTTTAATTCATCCAGCTGTTCATGTTTGGGATTACAGGCTCACTGTCCAGCACTGATGTCAGCTTCATCGCCAATGGCACGGAGCAGAGGTTGGTGTATTTTTCATTGGTTTTGTAGTAGAAGTGCAGATGCATTAATAGGATCATTAGATTATAAATTTGATGGCGTTCAATAAGTTGTGTGTTTGTGCAGTACAAACCTCAACTTGTTTACAGGTGTTTTTCTGATGTTATATTGTCCAAATGATTGATTAAAAGAAATCTTTAGTTGCAGCTCTAAAACATTTCATTGTTTCCTCATTGTGTGTGCGTGTGTGTGTGTGTGTGTAGGGAGCCTGTAGGTCTGTCTGTGTTCTCGGATGATGAGACAGATTTGATCAAAGAGCTGCAGACCATGTGCTCCAGCAAGTCAGAGCCAGACATCAGCAAGGTACCATCTCTCTGTCTTTCTGTCTCTCTCTCTCTCTCTCTCTCTCTCTCTCTTTCTCTCTCACACACACACACACACACACACACAGTAAAGAACATACCTGAAAGGGGTTGCATTAAGCTATTACAACAACCTGCAGTCTTATTTAAATTCTCTAGAAGCAACAGATTAGAAGATGCAAAAAAAAAAAAAAATCCAATTGGCAGCACAAATGCGTATTTATCTGTCCACTCCACCTTAAATTGTGTTTTCTGCATCCACCTTTCTTTTCTGTTGCTGTTTGGAGCATGCTCACGTAGACCTCATGCCCCTGCTTTACTGTGTTGTCATAATGACAATAAACAATCTCATATTTTGATTTATTAATTCGTCATGACATTAGCTACAGGAAATACACCCAGAAATAGAATGGCAATTTATCCACATCTGATACACTATTTATTAATAAAAATAATGATAATGATGATAAAATATGTTGTCTTGGTCCGGATGGCATTGCGTTCGGATCTGTACGTGGACCCCGGTCCACCAGTGAGTCTGGCCTAGACGTTACCTTACATTCTCTAGCTGTAAGGCAGAATCAACAAATTAAGACTGTAGTCAGACATACATTTTTTCTCACTTTGCCATGACAACAGCACAATGGTGTGACGCAGTGTTCTGCAGCTGGAGAATATACTCTATCCTGACAAAGAAATGCATCAAGTTGGACCTTTGACTACCACTGTGTGTGTCCGCCATCCTAGAAAATACAAACCAAACTCCCTCTGAAAACCGAGCTGCTGTACAGCAGCCACTCTACGCTTAATTACACTGACATTTCCACACAGTTGGCTTTAGGTCACATGTTTTGACTCAGTAATATATCACTGTCAATCTTCCAAATATAAAGACATTGTCTGTGTCTGAGGCATTTCACTGCCACAGGGATGACATTTGCATTCAACAAGTGCTTTAAGCTGTGCTGTTTCAAGTGATGCTGCAGAAGCCTGGCTTGGATTTCAGAGGAAATAAGGACCAGGTGAACCATTAGTGTTTATTTGTTGTAGCAAGTGTTTGTTTAAACTTCTCCAGGAGACTCAGCTGGGATGTACGGGGGAAAAAACACATCACACAGTTTATCATCTCTTAACAAGACATTTAATGAAATTTAAAAGTTAAAAGAGAAATGGTGCCAGTTCAGTACAGGTGTCAGAACTGACTTTTTAAAGAAGTAATGCTCTAATCTTTGACCTTTAGCTGCTTGACCTCATCACCAACATCACACCCAGTAATTTGTCAAGCAATGACACAATAAAGCCATACACTGGTTATGATCCACACCTTCAGGTGAGGTTTTACCACCTGTCCTTAATTTATCGCCCACAGATCTCTCAGGCCAAAGACGACCTGATCCTGTTCTCCAGCTCTCCCAGTGGAGCCTCGTCACCTCAAAAGGCAGAACAGGAAGCTGCTGTCCAGCAGCGACCACAGACGGTGAGGTGGAAGAAATACAACAGATACAGCAGTGATTGACAGCTCAGCATAAATCCAAATACATGTTTATAATATACTTTTAGACAAACAAATGATATGATAAAATGATCTTCTTTAAATAATCAAAAAACTCTGAATATACAAATGTGTTACAAAGGTTTATGCACTGTGAAGCACAAACATTCAACCGAAGGAACAAGCACAAATGTATTTTTTATGTATAGTTGGACTTTACATTTATGCCTGGCCTTCTATCCCCAGAAAACACCACTTTTACCAAATACTGTTATCACTCAGTACAGATTACACAGCCTGACTTGGCCTCAAACCCATGGCTGAAATCCTAAATGAACGTGTGCGATTGGTTGTGAAACGTTTAATGATGCGTCTCTCGCGTTACGTCACCTAATTATCCTGTAGTGTGTTAGCAGTGTGAGGTCTCTTCAGACAGTTTGTCATTACTGCAGTTTGCACTGGATGTGTTTTAAGGTACACTTACCATCTGGTTCAGGCTATAAAATCCAAAACATAAAAAAATGTAAAAAAATATATATATATATTATATATATATATACAGTACTACTCGGAAAATTAGAATATTGTGTAAAAGTTGTTTTATTCATGCAATTCAACATAAAAGGTGAAACCAATACATTTTATAGACTCATTACAAGCAAAGTGAGATATTTCAAGCTTTTATTTGTTTTGATTTTGCTCATTAGGACTTGCAGCTTCAGAAAACCTCAAATTCAAAAACTCAGAAAATTAGAATACTGTTAAAAGCTTCAGTATTGAAGGCTCAAAGTGTCACACACTAATCAGGTAAGTAATCCAAAACACCTGCAAAAGGGTCCCGAGCCTTTAAAAAGCCTGTGTCTTTGGTTTAGAAGAATTCACAATCATGGGGAAGACTGCAGATCTGACAGTTGTGCAGAAAACCATCATTGACTCCCTGCACAAGGTGGGTAAGACACAAAAAGTAATCGCAAAAGTAGCTGGATGTTCTCAGAGTGCTGTGTCAAAGCACATTAATGGACAGTTAAGTGGAAGGCAGAAGTGTGGAAGAAAACGGTGTACAAGCCGGAGGGATGACCGCAGCCTGGAGAAGATGGTCAGGAAAGGGCCATTCAAAAGTGTGGGGGAACTTCATAAGGAGTGGACTCAAGCTGGAGTTGCTGCTTCAAGAGAAACGACACGCAGGAGGATGCTGGACATGGGCTTCAAATGTCGTATTCCTGTTGTCAAGCCGCTCCTCACGAGCAAGCAACGCCAGAGGCGCCTTAGCTGGGCTAGAGAAAAGAAAGACTGGACTGTTGCCCAGTGGTCCAAAGTCCTCTTTTCTGATGAGAGCAAGTTTTGCATCTCATTTGGCAACAAAGGTCCCAGAGTCTGGAGGAAGACCGGAGAGGCGCAAAATGGAAGATGCATGAAGTCCAGTGTTAAGTTTCCCCAGGCTGTGATGACTTGGGGATCCATGTCAGCTGCTGGTGTTGGTCCTCTGTGCTTTATCAAGTCCAGCATAAACGCAGCTGTCTACCAGGACATTTTAGAGCACTTCATGCTTGCTTCAGCGGACCAGCTTTATGGGGATGCAGATTTCATCTTCCAGCAGGACTTGGCACCTGCCCACACTGCCAAAAGTACAAAATCCTGGTTCAACAACCATGGGATTACTGTGCTTGATGGGCCCGCAAACTCACCTGACCTGAACCCCATAGAAAATCTGTGGGGCATTGCCAAGAGAAAGCTGAACGGGAAGAGACCAAACAATAAAGAAGAGCTCAAGGCCGCGATTGAAGCATGTTGGTCTTCCATAACACCGGAGATGTGCCACAACCTGGTAGCATCCATGCCGCGCAGGATTAAGGCAGTCATTCGTTCAAAAGGGGCCCCAACCAAGTACTAAGTACAGATGCAACATTTTATTTTCAGAGGCCTGACATTTTTGTATTTAAAATCCCTTTTTTAAATTGATTTCAAGCAATATTCTAATTTTCTGAGTTTTTGAATGTCAGGTTTCTGAAGCTGTAAGTTCTAATGAGCAAAATCAAAACAAATAAAAGCTTGAAATATCTGACTTTGCATTTAATAATACTATAAAATGTATTAGTTTCACCTTTTATGTTAAATTGCCCGAATAAAACAACTTTTACACGATATTCTAATTTTCCGAGTAGTACTGTATATATATATATATATTTTATAATAGAGAAATTTTCTTAATCATAACATGCATAATTTAGTTGTTTCTCAGTTTAAGGAAAAAATCACCTTAGAATTTAACTGATAAAGTAAAACAAGTTACAAGTTAAATATAATGTAAACCTGTGTAGGACATGTCTGTAAAAAATTTAGCTATTGCCGCCCTTTCCTGTAGGTGGAGCTGTTTTACATATACAAAATCATCCAGGTACAAATAAAAATAACTCAAAAATCACAACTCACCGTTGTCTCTTCCTGCAGACGGCTGCGCCTCAGTCCCGCCGCAGCACCAGCTCCAACCAGGCGACCGCCCCGAACAGCGACCGCCGTTCAGGCCCGCGTGCCAAATCTCAGCTGCCCGTCCCGAGCAGCAGGGGGCAGCAGACGCGAGTCTCCACCACCGCCAGCACCAGCAGCAGCAGCAGCCCCAGCAGAACCCAGACGCCTCCCAGCCGCAGCAGAAACAGCAACAGCAACAGCAGCAAATCGAAGCAGGCGCCACCTAGCAGCAGCAGCAGCAGCAGCAGCAGCAACTATTACCGTAACAACATCAACAACCAATCACACGAGGACATCTGGATCCTCCACAGAGACCTGCATGAAACCAACAACAACAAGTAGACATCTTCCTCCCCCTCCTCTTACTCCCCATAATGCCGCTGTGAACCTCCCTCCATGATGTAAAGACTAGGTACCTGACGACCTTTGACTTTTAGTATTTGTACTTGTTATCTGTACTTGTTACACTGTACTACAGTTGTGTACTTGGGGACCATAGTTTTATTCTATTACAGTATTTGAAGTATTTGATTGTTCAGGGGTGAAACAAGCAAGAGTGTTTGGTACGATTTTATGTGGGGAAAAACTACAGAAAGGTTACTTTACTGTTGCCTTATTCCAGTCTATCAACTTATGGGACAGTATTCAGAAAAAAGTGTGTGACTGGTGGAAACACAGTATTTATGTGTACTGAAAGTGAAATACTGTATTTCTCCCACTGGGATAAGGTCATTGAAGAGTAACTGAAAGGTCTTACAGGTGTTACCTTTTAGTTAAGTGTTTTTGGATCAATGAAAGAAAAAAGCAGGTTTTAATTTTTTTGTTTTTGTTTTTACTATTAAGTATTTTGAGATATTCAAGTGTTTTATCTTTAAATAGTTGCAAGGTTGGTTTAAATACTGTTGAAATTAATCAGGGTTTTACCAAATATATTTGTAAATAAGAATTAGTAAGTTTAAATGCTCTATAGATTGGTGTATGTGGTATGATGCTTGTACAGTGATGAAACCTTAAAGCAAAACTGCTGAAAAAAAGAAACCTGTATATAGTGTTTGTAAAAGTTTGGTTCTGAACCCCTCACTTGTTTCAAAGTGAAGGGCATGTGGCAATAAGTAATAGAACTGTATAAACACAGGATGTCCTCTGTCAACTGTAAGCCATAATAAATATTTTAAATGCCCATCAATTTCTTCCCGAGTCATGGTTCAATTAAACCGTTCCTAAGATCGATGGTATAATTCAAAAACTCATTTTTCATGCTTCTGTTTATTCACTCTGTATCTCCATATGTTATTATTACTTGAAAGGACAAGATTTATTTTAAGTGGACATTTTGTGTGTGTTTAAGAGTATATATATATATATATATATATATATATATATATATATATATATATATATATATATATATATATAATGTACAGGAGAAAGAGATTTTAGTCATCCTATGATTTTGATCTGTATGATAGCTGTTTGAAGTTGTCTTTCAAGCACAAATATTAAAATGGCACTGTAAAAAATCTGCTTTTCTGTTCCTTTATTAGTGTTTTTTTATTTTTTACTAAACCATGTCCTGAATAACAGTATTTTTTGTGCACACAAGATATGGATATTTCAGTGGCATCCTGACTGTCCTCTTGAATTTTTTTTTTTTTTTTTTTACATTAAACCCAATAATATGATTATGTTAAGAGTTTAACTTGATAGCAAGCTGAAATGACATTTTAAGAGTTCTGTCCATACTGTGACATCTCTCCAGTACATCCAGGGTGGTAAATGGCCTGCATTTGTATAGCCATTTCTGGTCTTTTCAACTACTCAAAACACTCCACACTGTAAACTTTAATTCATCCATTCACACAGTGCTTGGACTGGTGGTGGCTGCTCTACCTCTGACCTACAGCCGCCCCTGTAGGATGATTCACTTATGGATGCAACAAGACAATGGGTAAAAATTTGCTCTGGGCAGGATCTTGAAAGTCCTGGTGTAACATGAAGAACATAGAATAGAAAGTTTAACAAACTGATACTATAGTATGACCTTTTTTGAGTAAAATACTCATACATATAGTATAGACATACTGATACTATAGTATGATGTTTTTTTTGGCAACATACTATAGTATTACTTTTTTTGAGAAATATACTATAGTATGACCTTTTATGAGTAAAATGCTCTTGTATGACCCTTTTTGAGCGCCATACTATAGTATGACCTTTTTTGAGCGACTTACTATAGTATGACCATTTCTGAATGACATACTATAGTATGACCTTTTTTGAGCAACTTACTATAGTATGACCTTTGAGTAAAATACTCTTGTATGACCCTTTTTGAGCAACAGACTTTATTTGACCATTTTGGGCGACATAGTATAATACGACCTTTTTTGAACGACATACTATAGTATGACCTTTTTTGAGCCACATACTTTAGTATGACCTTTTTTTAACGACATACTATAGTATGACCTTTTTTGAGCGACTTACTATAGTATGACCTTTTTTGGCTGACATACTATAGTATGACCTTTTTTGAGCCACATACTTTAGTATGACCTTTTTTGAGTGACATACTTTAGTATGACCTTTTTTGAGCCACATACTTTAGTATGACCTTTTTTGAGTGACATACTATAGTATGACCTTTTTTGAGTAAAATACTCTTGTATGACCCTTTTTGAGTGACATACTTTAGTATGACCTTTTTTGAGCCACATACTTTAGTATGACCTTTTTTGAGTGACATACTATAGTATGACCTTTTTTGAGTAAAATACTCTTGTATGACCCTTTTTGAGTGACATACTTTAGTATGACCTTTTTTGAGCCACATACTTTAGTATGACCTTTTTGAGCGACATACTATAGTATGACCATTTTTGAATGACATACTATAGTATGACCTTTTTGAGCGACATACTATAGTATGACCTTTTTTGAGCAACTTACTATAGTATGACCTTTTTTGAGCCACATACTTTAGTATGACCTTTTTTTAACGACATACTATAGTATGACCTTTTTTGAGCGACTTACTATAGTATGACCTTTTTTGAGTAAAATACTCTTGTATGACCCTTTTTGAGTGACATACTTTAGTATGACCTTTTTTGAGCCACATACTTTAGTATGACCTTTTTTGAGTGACATACTATAGTATGACCTTTTTTGAGTAAAATACTCTTGTATGACCCTTTTTGAGTGACATACTTTAGTATGACCTTTTTTGAGCCACATACTTTAGTATGACCTTTTTGAGCGACATACTATAGTATGACCATTTTTGAATGACATACTATAGTATGACCTTTTTGAGCGACATACTATAGTATGACCTTTTTTGAGCGACATACTATAGTATGACCTTTTTTTAACGACATACTATAGTATGACCTTTTTTGAGCGACATACTATAGTATGACCATTTTTGAGTAAAATACTCTTGTATGACCCTTTTTGAGCGACATACTATAGTATGACCTTTTTTGGCTGACATACTATAGTATGACCTTTTTTGAGTAAAATACTCTTGTATGACCCTTTTTGAGCGACATACTTTAGTATGACCTTTTTTGAGCCACATACTTTAGTATGACCTTTTTTGAGTGACATACTATAGTATGACATTTTTTGAGCGACTTACTATAGTATGACCTTTTTGAGCGACATACTATAGTATGACCATTTTTGAATGACATACTATAGTATGACCTTTTTGAGCGACATACTATAGTATGACCTTTTTTGAGCGACATACTATAGTATGACCTTTTTTGAGCAACATACTATAGTATGACCTTTTTTGAGCGACTTACTATAGTATGACCTTTTTTTAACGACATACTATAGTATGACCTTTTTTGAGCGACATACTATAGTATGACCTTTTTTGAGCGACATACTATAGTATGACCTTTTTTGAGCGACATACTATAGTATGACCTTTTTTTAACGACATACTATAGTATGACCTTTTTTGAGCGACATACTATAGTATGACCTTTTTTGAGCAACATACTATAGTATGACCTTTTTTGAGCGACTTACTATAGTATGACCTTTTTTTAACGACATACTATAGTATGACCTTTTTTGAGTAAAATACTCTTGTATGACCCTTTTTGAGCCACATACTTTATTTGACCATTTTGGGCGACATAGTATAATACGACCTTTTTTGAACGACATACTATAGTATGACCTTTTTTTAACGACATACTATAGTATGACCTTTTTTGAGCCACATACTTTAGTATGACCTTTTTTGAGCGACTTACTATAGTATGACCTTTTTTGAGCGACTTACTATAGTACGACTTTTTTTGAACGACATACTATAGTATGACCAATTTTGAACAGCATACTATAATATGACCTTTTATGAGCGACATAGTATAGTATGACCTTTTTTGAGCGACATACTATAGTATGACCTTTTTTGAACGACATACTATAGTACAGGTACTACTCGGAAAATTAGAATATTGTGTAAAAGTTGTTTTATTCATGCAATTCAACATAAAAGGTGAAACCAATACATTTTATAGACTCATTACAAGCAAAGTGAGATATTTCAAGCTTTTATTTGTTTTGATTTTGCTCATTAGGACTTGCAGCTTCAGAAAACCTCAAATTCAAAAACTCAGAAAATTAGAATACTGTTAAAAGCTTCAGTATTGAAGGCTCAAAGTGTCACACACTAATCAGGTAAGTAATCCAAAACACCTGCAAAAGGGTCCCGAGCCTTTAAAAAGCCTGTGTCTTTGGTTTAGAAGAATTCACAATCATGGGGAAGACTGCAGATCTGACAGTTGTGCAGAAAACCATCATTGACTCCCTGCACAAGGTGGGTAAGACACAAAAAGTGATCGCAAAAGAAGCTGGATGTTCTCAGAGTGCTGTGTCAAAGCACATTAATGGACAGTTAAGTGGAAGGCAGAAGTGTGGAAGAAAACGGTGTACAAGCCGGAGGGATGACCGCAGCCTGGAGAAGATGGTCAGGAAAGGGCCATTCAAAAGTGTGGGGGAACTTCATAAGGAGTGGACTCAAGCTGGAGTTGCTGCTTCAAGAGAAACGACACGCAGGAGGATGCTGGACATGGGCTTCAAATGTCGTATTCCTGTTGTCAAGCCGCTCCTCACGAGCAAGCAACGCCAGAGGCGCCTTAGCTGGGCTAGAGAAAAGAAAGACTGGACTGTTGCCCAGTGGTCCAAAGTCCTCTTTTCTGATGAGAGCAAGTTTTGCATCTCATTTGGCAACAAAGGTCCCAGAGTCTGGAGGAAGACCGGAGAGGCGCAAAATGGAAGATGCATGAAGTCCAGTGTTAAGTTTCCCCAGGCTGTGATGACTTGGGGATCCATGTCAGCTGCTGGTGTTGGTCCTCTGTGCTTTATCAAGTCCAGCATAAACGCAGCTGTCTACCAGGACATTTTAGAGCACTTCATGCTTGCTTCAGCGGACCAGCTTTATGGGGATGCAGATTTCATCTTCCAGCAGGACTTGGCACCTGCCCACACTGCCAAAAGTACAAAATCCTGGTTCAACAACCATGGGATTACTGTGCTTGATGGGCCCGCAAACTCACCTGACCTGAACCCCATAGAAAATCTGTGGGGCATTGCCAAGAGAAAGCTGAACGGGAAGAGACCAAACAATAAAGAAGAGCTCAAGGCCGCGATTGAAGCATGTTGGTCTTCCATAACACCGGAGATGTGCCACAACCTGGTAGCATCCATGCCGCGCAGGATTAAGGCAGTCATTCGTTCAAAAGGGGCCCCAACCAAGTACTAAGTACAGATGCAACATTTTATTTTCAGAGGCCTGACATTTTTGTATTTAAAATCCCTTTTTTAAATTGATTTCAAGCAATATTCTAATTTTCTGAGTTTTTGAATTTCAGGTTTCTGAAGCTGTAAGTTCTAATGAGCAAAATCAAAACAAATAAAAGCTTGAAATATCTGACTTTGCATTTAATAATACTATAAAATGTATTAGTTTCACCTTTTATGTTAAATTGCCCGAATAAAACAACTTTTACACGATATTCTAATTTTCCGAGTAGTACCTGTATAGTATAGTATAGTATAGTATATACTACAGATTAGTGTGAAAGACTGACCTGACCAACATATCTGGGACAAACTGCGACCCCGACTGTAAATCCAGCCTCAATACCAAACATCATTATTGGACCTCATTCATGTTCCTGTGGCTAAATGGGAACAAATCCCTGCAGGCGTATTCATGAATATGGCAAAAAGCCTGAAACCAGAAGAGTGGAGGCATTACGGCTCCAGATGCATGTCAGCAAATCATTATTACTGATCATCCTGTGTCCACATGTTTTGGTAACTAACTAGTATCGAACAGAGATTAACTAATAAACAAGACAAGTGTACAAAACACAACATATAAAACATATCTTCCAAATAATGAAACCAAAGATGACACAGAGATGGAGAAATTCTCAAAATCTTAAATTTTATTGGAAATATAGTTGATTGAACAAATACATTTATACATTTTTTGGACATTTGCATCCATTTCCTATGAGTACGAAACAGCTTTCTTAATTTACACTGTAAAAAAAATCTGTCGTCACAGTTAACACAAGGCATTTACTGACAGTACCTTCATTTTCTGCATTGTTTCTTTATAAAATTATTATTCAGTATGAAAGAAGCAACATGCTCATCCCTCAACCAAAGAAGAAAAACATTAGGGGAGTCAAACAGTTTCCAGTTTCAGAGGGAAGTACAGATTAGGAATAATGATAATAAAAAAAAAAAAAAAACAGAAGTTAAATGTTTGTTTTGCATTCATACAGCAGTGGCTTTGGAAATATATTCATTTCAAATAGAAAATGTTCTTTCTGATGACTTACTCCCTTTTCCCTATAATTTGTCAAGTATTATAGGCTGAAAAATTTTAAGTACAAAGCATAATTTGTTATAAAAGGTCACAATTCAACATATACACTTCATTTTATGGAAGGATTGAAGAAACTGTTGTACAGCATTCAACCATTCAACCGTTTCCTTGCTGTGAAAACTTTAGTACCTCAGGGTGTCTCTAAAGTGCATATAGATAGAAAATAAGGGTATCAACTCATCGGTTTCCATTTGACTGTGTGTGTGTGTGTGTGTGTGTGTGTGTGTGTGTGTGTGTGTGTGTGTGTGTGTGTCTGTCATTCAGAGGATATTTAAATACAACACATGACGCCACTGTAGAAGCTTTAATTCTCAGATCCAATATATGGATTTTAAAATGAACATACAAAAAGTATATTTCTGTCTTAGGAAGAAGGTAGAAATTAAATAGAAGGAATAAAAATGAAATTAAAGGGAAATTAAAAGGAGCTTTGGATTCTTTTTTATTAATGCACTGGTAATTCTTGTATCACTTCCAGACTTTTTAATAATTTAAATCTTTTTTTCCATCTCAGGAGTATTTTGAAGCTTCATTTGTGACTTATATGTGTGCACGACATCATAGCCAGACACAAATTCTGAAGTCAGAGAAGTATATGAGAATCAAACAATGTTTTGTCTATGGCTCATTATTGCATTTTAACCCGTTCAAAAGCAAAGAGGAAATCCTGCACTGCTTCTTTTGATACTTTAAATGTTCCTAAAGTACAACTTTTACAGTTAAAGGTAAAAAAAACCTTCAAACATCATTATTTTAGCCTGAAATTTTAAAACTTTTCCAAAAATGACCTAGAATATACAAAATTTGTACAATTAAATTTAGTCAGTTTGATAGACACATATAGAGAGTTAAGTGTTTAGAGAGTTAATGAAAATGTGAGTGAAGCGGAAATTTCTACTACTTTTTTTTATTTGGATGCATTGCACACACTGCATTTTATATTTTAAATCAAAATGTGAAGAAAAGTGCATAATGTTTTACCTAAAGAGAACAGAGGCAGAAAATGAAAAAAAGAATATTAGGCTGTTCAAAAAATAGCAGTGTCTTTGTTTTTCAAACATTAAAAATTTACTGTGTCTTCAGGATTTAGCAGAATGTGAATCACTAAACTGATAATTAGTTGTATAACCGTGGTTTCTGCTTCACATCTGTGCTGCATGAAGTCGACCAACTTCTGGCAACAATGGACACCGCATTTATTTTATCAAATACAAGGAATCAGTTTGTCTATATCAAAATACTTGAAGAGGTCATGTTGCCTCACGCTGAAGCAGAAATGCCGTTGCAATGTGCGTTTCAACAACGACCCCAAACACACCAGAATACCAGCAGCATCTTTCCCTCTTGCTCCTTAATCCCGTTCATAGGTGCCAGAAGGCAGACAACTTCATGCAACACAGATTTGGAGCAATTCTCAGAAACAACGGTTATACAAATAAATATTAGATTAGTGATTCACAGGAATACCAAATCTTGAAGATTTTTCTGTTTATACAGTAAATATTTGAGTTTATAAAGAAAAACACAGGCACAACTATTTATTTCAACAGGCTAATATACATTTTCTTCATTTTCTATAAAGCAATTAAAACAATTCTCACATTGTTCTTAACATCTTGGTTAATATTTAACATGCAGTGTTCCCAATGCATTGAAATAAAAATGATTATAAGGATTTTGGCTTTACCCACATTTTTAAACACACTGCCATCATTTGAACACAACTTAACTGTTTTTTTCCCACAAACCTAAGGTATACTCTCTCTAAATTGACAGAATATCACTAATGTATTAATTATTATTATTAATGACTGATGAGGTATTTATGAATAAAATATAGATTTTAAAATCAGAGGTTTAGAAAAGTCCAATTATGAGGTGATAATTATATAAGGTATAAAGCAAGTTAAGATCTGTTTTCCCCATTTCCCTTAAAGGACCATTATTTAACTAGAACTCTTTTCAGATCAATGAGCTCCAGTTCAGGTTGTGAATAATAATAATGTCTTAGTAATGATTGCAGGATCATGAGACTGAGCAGGGAAGTCACTAATTGTCTTTTCCAGCTTTATCACGCACATCTGCATTGCTGCTCATAATTTGTGAGCTCAACCTTTCTACAGTGGCATTAACCTTTGTGTGTGTGTCTGTTCAATATGAGTTAAACCCTCTATGGAAACAACAGAAACTGACGAAGAGCAGGCAGTTCAGCTAGAGCAACACATTTTCTCACCAAGCCAATGATTGCATTTTAAAAATTACAAATATGCAAACATATTGTATATTTCATGCTTTTTCAAAGCAAATACCGAGCTTTTTTTGGGATGCAGGAGACAAAATGATTAAAAGTCATCTCAAAGTGTCTTTCAGTGCTAAACTAAGTTTCCAGTTTGAAGCTAAATGTTTGGGGCCTCCACATGTGTTAGCGTCTGTTCTGCGCTTCGCTAACATTTGAGTGGCGTCTTTCTTGTAACAATCACGAGTTGTCTCCTATCTATTTCTCAACTCTCAGGCACCTTGAGATACAATCCTAACATTCAGAGCTCTATGGTCATGTTTTTTTTATTTAGTCACAGATTTTTAGGAACAGGTTCAATGTTAACACTTTTGTACAGCGAGCACAATGTAGATTAATGTCAGTTGACATTTACCAATGTTTTTCCTAATGAAATATCCAAACTTGAGGTCACAGTATCTTGTTCTCTAGGTCAAAATGTATCAATGCACTTCATTTTTGCAAACTTATAATCTTCATTAAAAATACTGCCACCACCTTTTCTACATCATACCTGATTTGTAGCCATGATGGATTTAACACTAGGTGTTATATGCAACGTATTAGAGATAATTTGTTTTAGAAGTGAACATACTTTTTTTTGTTATTACCTTTATTCGTTTGAGTTTCTGTCCATAGATTATCTCCATAGCTCAGCCTCATTCTGTGATGTGTTAGACATCTCGTGGAGGATTGTCAGCTTTACAGATGATTATGCAACCAGATGCTCTGCTTTGATTTTCCTGTGTCATGCCATGTTCCATGTGTATGGTACAATAAGCCGTGTGTGGATGTAAAGAAGTGTGTGTGTGTGTGTGTCAAATTGTCAAATTTTTGGTTTCAATGTTCAACAGCAGGAGGGAGAACCAGACTTTGCTTTGCACATTTAACTTTTATTTGAACTAGGTTGAAGAGTTTTCCTACTAAAACAAGTTGGGGTTTCAGTGTCAAACCTTTATCTGTCTCAATGCCTGTGTGTGTGTGTGTGTGTGTGTGTGTGTGTGTGTGTGTGTGTGTGTGTGTGTGCATTTCTGGCCAGTTAAAGTCGGGTGTCATGGACTTCGTCCTCAGCTTCCTCGGGCAGGGAGGAGATCTTGGCGGTCTGCGGCGCCGCTCTCTTGCTGGAGTTCAGGCGGTGGAGCGTGGGGAAGAGGCGGAGCCTGTCGGCGGCGCTCATGGCCTGTTTCAGGTGACTCGTCTCGTTCAGCAGCTTCTGGATGCTGTCGTAGCTCTTCATGGAGTTGCCCTCGATCATCTGCACAAGCGGGAGGGACGAGAAATTGTTGCCGGATAATTTTGTCTGGCCTTCCTATTCATGCGCTTTCTTTCAAATTATGAATTTTCACACGCTCAAACTTCTGCTTCAGTTTTGTAATCATAGTGTAAGAGTGCTGTGATGTTCCTGCTGTTACCTCTTTGATACAGAACAAAGCCATGACCTTAATGACCTCACTACTGAGCTACATTAGTTCTACCCTACAACTACTGCCAACAACACCAAACACCAGCTGCTTTGTACTGTATGTTTGCGTGCCATTAGTAAGAAATCAAATCAAAAATTTCCTTTTGGCTTTTAGTAACAAATGACTACAGGGATTTTAATTACACTCTGTTTAGACAATTTTAAATGAACACTGACAGTGCTTTGTGGGTTTTGGGTCTATTTCTTTCTTTCTTAATTCACAGTCACTGCTCCTTATCTGTGCTCACTTCTTCCCTCATGTTACTGTCACGCTATGTGTTTGTTGCATCACAAACCCTTATTACCTACACGCAATCACACACACTCCATCACACGTGCACCCACGCAGTCTCCAAAGGGGACAGAGTTCATTTTTTGTACGGTTTAAAAAGCTCAAAACTCTCGCGGTGCAGAAGTTTAATATCAACACAAATGATCAAACTTGATCCAAAACTCACCAGGAAGGATTGGCATTCCAGCAGCGGCTCCACTCTGTGCTCGGAGAGGATGACGGTGCAGCCGGAGAACACCTGCTTCAGCGTCTTCCTCAGGACCTGCAACGTTCTGCTCCCACACACACACACACACACACACACACACAATCATCAAAGGCTGCCTCTCTCCACTGCTAGTACTGTACATTAGCTCCTGTTGGGGTTGACATGAAAGAGCAGGCAGCTTTTGGCCTCGGGTCAAGTCAAATTGCTCATTATAGGCTTCATTTACCATCTTGACCCCCCCCTCAACGCTTACATACAAACACACACAAGTGGGTCGCACAATAGGTCAGAATTACTGAAAGCTCTCTAGATTGCCACCATATGCAGTGACGGGAACACCACACATGGTGGATTCGGATGGCTGCTGCTGCACTTCCACCTCACATTTAGAACACACATACACAAAGGATAATGAACGATCAGAAACAAATGCACACTTACATTTTTTCTTTCTTCCCAAACCATCTATAAACTGATTTTACCTACAAGTATTGTGTCTACGGTATGCTTGATATACCTTATTCCTATGTGTTAAGACATCTGTTTGTGTCTTTTTACGTTTATTTTTAGTGAGGCCTACTCTCTGGAGACTGCACACATGAGCGCTTTTATGAGTCACTGGCAAAATACTGTCATCGTAGTCTTCATGGTGATGGTGCATGCTGTTTTTATGTTCTTATGAAAATTACAGACAGCATATCCTGTTGGCAGAAATTCCAATTTTTAAAACCTGGACAAATAAATCCAAAACTCTCTGCACCACACATGTCAAGCTCCAGTCCTGGAAGGCCGGGGTGGGTCCAGGCTTTCGTTCAAGCCAAGGAGACAGAAACGTGATTCTACTAATCAACCAGTAGAGCCCTTTCTGAGGACCTTCATCAACAGAACAAGGTGTGAATGCATGGGTGGAACTAACGCCTGCACCCACAGCCGCCCTCCACGACCTGGGTTTGACACCTCTGATCTACACAGAGAATCACATGAGGTAAGAAAGTTTGTTGGTAAGTAATTTGGGTGAACCCTAACACAGCCAGCAGGATTTAGCTGTGCAGAAGCTTCCTCTAGACTATACAGCCTGAAATAATGTCTGCAGTATGAATAATCTGATGAAGGCAGCTCACACAGAAAGCGAAATCACTAGCAGAGGTAAATTTTTAAACTGGTTCAAGAATACAGTACTGTCTACTTTATTTATGTGGTATTCTGAACGTTAGTTTAGACTTTTAGACAGAAGTCACATGTAAGCATGCATCTATGTTAGTGCTCCTACTGACATGGGATCGAGGTAGGCCGAGGGCTCGTCCAGCAGCAGGATGCGGGCCTTGCTGAGGATGGAGCGGGCGAGACACATCAGCTGTTTGTGGCCATTGCTCAGCACGTTGCCTCCATCCTCCAACTGGAAGTCCAGCTTTTCCGGGAACTGCTCGATCACCGACTTTAGACCAACCTGAGGACACGTAGGGCAGATTTTACTTTTAAACTCTCTCTGTGGATTTAAGAAGTGGCTAATAAATTTAGAGCCCATGTTCATCAACGTTCAAATAAATAATAATAATGCTATGAAGGTCCAACATGGTAGAAAGTGAGATTTTAATTGATTACATAAATGTTAACTCAACTTTCAAAACTCTTAATCCAAAGAGCAATGCACACAGCCTTGATTAAAAACTGAGCTTAGATTGTGTCTCTCTCTCTCTCTCTATATATATATATATATATATATATATATATGGGGAACAGTGAAGAAGTCCTACCTCCTCAGCCACCTTCCACAGCTCGTCGTCGCTGTAACGTCCATGTGGGTCCAGGTTCATCCGGAAAGTGCCGGTCAAAATAAACACTCGCTGTTTAATACAGAACAGAGGAAACATTCAAATGACAGAATGAACTTGACATGACAAGTCAAGCTTGTGTAATGATAAGAATTTGGATCATTTATAGCAGTGGCAATGATGTATTTTCAGGCATTTACACTTTGATCCAGGGAACTGCTCTTTCGAGATGTCTTCATCTACTTTTCTCTGAGTCAGTCTCACAATTCTGTCAATGACATGTTCATGTTCATATGATTTAGATCTAAAAACAATGAGGGATGTGAGCTCATCTTCAAATAGTGAGACGGTTTCAAATATAATAAGCTACTGCAAGCAATCTTTGTCTATTTTTGACGTGTAAATTATATGAAAACCTCATGGACAACATTTGTCAGCGGGTTTTTAAATTGCAGGTATGATTCAATAGGATTTACTCTTCATGACAGCCCTGTTGGGCAAAAGCAGACAAATTATAATAGTGAAAGTAAAAATAATGTAAAACAAATTTTGATAAAGTGTGATTTGTATTTTTTTGTTAAAATAAAGGTACAGTCCCACAATAATGCAGGACTAAAGTCTAGAAACACTTGCCTGATGATAAGATAAGATGAAATAATGATTGCTCTATAAAAACACTTTCCACAGCAGCTATATTTAGGTCAAACAGAGGCAGGTTGCTGATATTGTGCATGTTGGCTAACTGTTAAAGCTAAACTAAATGGAACGGAAACTTAATTGGTCCCACTGGTAACATCTGTGTTTACCTACCATTTCATGTGGATATAGCTGCTGTAAATAATGTCTATGATTAAGATTAATTCTCTAACATCAAATTAGAGAATCAACTCTATCAACTGCTAAAATGTCACCTTTTTTATTCACCAGAATGGCCACACCTTTATCAGCCTAGATTTTCACAGCTGTTCAAAATTGTAATCAGAATTATTTGGAGGGCCTTGCTACAAATGAAGAAGCTCAACTTTTCCTGACGTACCTGCGGCACCACTCCGAAGGCCCTCCTCCACGCGTGCAGGGGGACGGAGCTCCACGACACGCCGTCGATGGAGATTTCTCCATCAGTCGAGGCCAATCGCAGCAAAGCTGACAACAGGGTGCTCTTCCCTGAACCTGTCCTGCCCAGCAGACCCACCTACACATACAGAGAGACAGTTTAGTCAACTACAATATTAATATACAATAACAGGTAATTAAATTATAAAAAAAAAACACTGTTCACCTAAATGAGAATTTATTTATTTCAATTGACCCAGAAAATATTAAAATAATCCAAAATAAACTCTATACATTGTTAATGTGGTAATTGACTATTCTACCTGCAAATGCCTGTTTGTAAATGCAATGGTACATTGTGTTTAAAATTGCATTAGAAGAATGGATGATTAGAAAACCCTTGTGCAATGATGTTAGTACAGCTGAAAACAGTTTAGCTGCTTAAATGGAGCATTATTTGACGAAAGCAAAGTTTGAAGAAGAAAAATATTATTTCATTTAAAAAATGATATC
Source organism: Eupleurogrammus muticus (assembly GCA_036785175.1). Taxonomy (NCBI): domain Eukaryota; kingdom Metazoa; phylum Chordata; class Actinopteri; order Scombriformes; family Trichiuridae; genus Eupleurogrammus; species Eupleurogrammus muticus. The sequence goes on along the minus strand of JAYKQN010000010.1, from coordinate 8,989,761 downwards.
ATATAAAGATCATTATTTCTAACCTTTTCAATGTCTTGACTATATTTTCTATTCATTTTGAAAGTCATTTGATGAATAAAAAGTGTGACTTGGTGATCCTGAACTTTTGAACAGTAGTATACTCTCTGTGTATGTATCTATATCTGCGTCTACAGTATATTGTTATAATTAAATACAGTATATAGAAACACCCAATAGAATATGCAGCACAAACTGTATAGATAGGATTCTGTGAAACAAAGGTGCCTTGTGGTATTTGAAAGCTCTCTGTCTCTTCTCCTGCTTACTGCCTGCAACAATTAGCCCATTTATCAACAGGCCACCCAGCAGTTAATGGGACGAGGCTAAAGTGCTGATGCTTAGTGAGATCTACCGTCCTCCACGATTCATTATGAAGAGCTCATACTAAGTACAATTACTGCCAGGAGCAGAGAGAGAGAGGAGTGGTCAAATATTGCATCTGTTGTCAGTTTCCCCGCTGAAAACAATTTGAATACTACTGTATGACGTCCTCTGCCCTAAGGGGGAAATCACAGCTTTAGCATGTATGAGTTATGCAATATTAGACAGGGCAGGGGGAAAGAGACTAGGTGGGTAACCAGTGGCGGCCTTAGGCATATGGGGGCCCTGTTTCGGTACTACATGAGGCCCTATCCAATTAAATATTTATCAGTATGTTTTCCAGCTATACTCCCATGCGTCTCTGCAAAGATGCAGAGTTTAAATTCATTAAGCCTCACAGCGACATGTGTGGGTCCAATACTTGTGATACTTGCTACATTGTGCACTAATGATAAAATCTCTTTAAAGATCACCCAGAAGCAAAGATTGAAGTGTGTTTTCAACAAAATGCAAATGCATTTTTCATCTTTATGTAAGACTTGAACAGGTATCAATCACTTGAAACATGGATAAAGCCGCCTATGGATATCGACCTGGGAAGCCGCTGCTCAGAGCATACTGCATCCTATGCACCCTTAACAATATAGGGTCACTCTCAAAATCCCATCTCACTCGATTGTTACCCCTCACCCACGACTCACACTCTGTCCTCCGTCCACGGAGAAGGACACGTCACTGAGGACGGCACGTCCGCCCTCCGTGTATTTGACCGTGAGGCCCTGGACGTCCATCTGGCCGTGGTTTGGCCAGCAGTCGCGGGCGTGGGGGTTGTTGATGACAAGGTCAGGACTTCCTTTACCGCCGCCTTTCCCCGGGTGGAGCTCTTCTGACGGCAGGTCTATGAACTTGAAGACACGATCTACTGAACGCATCTGGGACACGGAGAGGGAGACATTAGAGTCCCTTTTGTTGCTGAGGCAGGAATTTCATTGTTAGAATAATCAGCATTTACTGTTGTTCAGTAGGTTGTTTGTATCTTACTGGATTATTTGTGCAGTGTTTTTGGAGTGAGTAATTTTTATAGATTTCTTATGCACTTTACCATAACATTACCTTTGTACTGCACATTTTTTAAGCAATATTATTATTATACAATATGCATATTACACTGCATTATTTTGCACATAACCTAATCATTACCTGTATGCTATACAATTAGGGGTCCATACATATAGACTGGCTTGTGAAAGTATTTGCCCCCTTTGAACTTTTTGTCCTTTTGCAACATATTAGGCTTCAAACATAAAAATATAAAATACACTGCGTGTTAATTCGTCACAAAAAAATGTAATGCACTGTACTTCCATTTGTAAGTATATCATATATATGCTTTGTAAAAACACATGCTTTTAACTAGTTTTATATTTTAGTTGGATGATATATTCAAAATTGATCATCCTTTTTTGGTTACATCATTTGAGATTTTGTGTTAAAAAAGTTTAGATGCCTATAGTGGTATTTATGTTTGAGTAATGTTTAGTAAAAGAAAAATTATGCTTGATAAGGACATTTCAGGAGCTACATGTACCATCATTGTATCATCAAGTATTATTCAGGGAGTCACACACACACACAAGCACCACCACTGTGTGTGTGTGTGTGTGTGTGTGTGTGTGTGTGTGTGTGTGTGCACATACTGAACAAAATGTCCTGTGAAAAGCTCTGTCATCTTCATAAATCAAAGTTTCCCGTAAATGGGACACTGACACAACAAACAACATGTCTATAAGAGCCTCACTAACAGTGAGCATGGAGCTAAAAGAAAAATATACGTTTAATATATCCTCCTTATTGTGCATGTGTGTGGGGCACTCTTCACTGGCCACTGGTGTTGAGGTATTTTAATGCAAGTCAGATCTTACTACTTTGATTCAAATGATAGCCGTGTGTGTGTGGGAACCACATACCAGTCCATCTACTGTGATACTGGTGATGACAGCCCACTGGAAAGTCCCCAGGATGAGCATGGCCAGGGCCACGATGATGCCGACCTCCCCTGGTTTGTCCTCTGTAGAATACACACACACGTGCGCACAAACACACACACACACACATACACACACGCATACATATATCAGTGTTGTCTGAACAAATTTGTTCTCTCAGATGTCAGAGTAGCACTCAGGTATTGCAGCTCTGCCATTGGCTCCATTGGAAACTAATGAGCTGTGAAATGACCCTTTAATCAGCTCTCAACATAAACATGCAGGCAATGACGCAGCAACACGTGTGTGTGTGTGTGTGTGTGTGTGTGTGTGTGTGTGTGTGTGTGTGTGTTTCCCATTGATCTAATGAAAACACACACGCTTCCTTTTGTACGTGACATTCTATCCAGTGGCATTGCAACAGTTCTCAGACAATCTGCTCTGTTACGATCATGTTGTGTGACTCTACACACTGGAACACACAGATAAGACTCTAACTTCTTCACTTCATAGACCCATTGGAAATAATAACATGTTTACTGACAGAATGACGGTGCAGGGGCTTGATAGGGTTATTGATCAATAGTAATGACACATGATTACTTTGCCACATGATTACATTCATTTTTGTTTTTATCAATTTGCTCCATTTAGGAACTGGTATTTCCAGCGGTTCCTTACTCACATTTTCAGCTGGGCTACTACATATATTTCATTCTCAAGCCTTCATGTTGTTTATCTATTGTTTGAATGGCTATTCATCTTTCTAAGGGGCACTGTTAACACTAGGTTATAGCCCTCTAATGTAATTGAGACAGAAAAATAATCGATATCTCTTTCACAATAGGGGGTAACCACTAAGCATCTGACTGACACCAGTCTTATGCTTCTCTTGTGTATTTTAGCATGTCTGCCCAAATATCCCTCCAATTTAATGACCTTGGGTTATCAATGATTAAAAGGATTAATGACATCAGGACACAGCACTATGGAATTAGTTATCTACTGAAAAATCCTAAGAAAAAAAACCTCTCCATTAAATAAAAAAATACTTGCATGAGTCTAAAACTATGTCCAAAAAATCAGAGAATGCTTTATGCTCTATCCAAAGATTTAACCCTTAATACATCAGCCAATCACTTCACTCACGATTGGTTCCCACGGCGATGAAGGCAGCGGCGGTGAAGAACAAGACGAAGATCATGTCACAGCGGAAGAGGAACCATCGCAGGGCAGACAGGTAGTGGAACCAGGTGGCCGTGTGAGTGTTCAGAGCCTTGTGGAAGAGCATCTCGAAGTACGTCTGACGGCCGAATGCCCGAATTGTCCACAGGCCCTTCAGCGAGATGATGAGATGGGAGAATATTGGACTACGAGCTGCAGGAGATGAGAAACATAAAAAAAAAGATTAAGTTTGAATACAGACAAGGATTTTATACTTTGTTTTGGAAATATTGATAGAGTTGATCATATCAATAATACAGCCCTCACTGTCTGTTGCGTTGCCTGTTGATAGGATTGGTGCAGATCGGAGAAAGACAAACCATAATATCTGGCTTGGGACGACAGATGAAAATCCACCCTCCAGGCCAATACTACCTTATTTATTATATCATGTTCCGATAGGAAAATGCCTTTGAGCTATTAAATCAAAGAAGTATTTGTTGTTTATATGTAGATTATATAAATATACAATATGCCTGTGGTTGAATTCCAATTTTCAAACAGTTTATAGATAACAAACAAACTGCTGACATGAGTTATTACACCTTAAATAATCCGAGAAGACATTTTTTTTAACATTGGGAGCAGTAATGGGCATGAGGAGCATTTAGCATTCTGGTTGTAGTGTTAAACATTTCCCATCTATGTTATCTTGTATTAATCATCAACTGCATGTTCTCCATGTGTCACTGCTTAACATAAAGACGCAGTTTTGATATTTTTTTTCTGTTTTTCTTCCTATCTGAAGCTACCCTAACCAGGAAGGAATTTAAATGGAAGGAAGGATCCGTTTGTACAAAACAACATTTCATCTGAACAATGAAATGACAAAATGAGTATTGTTCAGTAATAGAAATATGCTGCGAAAATAAAAACAAAATGCATTCCTAAAGACATTTTTCGAGTGAAGAGCCCACATAATTTCCCCACCGATGGTGACATCAGAGAGAGCGACACCAGGATGGGGCTGAAGGAAATCCCCCCGCTGTCATCGCTGAAACACACATTCAGTGACAGAGCGGAGCAGGGAAGTCCAAAACACGTCTTCGTCAGCAGGCCAGTGACCTGATCTCTCAAGCTTTGACTGCACACTTCTGCTCTGCGCTGTGGACCACCACAATGCAGCTTACGAAATCAAAGCAATGATTTATAGATGGTTTTATTGTCTCTAATAGTTATAGTTATTTTTTAGTGTCTTGTTATATTGCAAATATTAATATTCTGTAGGTATAAATATTCTTTATATACTCAAAAGCCTTTTGAAAATCACATCTTAGTGAATTTACCCAATAATACTGCATGAAATCATTCTTGTCCAAAGCAAGAGCTTCAGTAAATTTCAATAAAGGTGATGACGCATACTGTAGCCAGTATTCACTAAAAATATTTTCTATGGGAAATAGGTTCTATAAAAGCTGTCAGTGTGATCGTTTGATTATACAGAGAGACAAAGACATTGTTTCTGAACAGTTGAAAAGCTGAATTTTTTTGGATGCCGTTATTCAACAAGCACAAACAAAATCCCAATTAGGCATCTACTGTAAAGGGATAGAAGATGGAATCAATGAACGCCTTCTAACTTGGCAAATACATATTAAAAAAAAAAAGAGTATCTGCATTGTCAGACTCCACTAGCAGTGTAGGAAAATATGGTTTCTTCTCTCTTTTTGTAGAAGAAATGACCCTTTAATCTCAAAAAAGCAAATCACGTGATACAGATATTTGTGGCCATTTCAAAAATACTAGCACTGAATTTGGTGGTTTGAACCAAATGGTGAAAGAAGTTTTAGTGAAACTTAATCCATCGAAGTCAGCAGACTGTTTCTCAAAAAAAACACTAGTTATGACAACTAAACCTAATTCTCTTCTGTTTAACTGTACTAATACAATCATTCTACAAAAGTACAGTCACAGCCTAATTTGCCCTCTTGGTGATGCTGGGCTAAACAGTTAATAAATACTGTCCATCTAATGCCATCATCATTGCACGGTCAGCTCCATTTCCCATTCTAATAAAATGCCTAACGACAGATTTACTTACAGTACAGTGACCCAAATGTGTACAGGTATCAAGAGAAAGTCAAACTAGCAGAAACAATCTGGCATATAAAAAAGCTTTATATTAATACTACAGGGATACTAAGGCTTTCTGGATTGGTGTCTAGCTGTTATTTTACTTGCCCTGCTTCACATCCTTTATCTGTTCCCGCCCCTCTGAGGCAGCACATCCATCCTCCTCTCCTGCTCTTCCTCTATCATGTTGTTGTGCTTCGGTGGGACCACTGACCCCTGTGCCCTTGGCCGTCCACCAGCTCTGGCTGCAGACAGGCGGCACTGCACACGTCTGCCCCCGAAACCTCGCTTCCTCTCTTCGTCCTATTGATTTCCAGGTTTGCACTTTTACTCTTGCTGAGTGTTATTTCTTTCTGTACTCTTGCTGCATTCTTTGTTGCCTGTTCTAATATCTTTCTCTTTCACAGTGTCTAACATTGGCTTTCTATTCAATATACCAGTATGTACTGTGAGGTCACACATCCTTTTCATTTTACTTGTGTATCTTTATAGGCACAGAGAGAAGACATTAAACTACATGAAATCTGCTCATTCAGAAAAAAATCTGAGTCTGTGCAGTTAAATATTTTCCCACTTTAACACAGGAGTGTTCTAGTTGCACAGTGGTCTAAGATGCTGACCAAGTTGATTCAGTTCATATTAAGGCAGAATACATAAAACCCTACATTGGCGTGTGCACACACACACACACACACACACACACACACACACACACACACACACGGCGTCTCCCCACTCTCACCTTCAGCTTCAATCAGTTTGAGTTGCTGTCCAGTTCGCAGAAAATACTTCCTGAGGATAACGAAGATGACACCCAATGGGATGGCGGCAATGAAGATGTACGGCTTTATGATGGAGACGGTGAAGATGGCGCCCGAGACTATCAATGTCAACTGGTACAAGGGGAAAGAGAAAGAAAGAGTAGAATCAAACATCCAAATGCTGGCACAAGAGAGCTTTTCTTTTAAAGGATATTTTCACAGTCTTTCAAGTCTGCCTGAAAACAATAGTTAGCTGCTCAAACAGGTTTTGCATGTTAGAATTGTTGTGACTGTTGCTACTGGACTTCAGTGGATCCTTTCTAATGTCCTTACACAGGAAAATGTGACTCCTTCCTATCCTTTAGACATAGGGCAAGGAAAAACATACAATACGAAAAAAAAGGGAAATATTTTGTGCTGTAAGCACAACATTGGATGACATTTGTTGGTTAAATACCTGTATGAGGTCAAACAGTACCAGAGGCAGCATGTCATCTATGGTGGCCATGTCCTTGGTGAATCTGTTCATGATACGTCCTGGCGGGAACAAAAACAATAAAAAATTGGTATGATGCTAAAATAGAAAGCCCTGAAAAATATTAATAAAACAAACAGCAAAGCACCTGTCTTCATAGTGTTGAGCACAGCCATGGGGGCCCGAAGTACAGAACTCAGCATCTGTTCATGCAGTCTTTTGGACACGGTGAGTAACGTGTGAACCAATGGGAGGCCCCTAAAGAATCCCAAAGCGAGGACACTCTCGGACGTGGCGACATATATGTAGATGATGTAGTAAGCACTGGTTGGCGTGACAATGACGGCGAGGTGGACTGGTGGCGACGAAGCGTTGTTGTGCTGCTCACTGATGTAGTTGGGGGATGCAGGGTTGGCACCGTCCCTCCAGATTTCACTGATAGAACAAAGGAATTTGGAATGAAACACAGCCTGAATTCCAACATGAAAAAGGATACAAAATGCTACTGAATAATGCTTCAAGGACTGTATGGTGTTTTATAGATGTGTAATAAACATACATGTGTCCTAAGCATATGATATCTTATACATCCAAGTGTAAACCCATAACCACAAATCCATCATTTAATAGTACTGATTCCTTAGAAAAATTATAATTGGGACATTGGAAACCATCTAAATATAATTATATCTAAAATATATTGCATATTTCAAGATTTAGAATTGTGTAAGAGACAAAAAAACAAAACATAACCAAAAACATAACCAAGAATTACCACATTTTTTTTACTAAACATCTATTTCTCTTTAAGCACTTACCTAGTTATGAGGTAAATGCCAATGACTGAACCAGCAACCTGGGGAAGGGACAGAAATATCTATTGTTAATTCTGTTGAAAATGATTCAACGCTTTAATAAATGGTAGAGGTTTTACCTCGATGATAAAGACAAAGATGATGAACAAGAGGACATAGACTAAGCTCCGGTTGGTGGTGACATAACGTAGGTAAGTGCTCCATGAGGTAGTTTCGAAGATGTTCTCACGTCCATCTGCAAAGCATTGCTGTGGAGAAACACAAATGCTTTTTAACGACACGCACACACACAAACCTAGAATCAATTATAGCAAACGTCTGATTTCAGTCAAATTCTCACAAACAGGATGAAACAGGACTCATTTTCTGTTTTAAATTCCAACTTTCTTGGTAGAACTTTCTTCAGACCATATTTGACCTCTGGGTTCCAATAATTGGTCATTCCCCTTTAACTTTGTCAATAAACACAATTACATTGTTGGTACCCCATACTTATTATTCTCTTTTATAAATTCGTATAGAAAAAGAGTTGAAAAAAATTGAATAATAGTATTTTCATGGCGTCTGTAGTGCATGGTTTACTTACCGTATCCACAGAAACAGCAGCAGCCAGAAAAGTTTCTTTGTGTAGAAAAAATAGCGCTTTAACTTTTCTGATAATAAGTGTTTAGACCATCTTAATATTTGTTTATGTGTAATTCCATGTACATTCCATGCAATTCAAAGATGTTGCTGCATTTTTTTGCAAACTAATTTGGTGGCAGATACCTGGTTTTGGTACAGTTAGATAAAACACTGATCGCTTATTTCTTAAATGATGTCAAATTATAAAAGAAAAAAAGTCTGCAAGCACAAATATTTTTCCATACTATTCTTCTTTGCATATTTATTATGGAAATTACTCAAATCAAATTGCATACTTTTATATAATGTGTAGGAACCCGGTTGAAAATAAGCTTAAAGAAAACCATTCAGATATTTAGGAAGCCTAAACATAAAAAAAATATATCTCTGCATGTTCTCTTACGTGAAAAAGGGTGGAACAAATGTTGTATTTAAAAGCTGTACCTCCATGTCTCCTTCGTCCACTTCCTCACTAATGTCATAAACACTGTCCTTGGACAGGCGACGGGCATAAATGTCCAACTCGGTCGCCAGGTCGCACCCCGGCGTGATGGACAGCTTCTTCCTGAAGGACGACTGCATCTGCTCTATGCGCTCCTGGCCCTGAGAGTTGATGATGAACGCCAGTACAGACTGGCGCCGCTGCCCGCTGAGATGCTGCAACCCGTGGTGGTACATGTTCCCTCTGGGCAGCACCTCCTCCACCTGATCGTCCTCGGGCACCACCGAGAATTTCCTCTCAGAAAGTTCACGAACCCCATCCTCTATCGTCGTGGACTGGGGGTTGTTGGCAGTTTGTTGGGAGTTCCCGATGAAGGAGAACTTGCGGGCAGCTGCCAAAGGATTCATTATGAGTGACTGCTTGCGTTTTTCTGGGTAGCAATCCCCTCCGGGATGGGCTTGGGATCCAGGCTGGCGGAAGGACTGGCGAATGTGCTCCGGGCCTCGGAAGCCGGTGGTTTCGTCGATCGAGACTCGGCGGAGGGTTTCTGTGAGGATGGAGCCGCGTCGCCCCGCGTTGACGTTATCGTAAGCTTCCATACCAAGAAGGATGGAGCTGAAGTCGGGCCGCTGGGCCTGCAGCTCCGAGAAGGTGCCATAAAAGAAACTGTCTCCGTTGTGCAGCAGGAGGATTTTGTCTGCCCGCTTGAGATGCTCCAACTTGCTGGTGACCACAATCCGAGTTTTGGAGGCCATCAGTTTACAGACACATCTAAGTAGAGACACAAAAAAACTGACTGTGGAAACATATCCAAATTTCCTTTTCACAGATGTATTCAATTATTCATAGTTTTTCAACCAAACCCAAATATCAAATCCTACAAAAAGTAGTTGTTTATTCATAAATAGCCAAAAAGGTCATTCAGCAATCAAAATGAACAGGGATGATAGTCAACTCTGAAAGATTGCCAAAGTCCACACTTGATCAAAGGCAGATTCCTGAAAACATTTCCTGAGAAAGTTACAGGTTAATGAAGCACTCGTGACGCACCCCAGTCAACCTACGCACGTCTGAGACAACAAGAGATGACCTTGACCTTAAACTTTAACTCACCACCCCCACCACCTCCTCCATATGAAAGACTCTGTTGTGATACGTACTTCTCAAAGATCTCTTTCTCCGTCACGAGGTCCAGGTGGGTGAAAGGAGCATCCAGCAGGTAGAGGTCTGCATCTTTATACACAGCCCTGAGGGAGGAAAAAAAAACCCAAAAAACAAGCGAGACAGAGACAAACAAGAGTTAAAATGCACGAGACATGATTTATGTATTGAGACAACAAAAAGGAGAATATTGGAAAGAACAAAACACAATGGACAGAAAGGGCCAGAGAGGGTGGCTGCATATAAAAAGGTGGTAATGTGGAAGATGGGTTGTAATACATACAAGTTCCTGGAAATATTAACCATGAAGGATAAACACAACACACACTGCCAGGGCACTAAACTGTATAAATAATGCATGGGAATACATGTATGAGTGTCTGACTGCTGTAATCTCCACAGAGAATAATGGAGTAATAAAGCACTACTGAGGCTGTAGCAGCACGAGTCATTAAAACAGGAGGCTATGAAACATGTCATTTAGTGTAGGCATAGGAGCAGAAGCTCAGGAGATTCAGTAGCTTCTGGATATGTACAGAAAGAACTCCATTCTTTAGACCTTTGGGAACCAATAATATAAATTGAAGCATTGCAACAGACATCAAATACTTGCAAATCAAATTCAGTACTGTTTTTATTGGCTTACAAGGAGCAGAGCCTCTAACCACAGTATTGCCAGAGATGATGATTGATAATAGCGATTAGTTTATGGCCCTGATGTAGATTTCAGCAATTGGATTTGTCGGATCTGTTGTCAGATTTCTGACCCTGATCAAGGTTGCAGAAGTGAACACGAGGTGAATAACTTCATATTCTAAGCTCTGCTTGATCCACACACTGGAGAGAAGCGGATATGTTTACCCCCTGATTCGCTCTTCAACTACTGAGGGAATTCAATTCCCACATCTACTTCACTCTAGACAACAACCCACTGTCATAAGTGTTCAATTTGTCCCTTTTTCAGATTAAACTACACAAATATGATGGCCAAACAAATGATTGATATTATTGCAATATCTATATCTAAAAAGAACAATTACACTCAATAGACAGAGAGAAGACTACCAGATGAACTGTAGAATAAAAGATCCACAAGTGTTTGGGCTAAATTGCACAAGATTATATGATTACTATATTATTGATATTTGATTTGTTTAATGAAGTTAAACTTGAGCTGAACTTTCTTATTGACCTTCTTATTGAACTATTGTAATGATATTTTCCTAAATCTTCAGTGCACTTCCTTCATTAGAGGTAGAACTCATCTTTACTTTTTTTGTAAATTTAACTATTTTGGGTTAGCTGCAAAAGAAACAACACCGCAACATAGGACAAGGAGCATAATTACAATTAATTAGTGGAGCTAGTGTGCATTGACAGACATGAGATGGTGAAGATGAAAGTCATGATGAAAGACGCTTGGTTTGACAGTACCTGGCCAGGCCGAGGCGTGCCCTTTGACCTCCACTGAGAGTCACTCCTCCTTCGACAAGGTGCGTCTTGTCTTTCTCAGGAAGCAAGGCAAAGTCCTAGAGAAAGAGACAAGGGGTCAGTGGGTCACATGCAGGCATACATACAGCAGTCGCCTACTGAGCAAGGACAACAGGAAAAACATGCATGAGTTTGACAAAAGTTAAAAAATGTCATGAGGACAATCCGTGAAAGCAGGAAACTTAGGTAAGCAACAGAGTATGTATCAACATTACAAAACCTGGAAGACACCAAGTACTTCAGGTAATTATAGATTTTTTTTATAAAGGAACAGTCCCATACAAAGAGCTCCATGATTGCTATATCCATCCATCCATTGTCTATCCCGCTTATTCCCTTTCGGGGTCGCAGGGGTCTGCTGGAGCCTATCCCAGCGCGTTAAGGCGAGAGGCAGGGATACACCCCAGATGGTCGCCAGCCAATCGTGGGGCGATTGCTATATTATTTTATATATTATATATTTAATTAAAGTATTAAATATTCATATTGTACATTGTTTTATATGATGGTTTGATATCCCTAACAAAATATATTTGTGTTTTAACTACTGAAAATCATCTCAATGTAGATCTACATCTCTTCTCTCAAGCTTCTTCCTGGAGCAATAGAGAGAGTCTCCTCTGATTGGCTGCAAAATGGGGGGGGGGGCAGTGACATCACAACATCACATTCCTGATAGTTCATTTTAATGAACATTTCCTGAATATGGGTCGTGTGCATTTCTCTGTAAATTGAGCCTTTTAAAACATGGGACAGTATTTACACCTAAACTTTCTTATAATCAAAAAAGCTACGCAAATCTTCCTTTCCATAATATGGGATATTTAAAACCAAAGCACAAACGACAGATGAGATAGTCACATATGAAGGGTGTCACATAGTGCATGTTCAGTTGGGAATTCATAATAAAAATGTATGCCGAGAAGGATGGAAATGACAGCACAAGTTTATCTTGGTAAAATCTTCCTACCTTTGTAACTGTAACTCCCGCTGTCCTGACAGGAGCGCATAGGGGATCAAGTTAACAGTTTATTTAACAGCTTATAAAATAAAGCAACATAATAAAAAGAAATGTGTGTCTGGCTGTGAACAAAAAGCACCTGCTGGCCAGCAACTAGTCTGGTGGCAAACCATGCGTTTACAGTGAGGGGACCACCCATGGGAGCCTGTCTGGTGCTTTCGGGGCAACAAGAGAGAGGAATTGCAGACACAAGCCCCTAAAAGCCGCAGCACTGTCTGGAAAAAAACAGCTCTAGTTGTCAATTCTCTCTGTCATGGTTGCCCTGGGGATATTTCCTACAGTAGAAAATCCTGTGCAGTTTCTCTCCCTATTTCTCTCATTTTCAAAACCATTGAAGTGATTGTTAAAACTGTATTTTGTGAATTATTGGTTACTAATTATAAAATATAATAATATATTAAAATTAAACATATTAAGGAACTTCCTTTGCTTTTGTGTAAAGTGGTACTGTCAAAGCTTTGTTTACTTTCTGAATTTTGCAGTTTAAAGTTCCTATATCATGCAAATAGCTACAAACACTCAAACAAGCAGAGAAATGTACAAAACCTGGATTTGTACTTCGCTGTTTCACAGCTCGTTTGTACTTTCTTGACTTTGTGATGTCATGCAGTAGCTCCCTCCATTTGTAGAGATTCCAGCATGGCCCCACTGCCCCCCTGCTGTCAAAGCTACTTTTTTCAGTCTTCCAAGTGAAAGTCAGCCATGGCATGAATATTTATGAGCAATCACAAAAAGCACAGATGTGTGCTATGTGGAACTTCAGCAAGGGGCTTAAAAGAGCACTGTAAATTATAATGAATGTAGTTTTTGTACATAGGGATATCAAACTGCATGATATTGAACCTAAAACTGCCCTAATACACACAAAATACAGATTTCCCTCAATTCAATTAAGAGACACAACCTTAATTGGATTCAATCTGAGTTACTGAAGGTTGTGGCTGACTTTTTATGCAAAGCTGCTCCTTAAAAAAGTCATTTTCAGGCTTTAACATAACTTTAGAGGAATTGTCACATATTTACAATCAAAGAACAGAATGTGTCATTGTCTTGTCATTTCCAAACAATGCAAAGCAAACATTGCTTTCTTCTCCATAGGCCTCATGCCTGCATTTTATGTCTCCACAGAACATAAAATGGTTCCTGTTTTTACATGTCACTATTGCAAACCAGCTTTGTTTGCTGTGGCAACATGTTTTTGTCAAAACCACAGCGGCACCATCACTGCTGCAGGAGATGGGGCGTGGTCGTGAATAAATGACCTCTGCAAAAGCTTATTCTTCGATTTAGGTTCAAATGATGCTAATACTCCAATTTAGGACATCACCATAATTAAAAGAATAAACATATGCATTTTTTTTTCTGTTCATCGAAGTAAAAGCATATGTGGTAACATAACTTTGGATTGAAACACAGACCTAACAAGTCCAAAGAACCAATGGTTTATCCAAACAGCTATTCTGTGTTGATACATCCCTTACTGAGAATCTAACGAGCTCATATTCCATCCCAGTGTTCTAACGTGAGATTTCCATGGCAACAGAGGAGACATTATTCTGCTGAGGGGCCTTCACTCAGCGCTGAGGCTTATGAGAGACTGCGTGTGTGTGGATTTGGTGTGTGAAGCAGAGTAATAGAGAGAGAATGTGTGTGGAACATAATGGGTTTAAATGTGGCCCAGGGAAACCTGAACCTTCTTGTTGCTTTGCAGAGGCTCCGAACAGACAACTGAAAGCGTCAGTCCGATGAAAGAGAGAAGACTTGAGAACGAAGCTGGCAAAGATGAATTTACCAGCAATGGATCAGTTATTTACAACTAAAGTAACATCTAGTTATAATTCGTTTTTATGACTTTACAACATAATACAACAATTATTTATAAAAACAATTATAAAGAACTGCTTTCATCCAAAACTGTCATGCATGTGCAGGTTAGGCTTGAATATGAGTGCAACACCACTAGTGAGCCGTCTACCTAGCAATGTTTTTTTATTAAAGATATGATATCTGATATTATATGAATTTTGTAATGTCCATCTGTACGCTCAGCATGTTTCGAACACTCATTATTGTCAAAATGTGTCTTTAGCAGTACTTTTAAACAGACTATATTGCTTAAATTATGAGGTATATTTTTTCAGCCATGCTCAAACAGGAGTGGATCTGTTTTGCCTGCAACATTTGCCACTGTAGCTTATTACACACAGAACGGCGCCGACATAAATACCAGAAAGGAAAATAAAAAGACAACAAAAAAATGAATGGTAAAAAAAATAACAGGTGTACCTCCTCCAGCTGGCAAGCTTTGATGACTGAGGTGTAGCGGTACTCATCGTAGGTCAGGCCAAACAGGATGTTGTCACGGATCGTCCCGGGCATGATCCAGGAAGTCTGCGGTGAGAAGGAGATGCGACCGCTGTGTCTGATCTTACCCTCTGTTGGCACCAGCTCTCCCAGGATCATCATCAGCAAGGAACTCTAATATAAACAAGGGCGCACTCAGTTAAAGACAGATAAACACTTTTTGCCACTTGATCGGAGGTGGGTACTTCATAACAAGTTCTCCTTGGCCTACCTTCCCTGAGCCGGTGGATCCAGCCACCGCCAGCATTTTGCCCTTCTCCAGGTACAGGCTGATGTTCTTGAGGACAGGTGTCACGTAGAGGTTTGTGAAGAAGAGGCCAGGGTCACTGTTTGGGTGTCCGTTTTCTTTGTTCTCCCGCTTGATCTTCTCAAACAGTTCACCAATACCCTGCAAAAAAGGACACTAACAGTTACATTCAACATACAATGTGATATCTAAAATATCCTTTATTATACAACAGACTATACTGAGTAATCCAAGCCACATGCATGTTTTTTATTACAGGGTTACCTTGATATTTCTCTGATTTCATCTTGTTTTGTCACTATTTACAACAGTTTGATGTCAGCATCTTAAAATGACAATGGGAAGAAAAATTAAGAAAGATAACATCAGCTTTTTTCTTTTTAAATTGGAATAGAGATTTTGTTTTCAGTTGATCTCTAGCATTCTTCATAAATAAACTAACAAGTATCATAGCTTTTTTTATCCCACAAATACAATTTATGAGCTTAAAAGGTCGAAGACTGTAGACTTTTCTTGGATTTTATATGAACTTTTGACATCCCTAACATGTATATTTCGGATGGATGTGGAGAAGACCTGAAGACTTGTTTTAAGTTTCTGAACACAAGCTGTGAGCAGAGTTTGAAATATTGAACAGTATTTATATAGGACCTAGACCTTATATTTAAAAAATATATTGCCTACGATATAGGACCTTTGATGAAACTTCTTTACAGCATTTCAATTTTGTTAGATTTTATCTTGTCTTGTCATCTGTCTGAGGGAGGGAACACCCTGTTTTCATCTCATATGCATTTCATTTGTTATGTGTATGAACAAGGTGTAGTTGAATTAGAATATGCTGTTAAAAAATACAGGGGAACTTAAAAGACATTACCTGAACTATTCTGTGGTTTATATTGCAGGACACTACACTGTAGAGTACTTTGAGCTACAATGCACTTTTCAGTACAGTAACTATACTATGCTATGCTAAAGAAGGATGCTATGCACACAGGATGATGTACATCCTGTGTGCAGGAATCCATGCATGGCATATAGTCTGTGTTTTTATTTGATTTACATAACTGTCGGCTTCAGGGTGGAGCGAGTGTAACCGTCATGCTGTGCTTTCAGACAGTGAGACCAGCACAAACAGCAGTGAGAAACAATGGATTCTCTAGAAGCTGAAGAAGACCTCCAAAGTCCTCACAATGGCCTTATTTTACTTCATCTGTCACCGCCTCTGTACAGATTAATAGGCGACACATCTCATGGTTAGAAAAAGGGAACTGTGCTTGACTCGCCGGCTTAATCACTGACCTCTGTGACACTTTATGGGTCACTGTTTCTCTAATGCCGGGCTGGCTGTGGTTTGTATAGGTTTTTCTATGTGATTGTAATTCTAATGAGCTGACGTAGATGCTGTCAGCAGTAAAGAAAGGCAACGCCCCTCCCATTCATTCTGCGAAAGGCACCTTCCAGGAAGAGGAGAAGCCAAGAAGAAAATCTGGGAATTAGGTGATGAACAAAATCCGAATCTCAGTGAGATTCAGAGTGTTCCCAGCGAAGGGGAGGTTTTGGTGACGACACTGAGATAATTAATTATTCAAAGTGACAGAGGAAAACACTGTTGGATTTTGTTTCTCACGGTATTGGGTGGTATGAATCACACCTGTCAGACGTTTAATTACAGCCACTGTCTATAGATAAGATTATACTACTCACTCCCAGTGACGGTGGAGAGTTAACTATTATACCCCTGATGCATTGTGGATTTAAGCCCTGTGGGAGTTCTGTGGGCCTAAAGAGCATGCCATTGGCCTCTTATAAAAATGTCACACACAAAAACAGTAAATGTACCAGCCCACCAGCTCTGTGTGGGTTGAGACAAATAAGATAAATCTATCACAAAAAAGTTATTTCCCTTCAATTATTTGATAAAAAACATATAAATTAGAACATTAACCAAATAGATTAGATACATTTTAATTTAGTGTCATTTATAAATATTCTTTTTTTTTTTTTTTACAGAGACAAACAAACCTCATCCCAGGATGCAGACACATTGACTAGCTCCACTTCAGTGGTGGTCAGATTGTATTCCAGCACTCTGTATTCTTCCTTCATCAAAAACTCCTGGGAAAAAAAAATACCCAGGCAGATGCATCAGCAGAACATTTTACATTTGGTATATAAAGTGTGCTAACGTTTTCTGTAGAGGCCAACACCGAAGCACTAAAAATGTTTGTATTTATTTGACCCACCTCGATCTTCTGGACCAGTGCCAGAGTATCATACCACATCTGGATGGATCCTGGCAGTTGGCGGGTCAGCGTCATTCGCAGCACCATGCAGTAGGAGGCCGTGGTGAAGATACGGCGAAGGATGATGCCTTTACTGAGGGCGTGCGGCACGATGGCTGAGACGATGACCAAGATGGCAGAGAAAAAGTACGCGGCACTGTAGAAGTACCGCAGAGAACCGATCTTTCTTGTCAGTGTCATCTCATCTCTAAAGAGAAAGAGGAAGTGGGAAGGAAGAGGAAAAATTTACAATTTTTTTTTTGTTATCAAAAAGCAACCAGCAAATAAAAAAGTAGTTTAATTCTAATTAATAGTCATCTTCACGTGAAGTCTTGTTTCCTCTGTGCTGATGGTGTGATAGTTAACATATTTCTGCACCATGATACTAGAATTCCTTCCTGAATGTTGATTGTACATGCCAATTAAAGTGATGCTGATTTTGGCTTTGACAGCCACGAGTGATGCCAGCATATTTCTGCTGGTTAACCACATGTTTTAACATATTTCTCCCAATTCTATCACCAGGTTGATTCAATTCATACTGCAGTCAAAGCTTTTGGAGTGTGATGTCGGCTCAGACTCTTTGGTCTCTTTCTCTTTTTTTTAAATAGTCAGCTTTGGGAACTTTCTGATGCAGTTGTGTGTGAGTGTGTGGTGTCTTACTGTCTAATATTCTTAATGATTGTCTCCATCACCTCCTCCCAGCCGTACGCCTTTACAGAGTGGATGTTCTCCACAATCTCTGAGGTGAGAGCCAGGCGACGGCTGATCATCCCCGCTCGCTTTGTCCTATTTTCACAGGATACGTTTTTGCATCATGAACAACACGGCAGCATCACATCACACAAAATGATTTAAATACCACAGAAATGCAATTCTAAAAGCATGGACATGGAAATTCACACAATGACCATAGGTAAGTTAATAGCCATTTAGCCATGCATGCATATGAGCAAAGGCATGCACGAGTGGATATACGAACACTCAATATATATTTAATGTATTCATTTGTGCATAATGTAAAATATGCAACAATATACATAATCAAAATATGTATAGTATGGAACTATAAATTAAAATGGATGAAATATATAGCACTTTAAACAATTATGGACTATAAAGACTTTTTGTATGTCTGTAGTATAGTATGTGCTATAATAGTGTGACTATGTGTAACAGTGCTTCCCCACCTGTGAGGGCCCATCTTCTGGGAGAGCCATGCCTGGACGATGCCCAGCAGGGTGAGAGCTGCCAGGGCACAGAAGCCATTCACCTCAATCAGTTCCCAGATCAGACCCACACACAGGATACACTGCAGGGGTGTGATCCATACAAAGTGCGCCAGACCCAGACTCTAGAAAATGCACAAAGTGATGTCATTAATATATACAAATGCGAGAAAGACAGTGAGATTAGGACACTAACAAACCAGCAAATGTTCATGTTCTGGGATTCAGTGAATAACAGCTGTGCTAATGAATCTCAGCTGTACTGTAGGTGAGAAACTCTCTGTTCCAAGTATAAGTTCATCTTTATTCTTAGTTATTGAGTTCTCACCTAAGTAAACCTCTTTTCATCCACTCACCTGCACACACACTCACACACACACACACACACACACACACAGTGATGAGTAGTCATAAGAAGAGAACGGTGCATTGGCCAAGCCACATCCAGGTCAGGTGATAATTGTCTCAAAGCAGGTTGCAGAGTGTTTCCACATTCAACGTCTCAATGAGACCCAAGACACACAAACACATGCTTGCATACCCTCCAGCTATGTTGTCTTGCTTAATCGGTCATTAACCAGCCTGCCGAGAAAATATATAGGTATACATATTTACAGAGTAGCTCAACAACACACAAACAATATAAGTTTGGTTGTATAAGATCGGCTGTCCTCTAATTGTCCCACAGTTAATACTCCCCCTTCTCATGAGTGGAAAACTACTGTACAGGTCCTTTGCCTTAAAACATGCATTGAAACAAATTAAATAATAGTAAGTAAATACAATTTTTATGTAAATTCTGAGGATACTCACATTTTAATCAGCCAGTAATTGGAGCCTATTCTTCACAGTTGCATGATCCAACGGTTTTAATTTAAAACTTTTTCATTCCAGTGGAAGATTATTAGAGGGGAGATCACAACAGAATTGTTGCAGCTTTCAACTAAGCTAGCCTGTAGCAGGTAACATCCATTTAGATTTGGACCTTCTGCATTGCCAGAAGTTACTTTATTTGATAACAAAAAAAAGCATTCACCTTTCAAATTAATGTCTCCTCACTGATTCAGACTAAAATAATCAACTTTTCCAGGACTAAAACGTTCATGTGTACTTACCTCATCGAGCTTGTTGAGGTGGGCAGACATCAGACTGACCAGCTGACCCGTGCTGATTTTATCCAAGACCCGGCTGGACAGTTTCAGGGTCTGAAAAGGTCAAATGTCAGGGGTCAGTTGGAGCACAAAGGGTGATACTGAATTGGATTAAAGGAAGCTGGGGACATGTGACCATGCTTTGATAACAGGCTGCCACGCCCCTTACAGCAGCCTGTGGATCGTCACTCCTGGACGTCCCTGTGAGAAGCTTTCTGCTTCTGTTCAGTCACCCACTCTAAACAAGATGGAAGTGTTTAGCTGATAAGGAAACTCAGTAGCACTGGATCTTAAATACAATCATAACACAAAAGTAGGTCAGTTGTGTCATAACTTTATCTAATCAGCTGGGTTGTATTGTCTGTACTGAGAACTGCTTGTTACAGCAGAAGTTTTATGTAGCAAATATGCTATTCATGTTTTATCCAAAAAATGCAATTGGAGGTACATTTTGGGATATGGTCTTTTTAATCTGCAACATTTTGAAGGAAAATATTAAACTTTTTTCAGTTTTTTCTGCACTACATCTCACTCTTTTCTTTACTACATCTAAGATACAATTAAAGTTATGTTATTTTGAAAAAAGTTAAACTGTTATAAGTTAATCAACTTTTACTGTTTTCATTCCAGTTATCTCCAGACCTTTAACACCATGACGGAAAATCACCTTTTTTCAAGCTGACATAATGCTTTTCAAATAAATTTTCCACACAGAGGCAATAAATTCTATACAAGCTGTCCTCTTCTTACCTTCTTGTATATGAGACTGAAAAGGGCGATCCGGATCTGCATGCCCAGGTGATGTAGGCCAAAAATGGCCGGCTGCAGCAGGAGGAAGCGGGCTGTGAAAAGGAGGCAGAGGCCCAGGGCCAGGAAGTAGCCCTGACTCCGCTCTGGAGCATGGAATGGGTCGAAGGAGGCAATAATGCGACCCAAAAGCTGAGGCTGCACCGCCTTAGAAGCCTCCTACAACAAGACAAAACACAAATTTGCATTTGACAATAGCATAACTAATATTTGTTTATCTATTACTTGTTTTCGTTTCCAATAAGCACCATTTAAAAAAGCTTTTTCTGTTTTTCCACAGAGCCTCGTTCAATCAAACCGACATTCTTGCTGTCATGACAACCACCTTCAACTGTACCAACTTACACAAATACTGCTGTTGGCACGTTTTCCATCAGCCCGAGACACTGAGATGTTTTGCGACACTGCGGTGCGACATGCTTGTGATTTTTGTGTGTCATGGCACCGTAGCTCTATTGGCCCTCAGTCTTCAGACAACACTGTTATCAGGTGCTACATGCACACAAATAAAGGTGGAGCTGACAGTGAAGCAGCAATGTGTGACTGTGGGCATATTAAACATAGTCACCACCTGGTAAGCAGGATGGATTAGTATCATTTACATGACGGAATATTGAGATTCCTAATCAATAACATGTACAACTATGTGAAATAGTATATTGATAAGTTTCTGGGTCCAGTGTTAAATTGGATGACATGCTGCAACCTCTGGTTGTATGTTGCTGTGCATAGAAAGGTTTCGTATTTTAACCATTGGTCAAGAAAACAATATGAATACAAAATAATGTTGGAGCTACAAAGTAATGATGATACATAAATACATGTGCAAAATGTGTGCCTTGAGAGTTGTTTTCACATTCTTTGCTGAAAGATAGCGCTCCTAGCTCTGATAGAGCTAGGAGATCACCGCCAACAAGGTTACACAAGAAGCAGGAAGCACAGTGGTGGTGGGCGGGGCCTCAGGAATCAAGAATTTATCAATGAGGGTAAGAGAGGGAACAGGAGTAGATCTGCCTCCAGCTTCATCAGTCGTGTTTTTAGGGGAAAGCCATGTTAAATAACATTCTTGAAGAGTCTTGAAGTGAAAATATTTTAAAATGCTTACAAGTAACTCCTTTGACACGATTTTAAAATGCACATCAGACTCACTAAAAAAATTGTTCACGTTTCTAATGTGGGTTCAGTTGGTAAAAGGTGAATTTGTTTAGGGTTGGTGTTTAATGTTTCATAACGGATATACAAGGCTTAATGAAAACTATTTTTCAACATGTGTATGAATGACAGGTCAGTGACTTGCTTGTCTCCCCTAAAGCTAGAATCAATTCAAATTTGGATTTTCTGACAACAGCAAGTCATACTGCAACTCTGAACCCTCCTAGGTATTACATCATCTATGGTTCATTCAAGTTTTTATATATCTATAGTGCAAAGAACGTTAGATTTATAAAGATTATCAGCATGCTATGATGCTTTCCAGTAGAGTTACAGTAACACCACAGAGAGGATAGACCAACAGACTCACCCCAAGGTAGAGGAGGACACCAAAGAAGGCAAAAGGGCCAAGGAAGCAGCGGGCCAGTGCTCGCATCAGTTTGGGCTTCTTCTTGGCTGAGACCACCTCCCTGTCCCATTCTCTGTGGGAGCACAGATTTACAACACAGTTAAACGGCAGCACAGGCATAGTAGGAGAATAACAGATCCACCAGCAAAATGCCAGGAAGGTTGGCAGTGGGCTGCTCTGTTTGTCTACTACTACTACTCTGGCAACTAACCAAATGTCCAGTTTGTAAGAGTCCTTTCTACCACTTTGGCTGGTAATTCCATCCCAGTATAAGGGCTGTTGAATTTGTTTTAAAGTGCCAAATGAGAGGCAATAGGAGTCAAACACAAAAAATAAATTTGGAAAAACAAATACATTTGTAATGTTGCAAAATGGTCGGGTTAACTTCCCATAACTGTCATGGCAAGCAGTTACAGCTACAGCAAGGAGCTGCATTGTTTTTTGAGGGCCATTTATAACCAAGGGGATTTGGCTAACTGGTTCAATGGTAAGCGAAGGAAAGAGGAGAGACCATAAGCAAGAGGATGATTTAAACAGAGTAAGAGGACAAAGTTGGAGGTATTTTTTATAAACATTGATATCCTTAAACCAAGAGATTTAACGGTTTCCAAATCCTAAAGAGAGAGGGTAAAATGTATATAAAGAAAGGGAACTTCTGCCAGTTGAATAAATAAAATAAGTCTGAATTCATCAATTGCATGTCACACAGTTGACCATGAGCACACACAAAAAAAGTCTGAAAACCCAACCCTTCCCCTAAACTAAGAATGATACTGTCAGTATGGTATTAGTGGCTAATAGTTAGCAACGTAGGCTCAGAATATACTGCTCCTTGGTTTGACCTGACCCATGTTTGAAAACCCTAGCTCTCCCTTATTATGTCCAAAACCATGCAGGTT
This sequence comes from Eupleurogrammus muticus, assembly GCA_036785175.1. Lineage (NCBI taxonomy): Eukaryota > Metazoa > Chordata > Actinopteri > Scombriformes > Trichiuridae > Eupleurogrammus > Eupleurogrammus muticus. Next base: position 8,966,804 of record JAYKQN010000010.1, on the reverse strand, counting down.
AAGTGAATCCATTGGTGCAGAGGTAACAAATTGACAACCTGGCCAGGGTTTGCCAAGGACGAAGTGTATAAGTTGTATGGATATTGTCCATGATTCATATTACTCAGTTAAAAGTCAATATGTAGTAACTATATTAAGGTTTAAACACTATCAACTGTGTGCATGTTATAAATGAATTTTTGAATTATTACTAGCTCAAATTTGGAACATCTTCAGGATTACTTTTTGGTGTAAAAGAAAGAGTAGGCTAGAATATTTTCAGAATACTTGGTGTCATAAATGACAAATGGGAGTGAAGGTAGGGAAGTAGAAGGGAGGATAGAACAAAACTAACACAACAATAGAACTACTAGAATTAGAAAATAAAGTCTGATATAGCCTAATACATCCTAACTATTCTACTATAGACAGACATACACCACAATAAATCACATTCGATGTTAATTGTTGGTTAAAAATATATATTTAAAACAGTATTCATAATCTATGTTTTGGTGTCTTTACTACATTTAATTCCAGCTTTCCATGCCAAAAAAGCTCATTGAATTGAACCGAACTGAGCGGGTGATGGAGAGGCTGACGGTACACAGCATGCTTTCATGAAAGGTAAAGTTCAAGTTCCCAGAAGCCCTCACAGTTTGCCTGATCGGAATAATGAAAGAAAAATCACCCGCCACTACTCATTTATCACCCGGTGGGCACTGGGCCCTTTCTAAAGGTCGAATTTTTAACACCCATGTACATTATTCAGCTTGTTGGCACCATTCAGCGTGACCAAGAAGCGAGGCCAATGTGGGATGCTACTGTGGTAGTTAGGCAAGATAGTAAAAAGAAAAAAGTAGTAAGAAGAAACATGAGTATTTAATCTTTGGATTAACACCTATCCCCTCTTCTTTTCTGAATTGAAACAAAAAATATCAAAGAGACGAGAGGAATGTCTTGGTGATTCGGAAAGTTAACCTTGTCCGTCATGTGTTGTCTGGTTGTTTGTTTGGCACACACAGTTTGGGTTTATGTCTAGCCCTGTTAAAATGCCAGCCCTTATTTTAAACTTGACTGTGAGGGAAGCATGGCGGATGGTCTGCTACTGTAAACATGTGTACAAAAAACATGAAGGCTGCAGACACGCTTGCAGTAGTGCGAATGATCGCAGGTGATACGATTCCTCATTTTATGCTGCTTATAATTACACAAAAATATCTATTCTTTTGTTTAGCGCCGTGCTTCAGCAGCATGCAGCATGTCGCTCTCTGTCCCTGCTGTCGCTCACACACAAACACACACAAACTACTATGAGTGTCAGATTTCTCTTTTGTACTAATTACCCTCATGGATAAACAAAGACAAGTTCTGCTCTCAGTCTGATTACTGGAGGAAATATTCAGTTTTAGCTGTGTTTTCTTGGGAGTGGCCAAATCATTATGGCAACTTGTGTTTTCTTGTGTTCGATGGTCATTCTCATTAGCTAAAGAGCTAATATCCCCATGGAGTTTCTAGTGGGATAACCCAGTGTTTATGGTGGTGGATGCAGATGTCGTTTGTCGAGGTCGCAGCAGAAAGGCAAGGCACACGGCGGAGTGCAAATTCTTCCAGCTGAGCCCTTCACATAAAAGTCAAATCACAGGCTGTTACAGTCAGCCAAGAGGACATTATACAACCCACTGCTCCATATGATGTACTCATATGTTAAAGGGTGTAACAAATTCAACATGTAAAAATGCATAAAAATTGACTATTTTATCAATTTCTTAGATAGTCATTATTAACTAGGTAGGTAACTATTCCATACAGGATGTAAGCAGGCCATGTACATATCAGACAAAGAGTATGTAGTGTAATAAAAGTAAAAGTAATGCATATACCTACATATTTTAATCTATACTTTTCCAACAATGCTTTGCTATCAGCTCCCAAACACAAGCTTGAACCATACTGGTTCAACCAACCATTGAACCAGTATATTTTCCTGGGTTTGATTGTTGACTTTGGTGCGACTCGTGACTCTACAAGGAAGCTTTTGGGTTTTTGATTCTGGGGGACTGACACCAAAGTCATCATGTTTACTATCGATGAGTCATGCTTGTGTCACAACAGGTTAATAAGATCATTGTTTGTGGTCAGCCAGCAGTCAGCACTGATAAAAGTGCCACACCAAACAATTAAATGTACCCAAAAAATACAGTTTTAAATTGTTAACAGCTGTTTTCCCCACATGACATGTTTAAGAATATATTTCTTTCCTTTTAAAAAAGGGAAAACTACCTTAAGAGTAATATTACGTTCACTAAAATGGCACACATTATATTCTGGCTTTACTCTTTCACAGGTCACAGTCACATGAAATCCATCCCCTGTCAGTAAATGGATTCTATTTAAAATTCCAATTAGATCAAGAATATTGTTTATAGACCTTCTTATTCTATAATTTTTATAGACATATTTATTCTTTTCTTTACATGGGAAAATGAACAATCATTGTTCTATTAAATACCTACCTCCCATCCTGTAGAATGTAATACAATTCAAATACATCACATTTTGGCCCATATCACCATGATTATGAAGGTCCTTTTGCAATAACCAGGTAATAGTATTCTTTATGAGCCTGGTGGGACTTTCTGAATGTGCTAGGGTCAAATACACACCTTTCGAGTCTCTCAGAGAGGTTGTCTGCCAAATCAAAAGAAGGAGCCTTATACACATCTGAAAGGTCCAGTTTCCTCCTGAAGCCCTTCCTCAGCAGTGGTGACATCCACCTGAGCAAAAACCACAGATTAGACACATTGCAGATTATCAGATATTGAAGCTATCTTCACTTATGGGTTAAAAAAAAGTATGTGCAGCTTGACAGATATAGAACAGCATGAACAAGTTGGCTGCAAAATTATTTGTGCAGGTACACCAAGACTTAGAATTGGAACCTGACTAATGATAGAAAATAAAGATAAGACCACACATAAACAGCACATAAAAAACACATAAATATAATTAATATTACAATTATAGGGGGTATTTAAATAAAATAAAAAAACAATCAACACATAAATAGGGCCTTTGAATGATTGAACCATATACATTCTAATAAAACCACACTGAATATTATTAATATTTCAATCATCGTCACACTGAAAGACATTATTGAGCACCATAGACGTACATTTAATGTTATTTTACTTTATAAGTAGTTTATTGATCGGCATTGGGGAAAATCAACCACCGCTACTATAAATTGCTGACCCTTCAAGAGCATCTACGCACATTTGATAGCTTTTTATTTCTAAACGAACCACCACTCACATTTCGCGCAGTTTCAGACAGGTGCGCATTTTACGCGTGGAATACGTGCGCATAAAGATTAGGTTTGCAACGGGACAATGGAAGTCTAAATATGAAATACGATTGAAATAGGGCTGTTTTACACGGAAAACAGGAGATTAATATGAATCTCCTTCGTACCGGTTCGTTCCCTCACTAACAACCTGTGCCTGGACAAAGTTGCACATCTATTCAAAGTTCATGTCTCTTAACACACACAACACGCTTAAGTCGAATCAAATTATTTAAATTACTACACCCCAAATCCCCAGGGAGGAAAAATAATGAATTAGACCGAATAAGTCTTACCAGAAGAAATATTTGGAGAGGAAGTTTGCATCTTCCACGGGTGACTTCTGCATCCTAATAGCGCCGCCAGTTTGGTTTCTATGCACCTGAGTGGTCTGTGTGCGCGGCGCTTACATTTGTGTGTCCCCTGAGTGACTCCGTGCACGGACAGTAAAGGGGTGTTCGGCTGTTTTATCCGCCACTTAGCGCCTCTCCGGGAAATGTGATGTCACTGTTCGGTAGATCTTCCTCCCCCCCAAAAAAACTGAGACAGCTATCTCTATCCTCGGTGCGTCTCCAAGGTCTTCCTCCACTGGTCCCGCTCCCTCGCGCTCTCTCCTTCAATGTGACAGGGAGAGGACAGGCTATCCTTTATGGGCTCGCCAAACTTTGCGAGACACGCGTCATTTCCACACCGATGAGCCTCAGGTTGCATATTGTGGCAACATGCTGGAAAAGGCAGCAGCCAGATGACTCAAGCTGAAACATATTGATCAGTACCAGGCAATGTAAGGAACAATGGGAGGCGAGCATATATTTATATATATATATATGGGTGTTTTTTTTTCTTTTAGAAATTATACTCATAAGAAACTGAATCTATTTTTTTTAACTCTCTTGATCGAAATGAATGCAAAACACACTCAAACTACCCCTGTCTGTGATTTTTTTTCTATATCATACAGCTGCTGTACATATGGACACTGTCAAAATGACAAAAAGCTTCCAAACACAGGACAATACAAAATTTAACAGTTAATTGGCTCCAGTACAACTTAGTGCAGTTCCCACTTTAACATGGTGGAATCACATCCATTTATCCTGATTAGCTTTGTCTATTTTTAATGTGGTGAAAAATGAAGGACACAATAAACTCAACAGTTTAAATGTGTCCCTGTGTTCACGTCTACTTAACCTCCTCTAAATGCTGACAATCTGTGGCTTTTTATTTTACCCCAGTCAGCCGCTTCCCTATCATAGCAACAGCAGAAACAGTTCCAGGACATTTAAATGAACTCGAAACTTATTTATTTAGTTTTTTTTTCTTTTTTTTTTTATCAGTTTCAGGTTACGCACAGTTTCAAGAGAGGGAGGATCAACACTTTCAGACATTCCATGAAGGAACAGAGATAAACTGAAGACGCGGTTAGTTGGTTCCTGAAAATCTCAAACAATTGAGCCACAGGTTGGTTAGATCTGTTTTACAGTGAAGCATCCGTGTGGTGTAGTTACACACTCACGGGTTTGATTCCCTACCCAGAAAAAGGTCAACATGAGCTTCTCAAATAGAAGTTAATGTATAAATGTGTAATTTCAGCTTTCAGGTGGCACACTCTGGATCAAACTGAGGATAGAAAGTTATACCAGTACACTGTGAAGCACCAGTGGAATTTAAAGTGATGTAAAAACAAGTTTATACAATAAGTATCAGAGAGAATGGTGTGAATTGGACTTACACACTGTTAAATTGGACAAGTGGTCTGTAGGGTTAACTAAATTAATATTTTATATACAAGTCTAATTTGGTGTCAGTTTGAAAAAAAGAACCAGTCAAAGGATTACTGCCAGCTTCCATTTAGGATTACTTGGTAATTATCTGTGTGTATGAGAGAGGGATGAAGGTGAGCCAGAGCTTTGTAAGATAATTAAAGGATGAGGAGAACTACATGAAGCCAAGCTTTGGTTGCTTGCAGTTTTGCTTAACTTTGGGAGTCTGTAAGAGACAAAGATTTTAAGTGTTGTGCAAAGGAAAGAGTGACCTCTGCTGGATATTTACTGCCCTGTGCCACAGCTAAACTGATCTAATTTCAAAGGTCTTTTAAAACATATGCACAAGCCTAAATGGGAAGTAGGGTTTATAGGAGTGTTCCATAAAAGACATTCAGTTAGAACCAATGACACCTTAAACCTAAACAAAAAAAGCAAATTACAGAGACAAAGCTTCCATTTGGAGTTTTCAAAGTTTTTGTCTGAATTTTATCTTAAATTGTAACTTTTTTTCAACTTACTGGAGTAATAATCTTTGATCAATTTTATCTCTGTTGTTTCCTATTTGTTAACCAAAACAACTAAAAATGTATTTGTGTTGCCTCTCACATGTAACGTTTATGTACAGATAAGTTTCTCTAATTCGCAGATTCTTTCCTCAAATGAGACCAATAAGGATATATTGTGTGGATATTAATATCTGATATGTTGATTTGTGATGTTTTTTTCCATTTCTGAGTCACTCAGTATAGATGTAAGGACATTGACATGCTTTAGTAATATGTTTATTTTTATGTTATTTAAAAAAAAAGTGAATCAAACCATTCACCTGCCATGACCCATTCAGCCTTACAGTTAACTACATTATGATCCAAAGCTCCTCTTTTCTTCATTTTGACATAAGCATTACACATGAACTGAATAGAAATTAACTCAGAGAGGCCTTTAAAGCTACAACTACCAATCAGTTAATCTGTCAATTATGTTGCTTATGTAGTAAGTGTTTCATCTTTTGGAATATAAAATACCACAAAAAGTCTGCTATAAAGACATCTTCAGCTGTCTTTTCTGATAAGCAATCTAAAATCCAGACATAAACAAATAATGATCATGGAGGAGACAAAGAAGATCAAATCAAATGTTTTTTTTTCTCTCAAAAATGCCTGAAACATCCAAAGGATTATTATAATAGCCATTAATTAGAAACATCTGTAGAATGAGGTTAGATTCTCTTCACCATAGTTGTGGTTGTGACAGACAGCACTGTAGAATCAAGGAATCAAAAAGCTTCAGCCCAGGAATCATATGATAGATGTTATTGCCTCTCTGCACTATGTATTCCCTCTCTGTCATAAATAAATAATAGTTCAATACGCTTAATTATGTTAATGTCTGTTGTAAAGCACTTTGAGCTGCATTTCTGTATGTGAGCTGCTATACAAATAAAGTGTGTCAATATTATTCATTAATTTCCTACAGTCATTTCTGCTGCTCTGCATTCTGTAGCTGCAGTGTAGCAACTTAACATCAACAGAATAATGATAGAATAAACTATAAACACACATAGGCTATATACAGTATGGATATGGTATCGTTTACAGTGTGCATTCATTGCAATGGCGTGAACGTGAAATGCTACCATGAGCGTAGCTTGCAGCCTATGTCAGATGTAGGTAATAGCACTAAAACTATTAGGGCTTAAGTTTCTTCTATGTGTTTTGTCCGTGTGTTAACATCTGCAGGTGTGGTGGGTGAGTCCAGATGTCTCAACCAGCTGCGGCGAGGTTGCACGTGCGCGGAGGCGTCGCTCTGCTCGTGACTCTTCCTCCCACCGGCGCCACGGACGCGGGCTCGGCGGAAACGGATTCGTCGGGGACAGAAATATGGGGAGCTTCGTGAATAACTTTTTCCCGGCCGGGGATGAGAGCGACGACAGCAACGACGAGTGGGATATCGGGTGTCCTCTGGACACAAAGAAGTCTCCTTACAGCCAGGTTACTCGGAAAACGGCGTCTGTCGTTTCTCAAACGGAAGCTAACTTGAGTTAGCATTAGCAGCGACGTAGCTAGCTAGCTAGCTTAAACTCATTTAATCTCAGCATTTTAACACAAAGTAAAATGAATTCACTCATTCTATTTCATGAAATAAATAAATTGCAACAGATACAACTGTAGATAATTTTAAGAAAATACAAATAAGTATTTGACACTTCGGCGGAACCCTTCTAAATAATGTACGGACTTACATTTGTTATAAGATTCGGTGATTAAAATATCAAATATATATTCAACATAATTTTAGTAGTGCTGACCTAAGAATCATGACTTTATGAATATGAAATTCACCTCAAATAAAATGTTTTTCAACGGTATTTTCTGTATATTTTCGTCCCTTTGCTTTGCGCCTTCCTACGCCTTTTCTTACCGTCATGCGCAGAATGAAATGCCGCACTTAACCATCATCCTTATCATTATACACTATCGAGATGGAAATCCAAAAATGGATTCCGTATTGACATGAAATGGTATTTAAACACAGGTGTTACCAATGATACTAATAAAGATTCATTTAGGACCAACAGTCAATGGAGAAGTTTTTAAAATAATGGAACAATAATCCTTAGTATGATTTGTAACACTGTGTTTACCGACTATTTCATGTCGATGCCAATTAATTCAGTTAAATGCTAAGTGTTTTACAGGTAACCGGTTGTCTACTGTATTAGTATCAGTGTCTAACTCCAGCTTTAAGCATTCATTTGCAGGTCTATTGAAGGTGATTTAAAAAAAAAACACTAACATCCCATAATGCAACACAGCTGGACATTTTTAACTAATTGTACAGTTTATGACGCCTCTGGAAGCAACACAAATAAAATATTAAACCTTTAGAAAAACCCTTTGATCTGTCATTGATAAGCCTAATTGTCACAAGCATCCAAAAAAGTACTTGAAATGATATTCATAATTTACTTCTCGTATATTTTGCTGTTAAAGAAATGTTTGTACTGTAATTTGTACACATAATTGTTCAAAAAATATGTATCTAAATGTAATTATGCACAAAACTTATGATATGAAAAATATATGAATAAAGATAAAAAACTGATGAACAGAATCTATATAAAGGATCTTATTTTTCACTGTTGAAATCTGTTAAATGAATTAATTCTGATGATTCTCCATTGTCACAGGATGTGGGTGCTGTTTTGCCATGTGGAGAAGATAATGTGTTATTGTTGAAAAGAGCCATCAGTAAAGGAGATATTGAAGCTGTTGAACATCTGTTGGACAACGGCAAGTACAGATGTTGCAGAAAGTGTGGATCATATTATAATTGAGGCTTTGTTGCTTAATTGGACCAATATGGTAGATAAGTATGTCTGAATGGTTGCAATAGCGGAGGGACAATTTTGTTAGACAGTCAGAATATGTCAAGTAGTTGGTAGTAAAGCCCATTTTAAAACTGTTTTGTTAGAAAGGGTTTCCTCAAAATTCATAGGGATAGAATTAATAAAAAAATAGAAACTCATAGAAACATTTGTGTCTGCAAAGCATGTATGTGTATCTGTGTGCTTAAGTGAAATTTCCACATTTTTTGTGTGATCCTTTTATTGATTTTTTTATTATGATCTACTTTGGTGTAAACAGGCTTGGATGTGGAGACCAGGCTCAGCTTTGATTGGACTCCTCTTATGTGTGCCGTCAGTGTGGCTAATTATGACGTGGCCAAATTGCTACTGGACAGAGGGGCTAGCGCCAACTTCAGCAAAGGTCAGACCAATATGAATCCTGTCACTGTGTTTAAAGAAGGGTGGCTTTGCCTAGTCATGCCTCAATCCGATTAGACTCATGGATGTAGGGAATTAAACTAAATTGTGGGACAGATACATTTTTAACTGGATGATGGCACTTGAAAAAGTAAGATGATATCAAGGTTATTACAATTCATCCTATGGGACATATGAGTACCAGTACAACATGGCAAGTTTCCTATGTTTTGAGGCTAGGGAGGGGCATTTTAGATAATTTCCTTATTTAGCTACTTGTATAAAATTAGTATAGAATAATAATAAGGGAGAGACTAAAGTGATCTGATAGGAGCCAGAGGCTCATATTCTCCTTCCCACTAGCTACTTGTGTTTTGTTGCTGATTTAGGCTTAGCCAGTGTGTTATTGGTCAGCTTAAAGAAGCAGCAGACCATATTTCATTATACCAGGGTAAATAGTCTCCTGTTTACCCAGCAGTTACATAGTATTTTTAACAGAGCAGAATAAAGCACTTTACCTCCCCTTCACTAGACACACACTAGTATTCAAAAAAACGAATACAAACTTCAATAAAAATGGATCGTGATAAGGGGCTGACCAAAATTCTAGAGTACAGGAAAATAATACTTAATGTTCATATTCTGTCTCTGTAACTAAAGATAAAAAATAGGGCACATTTGTATTTTAGAGGTAAATTGTTTAGATTTTTAGTTGTTGGTTTTGATATACAGTAAAAGTGTAGTCACCACTGACCTCTGTGATACCTTCCAGAAAAAAACAGCCATATCTAATCCTCGTGACGGTCTCTGTTGCGTTGGTGTCAAGCTATCCTTGCACCTTTTTTCAATTTCCTCACCTGCTACAGCCAAAGACTGGTGGACCAATACGCTTCATCTGACATTACTTAATGGTGATGACGCCAAAGAGGAACTCTTACAGAAACACACCACTGATCCTCTGAGTTGTTTTTAGTTCATGCACACTGCAGCTTCATCTCAAAGCAACAGAAATTAAAGGCATCTGTTGGATTGAGGTCAGTCTGGGTAAAAAAGCATGGGGGGGAAGGACTCTTCCATGTTGAGAAATCTTGAGTATAAAACTATGAATCCTTTAGGACAAATAAAATTACATTATTCCTCAGAGAGTTTAAATGTTTTTAATAAGAGTTAGTCTATTATTGACCAATGGATGTCTAATCAGCAGATTAAATAAATTTACACTTCTATAATTCTTTTTTCATATTTTCAATATGGGTTCTTGAGTGTAGATTAATGGGGAAAAAAATAATATAAATGATTTTAGAAATCGACGTGTGACATAGAAAATATGCAAAATGTTGACCGGATCTGAATACTTTCTGAATACACCATATTAAGCATTTTCTAAAAGGATTCCATAAACAGCAATACTTGCAAGCAATAGCAGACACCAGACAACTACTCAGTGAATTGCGTTTTTTTAATAAATGCTATGTTATTCAGGATGAACATGTCATGTCTAATAGGTTACATTTTAGAGAAACCTAACAAGATAAAGCACAAAAGCTAACAAGGCTACTGAGAGCAACTTATAGACAGGAACTGAAAGCAAAGAAAAGGGGTGGATATTACTAGGGATGATCTCATGTTTCATGAATGAACCTAATCACTATTGCTATCCCCACAGTGATTGTGACTTAACAAATCTTCAGCCTTTGATGGGATAACTTTAAAATTGCCATGAAATCAGCTTTATCCATTCATTTATTTATAGCAGTTGTCCATTATGTAATGCCAGTACAGTACATTTTTACAAATCTATTTTTTGTGTCATTATGTCTGGTAGCTTGGAATATAAACCCTGTGAGAAGTGTGTTTAATTCTGCTAATTGTATTAAAAATATGAAAATATGTTCATTTACAAGTCAAGGCCATAAGCGAATACCTTTAGCAATATATTGTGTATCTCTGGTGCTCTTGCATTGTTTAAATATTTGGATAAATTGATGGAATCCATATTAATAATATAATCTCCCATAATCAAAATATACTTAAAGTTTATTATTATAAAATTTTTCCGAAATTCTGATGCTAGGTGACATAGTATTCTGGACTTCTCTTAAACTTAAGAATTACTTTGAACAGCAAAATGCTTTCTAAAATACTCTTACTACATTCAGTACATTTTAAAGTCCTAAAGTACTTAGTTGAGAGCTACATTAAGTCTTTGGATTGTTTATGAATACAGTGCCAGATCCTTTCTGCTATTTTGTTCATTCTGTCAATGTTGCTGCTCCAGCTATTTCTGCAGTCATGTTGAGACCACTGCCTTCTTTATTTTCCTAGCAATCCACGAGAAGCTTTATTATGCCCCCTGGATGTCCTCAGACCCCAGTTTGGAACCACTGCACTAGTCATGCTGTTGATATCTGATGTCAATTAATTCTCTGTCTAGAATGTAGAGTTAAACTGTGTGTGTGACTGATTTCACATGGCTCGGCATCTGCTTGAGGCAGGTGAAGGAAACAATTAAACAGGAGGGTGACGTGTGGTCACGTACTGATGGCGTTTGTCCAAGCAACAAGGCTGAGCGGAGGAATGCATGAGTGATTGATAACGGTCACCATGCTGCTGTCATTCCCCTTCATCAATTCTCAGGCCTAAGATTTATTTACTTCAGCTCTCTGCAGACGCAAACCAGGCAGTCTGGTTTACACCCACACACACAGAATATAAACACACATGCACACACACACACACACACACACCCACACACACACACAAACACACAAAAGCACAGATATAGGGCCAAAAATGCACAGCAACAAAGACACAGGAACCCACATGCAGACGTAGAGGACCAGGTATTTGTGCACAGACACATACAGGTAAACACACAGAGGTTAGGAACTTGGTCAATGCCGGAACAAAACAGGAATTAAGTACATTGCCATGGGTCTCATGCTTGTCTTATCAGATACGATCAGGAGACAACTTCACTGAAGTCATTTGGTCCCATAAAAGCCCCCACACTTCCTGATGCCAGATAACCCGCTATCCACCTCCATCACTGAGTTTTTTTATTCATTACAGCATGATGTATGACTTCATTGTGAATAAAAATCCAAAAACAGTACACCTTTCTCCTTAGGGGTATCTCTAGCTCAGGAGATTGAACAGGTTGTCTACTAATCAGAAGGACATGGTTTGATCCCCGGCTTCTCAACCACTTTTTTTTTTTTTTACGGATGGCACGGAGTCCATGACCTGTTGAGTGAATCGAGCTGAGCTGAATACACTGATGCAGTGCGGAAGGCTGGGAGGGTGGAGGAAGGAAACATGTATGGTGATTTAGTCAAAACAGATGCAGTCCATGTACATTTTTCCATCTAATTACTTTTGCTAGTTAATGTAATTATGATTACCAATCACAAATCAAATTGTAGCTGTTTTTACGATGTGAATTCTGAACCCAACTACACTACAGTCTTCAAAAATAAATTTTCGATTGACTAAATAAGAGTGGAGATTCTTATCCAGTTGAAAAAATATTTGGAGATGCACGGCCATACAGTAGCTAATGGTTTTGTGGTTGACCCAAATGCTTCATTATATTTTTGTACACCTGATACCTGATGTGCTAATACGCTTGGACAACACAAAGGGTGATATTCATTAAACATTTCGAAACTTCCCTGAAGTGGATGATAATGGGGAAACCTTTAAATGATATGGATCTTCAATACGTATAAATATTATTTTTTTTTTAAGTAAAATTTGGTCAAATCAACACTATTGCCTTTTCGTTCACAGACCATTGGACGGTGCTCATGGCCAGCTGTACGGCATCTGCTACTGAAGGCAAAATTGCTCGCTGTGTGGAGCTTCTGCTTTCCAGAAACGCTGATCCAAACATGGTGGACAGGTGAGGGGTGTTTCTGTTCAAGATGTTTATGAGATTTTCGGATTTTACACTGCATGTTGTCACACCCTCGGCCAATGAAAAGCAGTTGACTTTACTTAATCAGGGGAGTGAAAAACAAGAGGTCAAGATCAAATTTCCTTTGATCGTTCACTTTTTGTGAAGTTGCCATGTGGTAGCATTATGTACCACAGTCCTCCATACTGTATGTGTATATTTGTGTTTTTTGTTTGGAATGTCCTGTTATGGCATGTGCATGTAGAGACTGGTATTAGACAGACAGACAAACAAACACAGTGTAACCGGTGGGCGAGAGAATTTTAGAAGGGTTTTTTTTTTTACAATCTTGGAGGCAAGCATGCTTTTGGTAATTTGTAGGGCAGAAGTGTTCAAGACATTAATGTATGTCAGAACTCGGCTAACTTATATAATAGAGTATTTTTTAACATCCAAATTACACATAACCAAGATTCAACAAAATTTAACAACAAACTCTTAATGGACAAAATATAATAATGTAAATCAAGATGTACCGTAAGTGTCATTCATTTAATCTTTAAGTCTTTGTTTTACCTCAACCACCAACCAGCTATTGGTTAGGACCAGGTATGTTTTTTTATTCTGGTATATACAGTAGTATCATTAGTTATGGATGTCATTGTAAAACCTTTTGACATGTTTCTGTACACATTTTTCTAAATAGATGTTTTTAACTATGTACATGTTGCTTTTAAGTTTTAGTTTTGCCCTCAAATATGACTTAAATATACTTCAACAATGTACAGCCATTGCTTAAATTGAGAAATCGTTAGGAAGATGAAAGAGTGACAGATATAGAAATTGCCCTGCAATGTATTTCATTAGCCACATTTGCAAGTAAGATACATTGACCTTTATATTCTGAATATTAATTCACAATATAAATATGTACAGGTTGTTACTGGTTGTTTACTTTGTCATAACATAAATCTCCAAGCGGTAGCTTATCACTGCCAGCAAGCCATCAGATGCATGCATTACTTGCATACTTGCAACACACATGACCCATTGCAACACGTGGTGACACTCAAGGACGACGTTAAGAAATTGATCGCTTGCTTCCAAGACAAAATATTTGAAAAAAAGGTAACAAGACACAGAAGAATAAAACAAAAGGAGACGTGGTAAGGAGGAGGTACAGTGCAAGAAGAATGAGGTGCATGTGTTTGCAGAGGATAAAACCTCCTCCACCCCATCGCCTCTTACGTCTGAATATCAAACCGATTAACACCAGCTGCTCGTCTCCTCCATTTTAGTGTAAACAAGCATTCTCTGTCATTTCTCAAAGTCCTGCAAGAGCGGGATATGGGGTCTGTTGTCTCCATGTGTCCCTTTTTTTTTTTTTTTTTTTTACTTCTTTTGTGGATTAATCTAATCCTAGTCACATTAAAGGTGCAATCTGTAAAAATTTGCCCTAATTTAGTCATGTTGAACTTGATAAAAGTTCACTTTGTGGAAGCCATTTTGAGAGAGTGTCTTTTATCTTGTTACAGTGAGTCAGGTATTTGTGGAAGTCATCCTTCATGCTGTCCTGACAGCAGAAGCCATATTTACTCTGAATTGTCTATATATTAATCAGCTGTCTGTTTGGGAACTTGCCAAAACTCACAGTGTGAAGGACACACACACAAAGTGCACTGAAATAGAATGTGAGCAAAATCAACCTTGGGAAAACACAGGAGTGCAGGACAGGAAAACAGAAATGACGGTACATATCCCATCCTCTTAGGTCAAAGAGGAAGTGACTCAGTTAGCTGTAGAGAAATATGAACCTGTAAATTGTCATAATTGTCTTCAAGGCTCATTTGTCTGAATTCATACATAAAAACTAACTCTAAACTCATTCAAGTAAGATACAGCTGCTAGATGGTGCTCATAACCCACTGAGATTCTACATATTCCCACACATATTCAATATTCACCTCTTTTCTGGACATCTCTAAATAAACAACAAACAAAGGTCAACACATCTGTTGCAGTATATTTGTTCCGACTTCAGTGATACACCTCAGTTTTGAATATCAAAGCATTACTCTAGATGGGACATATGAAAAATATGTTTTGACTTTTCCATCAAATACTAAGATCGATATTTTGTTAATGTCTCTGGTGGGATTTTGCATTAGTATGATTACATATCACCTATTTTAAAGGGTCTTGAGTTGAATTTCTTGAAAGAGTATTACATCCATCCATCCATCCATCCATTGTCTTCCGCTTTATCCGGGGCCGGGTCGCGGGGGCAGCAGTCTAAGCAGGGACTCCCAGACTTCCCTCACCCCGGACACGTCCTCCAGCTCCTCCGGTGGGACCCCAAGGCGTTCCCAGGCCAGCCGAGAGACATAGTCCCTCCAGCGTGTCCTGGGTCTTCCCCGGGGCCTCCTCCCGGTGGGACATGCCCAGAACACCTCCCTAGGGAGGCGTCCAGGAGGCATCCTGAGCAGATGCCCGAGCCACCTCAGCTGGTTCCTCTCAATGTGTAGGAGCAGCGGCTCTACTCCGAGCTCCTCCCGTGTGACCGAGCTCCTCACCCTATCCCTAAGGGTGCGCCCGGCCACTCTGCGGAGGAAGCCCATTTCAGCCACTTGTATACGCGATCTTGTCCTTTCGGTCATTACCCAAAGCTCATGACCATAGGTCCCTCCCCGAACCGCCACCTTAACGTGGTGGAGGGGTTTGAGCACCCGAATGATCCTGGGAGCTATGTTGTCGGGGGCTCTATGCCCCTGGTAGGGTCACCCATGGCAAACAGGTCCTGGGAGACGGGTCTGACTAAGAGCGGTTCAGAAGCCCCACATGTTGAAGAAGACAACAACAAGGCCAGTTACGTCGCCCGGACTGGCGTCACCGGGGCCCCACCCTGGAGCTAGGCCTGGGGTGGGTGCTCGGCAGCGAGCGCCTGGTGGCCGGGCCTTTTCCCACGGGGCCCGGTCGGGCCCAGCCCGAAGAAACGACGTGGGGCCGTCCTCCCGTGGACCCACCACCTGCGGGAGGAGCCATGGGGGGCAGGTGCGGAGAGATTCGGGTGGCAGTCGAAGGCGGGGACCTCGGCGACCGGATCTCCGGACATGGAGACTAGCTCTGGGGACATGGAATGTCACCTCGCTGGGGGGGAAGGAGCCTGAGCTTGTGCGGGAGGTGGAGCGTTACCGGCTAGATATAGTCGGCCTCACCTCCACGCACAGCTTGGGCTCTGGAACCCATCTTCTTGAGAGGGGTTGGACTCTCTATTTCTCTGGCGTTGCCCGCGGGGAGCGGCGGCGAGCTGGTGTGGGCTTGCTCGTTGCCCCACAGCTCAGCCGCTGCGTGTTGGGATTCACTCCGGTGAACGAGGGGGTCGCGTCCCTGCGCCTTCGGGTCGGGGACAGGTCTCTCACTGTTGTGTCGGCCTACGGGCCAAACAGCAGTGCAGAGTACCCGGCCTTCTTGGAGTCCCTAGGAGGGGTACTAGATAGTGCGCCATCCGGGGACTCCGTTGTTCTCCTGGGGGATTTCAACGCCCATGTGGGTAACGACAGTGACACTTGGAGGGGCGTGATTGGGAGGAACGGCCTCCCCGATCTGAACCCGAGCGGTGTTTTGTTATTGGACTTCTGTGCTAGTCACAGCTTGTCCATAACGAACACCATGTTCGAGCACAAGGGTGTCCATCGGTGCACATGGCACCAGGACACTCTAGGCCGGAGGTCGATGATCGACTTTGTCATCGTGTCATCTGACCTCCGACCGCGTGTCTTGGACACTCGGGTGAAGAGAGGGGCTGAGCTGTCAACTGATCACCACCTGGTGGTGAGTTGGATCCGCTGGCGGAGGAGGAAGCCGGACGGACCTGGCAGGCCCAAGCGTATTGTGAGGGTCTGCTGGGAACGTCTGGCGGAGCCCTCTGTCAGGGGGGTCTTCAACTCCCACCTCCGGGAGAGTTTCTCCCTGATCCCGGGGGAGGTTGGAGACATGGACTCCGAGTGGGCCATGTTCTCCACCTCTATTGTTGATGCGGCTGCTCGTAGCTGTGGTCGTAAGGTCCGTGGTGCTTGTCGCGGCGGCAATCCCCGAACCCGGTGGTGGACACCGGAAGTAAGGGATGCCGTCAAGCTGAAGAAGGAGTCCTATCGAGCCTTGTTGGCTCGTGGGACTCCTGAGGCAGCTGATGAGTACCGGCGGGCCAAGCGTGCCGCGGCTCGGGCGGTCGCAGAGGCAAAAACTCGGGTTTGGGAGGAGTTCGGGGAGGCCATGGAGGAGGACTATCGGACGGCCTCAAGGAGATTCTGGCAAACCGTCCGGCGCCTCAGGAGGGGAAAGCAGTGCTTCACCAACACTGTTTACAGTGCGGGTGGAGAGCTGCTGACCTCGACTGGGGATGTTGTCGGGCGGTGGAAGGAGTACTTTGAGGATCTCCTCAATCCCACTGTCACGTCCTCCGAGGAGGAAGCAGAGACTGGGGACCCAGGGGCGGACTCGTCCATCACCCTGGCTGAAGTCACTGAGGTGGTTGGCAAGCTCCTCGGTGGCAAGGCTCCGGGGGTGGATGAGATCCGTCCTGAGTACCTCAAGTCTCTGGATGTTGTGGGACTGTCTTGGCTGACACGTCTCTGCAACATCGCGTGGCGGTCGGGGACAGTACCTGTGGAGTGGCAGACCGGGGTGGTGGTCCCTCTGTATAAGAAGGGGGACCGGAGGGTGTGTTCCAATCACAGGGGAATCACACTCCTCAGCCTTCCCGGTAAGGTCTATTCCAGGGTGCTGGAGAGGAGAATCCGACCGATAGTCGAACCTCGGATTCAGGAGGAGCAGTGTGGTTTTCGTCCCGGTCGTGGAACACTGGACCAGCTCTATACTCTCCATCGGGTCCTCGAGGGCTCATGGGAGTATGCCCAACCAGTCCACATGTGTTTTGTGGATCTGGAGAAGGCATTCGACCGTGTACCTCGTGGTGTCCTTTGGGGGGTGCTCTGGGAGTATGGGGTCCGGGGCTCTTTGCTAAGGGCTGTCCGGTCCCTGTATGACCGGAGCAGGAGCTGTGTTCGCATTGCCGGCAGTAAGTCAGACCTGTTCCCAGTGCATGTTGGACTCCGCCAGGGCTGCCCTTTGTCACCGGTTCTGTTCATTATATTTATGGACAGAATTTCTAGGCGCAGCCAGGGGCCGGAGGGGGCCTGGTTTGGGAACCACAGGATTTCATCTCTGCTGTTTGCAGATGATGTTGTCCTGATGGCTTCTTCGAGCCAGGACCTGCAGCAGGCACTGGGGCGGTTTGCAGCCGAGTGTGAAGCGGCTGGGATGAGAATCAGCTCCTCCAAATCCGAGGCCATGGTTCTCGACCGGAAAAAGGTGGTTTGCTCTCTCCGGGTGGGTGGTGAGTCTCTGCCCCAAGTGGAGGAGTTCAAGTATCTCGGGGTCTTGTTCACGAGAGTATTACAATGCCTTGCAAAAGTATGTAAAACAGTGGAAAACTTGTGAAATAACATTTCAATGTCAGAATTTGATCCATTTGTTTGGAGAGTCTATGAAGAATGGCAGAAACATAGCATAGTTTGGCTTTAGTAGCTGTCAAGTGTTCGAGCCGTCAAATCAGAGAGCGGTAATGTGTTCCCATCATTTTTTTTCTTGGGTTATCTATTTGTTTACATTTGGATTATGGATTGCGCCTATAAATGTGCCTTGTTTGTTTCTCTCGAACAGATATACTCATTTAGTAAAGTGATGAATTACTCCTGTACTTTCCCACCCTCTGGATTGAGGTATTTCCCTCACCCGCTGTGAGATAAAGTCAGAAGTGGCAGAGGTTATTTAAATGCATTTCTTGTTCAGATAGAAGCAAACACTTGGAGGAAACAGAGAAAAGATGATTAGCAAGAAAGTTGTTAAAACCAGGTTGTTGGCTGTAAATACCAGTGGGATTTTTCTTGTGGCTATACATAGTTGAAATAGTGACTGCTGAATGAGTGTACATGTAAAGTCTATCATAGTGTCTGCTGCCCCCTGGTGGTTATGTTCCTTTATCATCACTGTAGTTCACATCTCATCTCTTTTACTGCCATCCATGAATCACCTCATTTTGTCCTTATTTTTCATTCCAATTAATGTTCTTGTCTTCTTTTTTTAAACTCTGTCCCCTCTTTTTTTCTATCCTCATTTCTCTGTATTTTTTTTTTATCTTTTTAGGTCTCAAATGACCTGCCTGATGCTGGCAGCCAAGGATGGCTACAGCAAGGTCATCAACCTGCTGGTGTCCCACGGAGCAGAACTCAACGTCCAGGATTACAATGGATACACAGTGTGCCACGGTTTTGTTTTAACAGATTCCTTTAGTGAGAATCTGCTGATAGCACTGTAGCTGAGACTTCATGAGCATAATGCGGAATTTGTTAGATATATTTTATTTAGATAGCCATTATACGTTTGACTATTTGTTTAATAATTGTGATTTTTATTTTCTGCCAGGCTTTGTGTGTTGCAGCACAGTACGGCAGAGAGCAGGCATTGCTTAAGCTCCTCCAGCTAGGAGCAGACAAAACAATAAGGACGAAGAGTGGCCAGAGTGCAAAGGACCTGGCTTTGGGCTCCAAATTTACACAGGTACCTTTAGTCATTTTTATGCATTTATATACTATTTTAGTGTTTTTGGTTTTCTAGAGAAATGGTCGATTAAATAC
Organism: Eupleurogrammus muticus; assembly: GCA_036785175.1. Lineage (NCBI taxonomy): Eukaryota > Metazoa > Chordata > Actinopteri > Scombriformes > Trichiuridae > Eupleurogrammus > Eupleurogrammus muticus. The sequence goes on along the minus strand of JAYKQN010000010.1, from coordinate 8,947,351 downwards.
TTTCAGAAATGTGATTAAAAATACAAATTTAGTCAGTTCAGTCATCACAGAAATTAAAAAAAACAAACATTAAATATACCTTAAAAACAGAATGTTTTTACGTTATTTATCATTTATAATATATTTGTACCAGCTCTCCTCTTCTATATATTATTTTTCGTTTTGATCTGTTTTGTTTTTCTCATTCTGTTTTAATTTTTTTTTTTTAGCTTTTAGCTGTTTGCTCTGCTTAGTTTCATTTGAGTAAACAAATGGTCATCCAAAGTATTTCTTGGGTTACATAAATCTTAGACCTCTGATGAATTCCAAAGACTCTTTTTTTTGTGCTGTTCAGAAAAATGTTCTATTTTATTGAAGAAAAGTACTAATTCATGTTATATCCTGCCTCTGTGTTTTCTATAGATATCCAGGATCCTGGATTCTACATCTGACATTTCTACTGTCCAGGGTTTCAGCTCCATGAAGGAGATCCCTTCAAAGTTATTCAAGACAAACTCCGAACCTTCACCTTCCATGAACAGGTAAAGCCTAAGGGCTTATGCAGATATCCATCCATCCATTGTCTATCCCGCTTATTCCCTTTCGGGGTCGCAGGGGTCTGCTGGAGCCTATCCCAGCGCGTTAAGGCGAGAGGCAGGGATACACCCCAGATGGTCGCCAGCCAATCGTGGGGCACACACACCATTCACACACCATTCACTCTCACACTCACACCTATGGGCAATTTAGAGTTTACCAATTAACCTGAGCATGTTTTTTGTATTGTGGGAGGAAACCGGAGTACCCGGGGAAAACCCACGCAGACACGGGGAGAACATGCAAACTCCACACAGAAAGGTCCCAGGCCCAAGGCGGTCTTGAACCTGCGACCTTCTTGCTGTGAGGCAACAGTGCTACCCACCGCACCACCGTGTCGCCCTTTATGCAGATATATATAGTCTATTTAGCCAGAGAACATTAATATACTTATTTTATCACTTTATTGAGTTTTAATATTTTTTTCAAGCAGGAAAATAACTTTTTAATCTTTTTCAATATGTGGTTAGTTTATCTAAATAATGCTTTTTTAAGAAGAAATCAAGTGTGCACAATTGCCTGTGTAACTTACTGTTAATTTACATGCATGTGCCCAGTTTGTTTTTGTTTTTTGATAAAGCACTTTTATGTCCATTGTAAATCAAGTAAAACAAGTTTTTTAGGTTGTGGATATATCATATTATGTATAAAACATACATTTACCTACATCTTGATTATTATTACAACAGCCTCATATATTCTACCCCTAAAATCTTGTGCATTGTATTTGATGTATTTTTAATATTTTTTCTTACATGTTCCTAATTTAAATAAGTTTTATAATCTAGTCCTCTGTGGCCGAGATTGTGGAACAGTAAAAGTGTAACAGCAGCTTGTTGCCCCCTGTTGGAAATTCCATGAACAGATCTATCTGCAACAGGTGGTTGCTCAATTGCTCAATCTATTGTTCAGTCAGACATAAACAATAATACATTTTGCATGATTGTTTAGTTCATTCAAGCCCACCTCTGCAATCATCATCAGCCAAAAACATTGTATAGTAGCATGTCTGTAACGAGGAATTAAGGTGTGTAAACCTGTGAACATTGTATTTTCCATTCTCTAATTTTAGCTACAAAGATATTTAAACCCACACATTTTTTAGTGTGAGAGGGGCTAATTTATAAAGTTTGGCATGACAATGGTCAAACTGAAGCTCTGTGTAGACTAAGGTTATGCTGATGTGTCTGGCACTTTAGTTGCACCCACTTAATCCACAAAGGAGAATGATATGTCTTTCCTTTAGCCCAGCCCCTTTCGCTTCTACAAATAGGTCAAAGGTCATTTTCAGGAACACTGGAGTTAAAAGGGATGTAGCTCAAAGACACTTCAGTAGGGTAGATCGTAGCTGTTGTGTGGTTTAAACCATCGCTTGCACTTAAGGATTGTATCCTTCTTTTAATGGTGCTGTGCAGCATATGAACAACACAATGCACTATGCAAAGTCTCTATTCATGCAGAGTTTTAGTGTGATTATAATCCCAACTGATACAATGATCTTTGTCCTCAGTGAAGCCAAGCTGAATGACCTCGAGCTCCTTCTGCATGGGCTCAATCTTGGCTACCTCACTGAGATGATGAGTGTAAGTATTCATGTTGGAATAGGAATTCAGTGCATTTTTGTCATATGTATATTTTTGCATGTACAGTGTCTAATGGAAGATTCCTGTTCTGTTATCTCACTGATGACAAGATCGTAAAAACTGATAGCATGCTCTAACAGACAGTACATTATGATATTGGATCTGTGGGTGACCTATAATAAGTATTTAGCACAGCTGCATTACTGGAAGAATGACATTGTCATGCTTGGCATCATGTCATGATGTGCAGTTTACATTTTTTTCTTGACATTAAATGAGTTTAGTGTGCTGGATTGACTTGAACCAAATTAAACCGTGGGTCAGCACAAGCTTAAGACCCCATCTAAGATGTGACAGGTGCAGGTAGATGTAGTCACAGTATGGCAGAGTTCCATGCAGGTACATCTGTTTCAGGTTGGGGGGTCAGAAGCTGTAGAAGTTTGGACTGAGTGGATGAAAATTGGTAACCTGATTTTTCAAATACATTTTTTGCACAGGAAAATGACATCACCTGGAACTTTTTGTTGACTATGGAGAAGGAAGATCTGGAGAAGGTAGAGGATTGACTGCAACATCTGTGTATCTGTCAGCTCGTTGCATATTGCCAGGCTTCAGGGTGACCTAGAAAGACAGAAGGGTAGCTCTTATATTCACAGCTTCTTTGGGTCCAGTTGAATTTAAAGTGATACAATACTCTGATAAGCATTTGTTGTGTTCGAGGTACAGTATATTCCAGGATCATTGTTATGATCATCTATGTTTCTGTCAATTATGAGTAATGTATTTATTACACCTGGCCCACGTTTGGTTCATCATTACAAGGCATGTTGCACATGATTGTTTCCATTTGATGTAATCTTTCAATGATGAAAAATATATTACCTTAACCTTGATGAAGCATGAAATAGCCTCAGATAATATCAGGAGCAATTTAAAAGCATATCTGTACACGTAATGATTCAGTCATGCAATTTTTTTCTGAACATAACAAGGTCAACAACAAGGTTTTTTTCCTATCTTTCAGGCTGGTATCACAGACCCAATGGACCAGGAGAAGGTGCTGAGTGCTGTGCAGCAGATGCACCTGGACAAAGTGGACCTGGGCACAGTCAGCCAACTGTCAGCAGTCAGTGGGTAGGGGTAACATCTGTGTAGTCAGTGTGAGGAGATCAAAAATAAGAAGAATTTATATATATGTGTATATTTATTCGTCATACAACTACTACGGTTACTTTTCATAGCTACAAACCAAATGCAACACTATTGTTATGATTGTTAGGTTTCTAGTCCCTCTCTGTGATGATAGGTCTTTAATCCTTTAGATGTGGTTAGATGACATACAAAGGACAAATCATTCTATGCAATCCACCTTTCCTATCTGCAGTACTGTCCAAACATAATAAATATCGTAGCCGCGGATGTCTGTGACAAGAAAAACTTCCCTACTCTTATTTGAACGTTTTTTTTTTCAGTTTACAAAAAATGTCTGAACAACTGTCACTTGTGGAAAAAAAAGTGTTCCACAACATAAAGACAGAAACAAAGTTGACTGTAGTAGCAAAAATTTAAACACTTGTCAGCCACACACCTTAAACCCTCCCCCACATACAGCCCTCCTCCATCTCCCTGTAATGCTCTGTCTGTCCTCCCCCGGTGGAAGTCGTCCATCAGCCCTATGAGCATCCCGCTGTCCTAGCTCCTTACCCTACCCCACCCTCCTGCCCCCATAGCAGAGCCTTGAGCCAGGCCCTAATGGTTTAAGCGAAGCTGTAATGATTTGTAAGGTGAGAGGCGATGGGAGGTTGCAATGAGCAAAAGAGAGCCAGCAGCAGGGGCCAAACAGAGCCATCGCACCGCACCCCATCACTTCATGAATCCTCAGCAGGAGGGGGCTCGCTGCTTACACCCGCCCTCGCCTGCCAGATGAGAGACAGTCCAATAGAGAGGGCAAGGTTAAGGAGAAGGATGGAAGACCTCCCGAAGAGCTCTTTCATAAACCCTTTTTCACTCTCAAAAGAGAGAAATTAGTAGAAAAGTTGTTCTAAAAGTTAGTTCTTATCACATCGGACCAAAGAAAAGATAGACCTAAAGTAATAAAATGTATCCTTACCTGCGCTGATGTACATGTTGCTGTGTTAAATCCTTGGTTATCTTTAATGTAGCAAAATAATGTGCTGTACAGAAACTGAATTAGCACTTTTCAACAATTCTAGCTCTGTCAGCCTGGGACCAAGAACCTAAGAACTATATATAGACCTGAAGAAGGGTTAGGGTTCATTTTCCTGAATCTCTGGGCAAATTGGGGGTGTTGGGGGCCTCCAAAATCCAGTGGGTAATGTCCTTTTTTGCAGAGAAATTTGGAAAGGTCATGCATAAATATGTTTGGTTTTGTCTCAAAGACATTCTGGCAAATGAAGCGACAACACTGATCTAGACTGGTGATATTATGGGCAGTGGATGGTGCACTTGTAGGAGATCCTGAGTCCATCTGACAGGTCCTCTGGGAGGCAGTTAAAAGACCCAGAGGAAGCCGTGCCTAACTAGTGGAGGTCAAACAGGTGGTAAAAAGTCTTTGCAGAGATAAAGCATGTGGGTTGTGATGAGATTCACCCTGAGATAAAACGCCTGGATGTTGATGGGTAGTCTTGTTGCACTCCTCTAGTGTCTTGAGGAGAATAGTGCCTGTTGACTACAGGACTAGAGGACATGCTCCAATTATCGCATTGCTCAGCCTCCCCTGTAAAACTTCTGCTATGAAGGAGAAGTTTAAACAGGCCTTCCTGCTTGGAATTTACAGATTTTTTGCTGTAAGCAAGGCACTTTCCAATTTTGAAGCCAGGTCCTGCTGAACAATTTCAGTTTGCCCAATTGATTTTCCTTTGACAAATTAAGTTTAAGAAAAAAGAGACACATGCGTCTTCCACCAACATTCCAACAAAACATAACATAACATCATTGTTTCCATCTAGAATCCCTTCGACAATCTACTCATCAGGGGCCTATCATCACTCTCTGCTCCCTAGATAAACTAACAGCAGGGAGAAGGGAGGTGAGGTGCAGCACCGGCTGACTGACACTGTTTACTCGCCCCTCTGACAGAGTGTGAGGAGGGCTGGCTGCCCGGTCCCCTCACCAAGGGAAATGTACCATTAAGATAAGAGCTATCAATATCCCACAGTGCCAGAGGATGGGAAGAGGGGAACGGAGAGGTTGATGAAAATAAATAACTTATTATTTAAGGTGGATGTTTGCAGGGAGGGATGACAGCATGTGTTAGCATGGGGAGGAGGTGGGAAAAGGTTTGGCCACCTGCACTTTTTTCTATGGATTTGGTGAGGTGATCTTCCAAGGAAATGCATGGAGAATGTTTGCATAAAGTTAACATATTAATCATTCTACCCTGTTATATCACTCTTTCTCAATTTTGCAATTTGCTAACTCAGGTAGGACATTTGCATTTACTGTAATTGTAGAACATGTTAAAAGCATTCATTCAGCATTTGTTTTTTGTTAAATGCCTTAAAGATTATTTTTTACATATAACATTTTGCAGAAATGAGGAGCTACAGGACTTCCTGGTTAGTGTGAAGCAGCAGTGCTGCTACCTAACAGAAACAATTGAGGATGTCATCAGCCGTTTTCCCCGCCAAGCCTCACAGGTATATGTTGTCTGTAGTGTTTTACTCTTTTTTTAATACTCTCTTAAGTTTTCAGTTAATTGTTAGTTGTTGGTGCATGTGATATAAATACATTATGTTGCCAAAAATATTCGTTTACCCATCCAAATAATCAGAATCAGGTGTTCCCATCACTATATATTCCATAGTGAACTGTCAACTGTAGGAATGTTGGGAATGACAGCAACTCAGCCATGAAGTGGTAGGCCATGAACACTGATGGAACGGGGTCAGCGGATGCTGAGGTGCATAGTGTGAAGAGGTCGCCAACTTTCCACAGCGTCAAACCGCTGCAGACCTCCAAACCTCTTGAACACAGTGGTGCAAAGCATGCCACCACTGGACCCTAGATCAGTGGAGGCGCGTTCTTTGCACAATGTCAGAGTGCATTGTGCCAAGTTTAAAGTTTGGTGGAGGGGAGTGACTCCTTACCTGTCTCCTCCAGTCAAAGCTGCAGCATACCAAGACATACGTCATATTGAACCCCATAGACTAGGAATGGGATGTCATTTAAATTCATATGCGAGTCAAGGCAGGTGAGCGAATACTTTTGGCATACTTTTGGCCATATAGAGCGTGTGTGTGTGTGTATATAAACCTAACTTCCTATCACATGACAGGTCATGTACTTTTATCTGCAAAAAAATCACATCTTGCTTTCTTCTTGGTCTCTCTGGTCCTAGCTGGTCTTCTCATTAGACCCGAAGAAGGAAGCCCAGGCTGTCTGCAACCAGCTTGTGGTTCAGACTACAGACCTGCAAAAGCAAGTTAACTGCCTCCACAGTCTTCTATGCCAGGTCAATACACTCAAAAACGCATTTACTTTGCAGAGCTAATTTTTTCTCAAAATTTGTGCCTTTGGTTGTTTCCACATAAATGCTAAACTGAGCTTACCTTGTCCAAAATTAGCGATCTTTCGTTTTATCTGGGCCAAGGACCACAGTGAGATTCAGTGAGCCACTGAAAGCAGTTTGTCATGAAAATATATTCAATTCTTTATGTAACAAGGCGTTTTAAGCTGCGCAGCTGTGAAATGCTATACACAAGCAGTGTGTACAAGTACGTACATTAACACATTAACAAAAGCAATAATATCTTCAAACGCATTCTGCTGTACATCATATTTTAACATCTCTACCCTGACTACTTGCACTCTTTGTATGGTCAACCGATGTGTAATACTGACATTATGCAATGGAGCAATGCTAGAAGAAGCTGTTATTGGCATTTCACTTTTAGCCATCCTCAAATGAAGACGCAAGAGGCATATCATGACCCCTGCAGATACTGACAATAAGCTCTTAGAAACCTAGTAACATATTTTTTAGAGCTCCAGCAATCAAATTTTGATTTTCTTATCACATAGATCATAAATTGTCTTGTATATTAGTATTTATTAGCTTAATAACTCAGATAAAAAATGTTGATTTTAAAAACTATTATTTGCTGTTTTCAACTGACCTGTTAGTCAAGCAGTGAAGAATGAACAATATTATCCATAATGAGTCAACATACTGATATCAGCAGGTTGTTTTATTCCTGCCCAAACACAATAATACTTAATACAAGTCAGTCTAAAGTCCTGTCTTACATTGTTGGCAGTTATTCTGAGGGTTCTTTTCTTACTGCTGAGGATTAGGGGCAACATGAACATAGTGTTTGTGTCTTTTCGGGGTGAGTACATATGAATTTTGACGAGCTCCAACAGGTATGTGTGGGGGTGCTTGCATGTGTGCACCTGACTGTGTGTGTATGTGTGTGTGCGTCTCTATACATATATGTATGTGTTTGCATTTGTATTCTGAGAGGAGAGAGTCTTTCCTGACAGGGCAGAATCCTCACAGCCCATAAGTCAGCACCGCTGTGACATGGACCTGTCAGCACACAGACGATGAGGCGGAGGGATGAGGGGGCTGAGGGGAAGGGGAGGGAGGGGTCAGAGGAAAGAGAGGAGAGGACGCAGGTTGGAGGAGTGAGGGAGTTTAAGAAGGGAGAAAGGGCTGATGGGTAGAGGCAGGAGTACGGGGTAAGGAAAGTGGGTGGGCTAGACGTGGAGTGTGTCGATGGTGTAGGTGTATGCGTGTACCCCGATAGCGTCTGTGGGGAGGGGGGGATCATCAGCCGTGTCAAACAGGAATCTGACAGCCAATGGAGCCCATTTGGACCCAATGGCTCAACTTAGGGAGGAAGGTCTTAACACAAACGCACACACCGCCTTATTTATGGAAGCTTGTCTTTGGAAACACGCAAAGTCTGCAGTTCAGCTGCCTCAACTCTCATTACACATACTGTCCACACTTTGGTGGATTATGGGCCTGGTTGGGAAAAAATTCCATTCATTTTCTTGTAGTAACCACAGGAAAAGTATTACACATAACATTTAAACAAGCTAGTAATGTGAAAGGATTAATTTTTCTCACTGCCATCTACTGTTAATGAGGAAAAAAAGTGAAATTTCTTGTGAAGTTGGAAGAAAAAGATAACTAATGAAATTATCACCTTCTGTCAATGACAGGTACCACCCCTCCAGCATATTGTAAGTCTAGTCAGCTAGAGTTTTAACATAAATGTGTCATTAGGAAATATGCCGCCATTTTCTAGGCACTGATAAGCACAATTTAAGTCAAATTAAGGAGTCTGAAGCTCCTGCTGTCCATGGACCCCACAGGGCATTATCATCAACTCTGTAGCTCTACTTAGTTCAGTCGCAGTGCTATTTCCAGCAATGTTGGGCAGCCGTTTTCAGACAAACAAACTGATAAACCTACTATGTGCTACCTGTCCTGTACCAAACCACAGACAAAGTGATTATTTGATAAAAGAAGCAGAACATCTGGCATTTAAACAGCTCGATCTATATCTCAGGAGTGAACGTTGTTGGAGTCACATTCATGTGCACAGACTGAAATTTTCAAATGAATGCTAATGTTGCTCTTTGTCTGCCTGACACTTCAATAGAAAACGGTTTGCAAACATGCAAGCCATACGAACTAGCAACTTTGTAAATCAGTCACGATCATGAGCAACTGTGCTTGCCGTTCCTGTCCGTACCTCTCCAACCCGCTCTTCATCTGGATTTGTAAATTCTAAATGCTGGTGGATTTCAACCCCGTTTATTCACACCGGAACACTCTGGAAGCAGCAGTGTGAGGTTAGGAGCAGATGTTCATAGCATCGTTTTGAAATGCAACAACTATGGCTAACTTACATACATGATACAATGACAGCAGAACTGTTTTTCCTTTTATTGTTATCAATTTAGGAAATGACAATTGAGCTGTTCATTAATTCACACAGAAAATATGCGCTCTGCCTCTTTTTAACAGCAGTACTCTCAGAATACTGGATTTACAGAATTCATTTGAATGGTATTAAGAACACACCCTCTCTATCACAGCCAATAGGAACACACTATCTCTCTAAAATGATCTGTGATTGGATGAAAAATCTGTCTAGATTTTCTACAGCCCGAGGACAGAGCCAAAAGACTCAGAAGTGTAATGTTTTCTCAGACCATCTGAATTATCAGTATCATATATAACATACACCAATATGCTGAAAGGTTGTGATGGAATCTTTTCTCAATGGCGCCTAAAATAAACTGCCTAGCCCAGCTTTAATGTGCTGATAGTATGTACATGGTATGTGCTTTTAAGCTTGTTGTGAAGCTTCTATCCACTAAGAGGCCAAAAAAATCCATTAATGCAACTTTAAACTGGCAGCATAGAGGTAAGAGTCGATCAACCAAATAAAAATTTCATGTGACGACTTGGCTGATGAAGTTTAAAAACCCCTGATCTATTTCCTGGAATGTGAAGGTACGGCACCTTGAATGTTGGACTATGACTGCTCTGTCGGGTTTGAGAACGCGTTGGTTTCCCTCATGCAGGACTCAGTCTCTGTGTCAATAAATGCAACAGTGCATAGTGTAAAGCACAAATGAACCACGGAGCTGGTTGCTGCTGAACACCTGACAATACACTTTGTTTTTATTCACATCGTTGGCTTGAGAAGAAAGACTTGCGATGCTGGTGGTTCAGCTGCTGCACCTCCTCCTGCTGTTGATTTGCTTGAAATGTGAAGTAATACAATTCAGCCCCTGCTGAGGAATTGAGTGAAAAAACATATTGATCAATTCTCTGAGATATTTATGACTTCACTTTTTGTACATATAGACACTATATGTATCATTTTTATGTGATTTTAGTAAGAAAAATACTTTTATTCTGCCACTAGGTGGCACCAAGATGGACAATACCTACGCTACCTGATTTAAGAGGTGCCATATTACATATTACCCCTGTTTATGCCTCTTTAGAGTAGTTTCCAAAGTGATTCAGAAGCCCTTTTGCAAGCACTTGCATGAGAAGATAAATACTTATAGATTTAAACACGAAAGCAGGGGAAATGGACTGAACTCCTCACACGTTCATGATTTAAATTCCAGCATCAAAACATTTTTTTAGCCAAAAGTGTCTCTCCCGTGAGAATATTTGGAAGAGTCAGGATCTGGGAGTGATCTAAGCTTAGCAGACAGCACACTGCAGCCCCTCGTGGAGAACCATCTGTAACCCAAAGCCGTAACTCCTTAATTATGCAGAAATGTAAGACTTAATTAAAGGTCAACATGTGAGTTACAAAGAATATTCTGGCTGTAAATTTAGTTTTTTTGTATTGTAAAGTCATTTTTTTTTTCATTTTTCACCACACATTACGCTTGATGTTCAACACTAGATTTTACCCCTTGGTTAAATCTTACATTCAGTGGTATTAGTAGTCATATTTATTAAAAAAAATGATATCAGTCTTAATCTTCTCACCTAACCTTTGGCCAAAACGGTTTGCTAAAATGTCAAATTAAGACTTTAGCTATTCTCTTATGAAAAGGTTAAAGAAATCTTTATTTGATTGAAGAGTAAAGAATCTGTCCCTTGAGTATCAGATGAGTCTGAGGGTTTGTATCTTGCACTTGTTTTGTCTATGGTAGCTGCATCAATATGTAACAAGAAGATCAAGAATCACACAAAAAAGCATTGTTAATTCGCCAAAATGCATTAAAATCAACAATATTCTTACAAATATCACTGAGGTAGCATAATGCCTTTAGTACATATTGTGTCACTATGTTCCAAACAATGTTCGCTCTTCCAACAAATTTCTATTTACACAACTTCCTGTTCAGTGTGTAACACAATGAACTAATGTATTTGAGAATCTTGTTAGGAAACTGTTTGTTACAACAGTGGGTTAAGAATTAAATATATCAAATATTTATATTCTATTTTAAATAGAATTCTGCATTCATGTCCAGTGGGAGTGAAGACTTCCCAACATTTACTAGAAGCATTTCCTTGTTCGTGACGTCAGGATTCAGGAAGTTCTAGACTTGTCGGTTCACTGCCAAGTTCCCAAGTCGTATTTACCAAAACAAAACGGAACATTTTCTCTGTGAACTATGTGACACTGCGTCGCTCTCTGACTGGTTAGTGAACGCCATCGTTCCTCTGTGACTTGACCATTACCAAGACCTGTCTCTGCTACTCGGCTGATGAATCCGTGAGGATTCGGCAGAGGAAGTGACTCAGGTTTGCGAGTCATGCTGCCGTGGTGGTGGGACCAGACGTGCCCTCACCCTCAAAATAAGCCGGTCTTTGATTTTCGCCCACGAGCAACTGAGCTGTTATTTCCCATCGAGTCAAGCCTTAATTAGCCTGAAACTCTGCCAAGTAATTAGCCATAATCCAGACTCGATTTATATGAAAATGACCGGCAGCCCTTCATCCTGCACGAGGTCACATTGGTCCAACCACAGGGATCGGTGTGTTTTCCCGCTTGTGTATGTTTCCCACGTGAATCTTTCCTCCTCCTTCTCCTCCTCCTCCCTCAGATGGACGTGTCCACAGATTGGTTTCCACTCCCTCAACCCTGTACCCATGGTAACCAGAGGATGCGGCCGCTGACAAAAGTTGCACTGAGCATGCTTGGAGCCACAATCCTTTTCCACCTCTACAAAGCTGCCAGTGGCAAGGTTTACCTGCAGATGTACAGTAAATTCTGCTGACCACAGGACAGCTGCGTCCCTCAGTAGCTGCAAACAACATTTTTGTTCAGTAAATGATAAATTAGATGTTAGATAAGACAGGACACTTTTATTTCTACTGCTAGATTCACTTTGCTTTGGCCTGTCTTTGAGTATAGTTCTTGATTATTTTAAGTTGTTTTATATTTTAAAAACGGAACTAAGAAACTTTCAGAGTTTAAATAAAAAAATAAAGTTTCTCATGCAGCCAAACAAAGATTGAAATTGGGATGCTTTTTGCTTTCCGTGCATGCAGGAAATCAATGTAAACCAAAAAAAAAATAATAATAATAAAAATAAATCAATCACCTGTCTGTGTTGAGTTTGTACAACTGGCGAAAAATTTTTGTATTATTGCAATGAACAACCATTAGCATATTACATACACATACCACTGACTCCAACATTCACCAATATACATGTAATACAAACAAATGATTTCTTGACAAACAGGAGCAGCAATTTTGCACACCTTCCTGAAATGTCTTTTTAATGAGATTTCCTATATAATTCCTATATATAGTTTGTTATAATTTTGTAGGTTTGATGCTAAAATTTGGCAACCGGTGTTGTGGCTGATTAATAAACTCCCAGTATATCTCCATAAAACCACATTTACATTTGAATATCTGTCTTTTCATGTTAATGGTACACATGGCAATAAAGTTTAATTGAATTACAGGCATAACTGCAACCTGATTGGAGGCGGTGGACAGGTAACTGAAGTCAGCCTCTTCCAGCCACGATGCACTTTGCTAAGGCAGTGAACAAATTACTCCAATTACATTGGATTTACCAGAGGATATCACAGGGTTATTACAACTGCTGCTGCTGCAAAAACAAAGTCCTGTTCAATGGGCTGAGAAGTGCAGGGAGAGTGCTCTAAATCTTCTTGTTGTTTTATGGTTTTCTTCCACGGGGATCATGGGAAAAAATCCAATTTTCCCATTAATCTCATCTGGTCAGGGTCTCCGGACCTTCAGATTCACCCAGGCCAGATCAAAGATTGAGGAAATGCCGCGTGACAGTGGTACAGATTTCCCCAAGAGACTTCAAAAAGCCTGTGATAGATAATCCAATTGAAATGGACACATCACCTTTAGGTGCTGCTTTGGGAGAATCGGTGCGTATTTTCCCTTTTTTTTTTCTCTTTCCAGCCACCATTCCTGAGTCGTTAGTTAGACTGAGTAGTGGTTTGTATAAGGCTGTAAAATAACAATGCGTCATGGTTTTGGGATCAGAAATATTTGGCACCGGAGCGATAGTTCAAAGTAGCGCTTGGTTTCAAAAAACACTTTTATTAAAATAAAAAAAAGCCTTAATCAGCAGAAATTATCCACACGTATTAGATATATTTACAAAAAAATGGTTCGTGGTTTAATATCCAGGAGGTGCTGACAAATACATTATTTCTGAGTCTTTTTTACGCGCACGCCGTTGACGCTTGTGCGTAAAAGTTCTAAAGACTTACAGAATGACCTTTTCCTCACCAAAGGTTTTGTTCTGGTGGCTGCCATTATCTGACTGACTTGGCTGAATCCTCCCATCAGCTCGGACCACATCCCAGAGCCGCGGAGCTCCGGTCTGGACGCGGGCCAAGCCTGTCTGGTGTCAAACCAGCCTGAACAGATACTCTCAGACATCTCGTTTCTTCACCTCATTCCTGAGCCGGGACTCTGCCCACCCCTTGTGTAAAGCAATTTAAACCTGATAGCACATCATCGGCCTATCTCCACTGAAAATCTCTGCCGGACTATTAGCCGGGTCTTTACTTTTTTTTTTTTTTTCCTCATATGCACTTTGCCAGCGTGCAGAAACCGACTCATCATGGCTTTTACGCGCAAACCTCCGTGTGCCAGCGGTCCCGTGATGATATATTTTTAATCCCAACTTCATTTGGAGAATCAAATTCTGCATTCTCTCTGCTCTTCATTTTATTTTATTTTTTGTTATTCATCCATGGGAATGTTCCGTCCAGATCCATAAAGGACCTACGTTTGGTTAATATGAACTTATTGCCAAGTGGAATATGTTTTTATTTATCTGTAGCAATCTGCTGGCTGACGGCCGAGGTTGATGCGTCTTGGTGGTGAGTACTGCACACTTTGATCACATCTTGATTGAGATGCAATAGGGAAAAAAAAAACAAAAAATCGCAAAAGTCCGCGCGCTGAGCGAACGGACACTTTCATTAAACATGTTCCGCTACGCGCAAAAACGCTCGTTTCGGTTGTTAAACGTCTGTAGGCAGGAAAATAATCCACGTGATTAGTTTAATATTATATCGAGTATGGTTTCACCCCCAGTGTTTGATCATTGCTTAAGAAAATATGTATGAAATTACACTGAACTGATCAGAACTGCCCCTGTGCTTCTGGGGCTGAGGGATTGAGTGTCCACATTCTCTCCATGGCTTTCATAATTGTATTTTTGCAGGTTGCTGCAGATTGAATATTTGGACAGATACTATTCCAGAATAAAGTCATTTGAGATAATTTAATTTCTTTTCATTTGCTGTCTTTCCTCTCGAATCTTTACAATCTTTTACTTTCTTTGCACAGGTTAAACTTTCAGATAAACCCTTTTTTTCATATTTTCTATGATAGTGAGATGTTATTTTGGAAAGATACGTTTCCTGAACTCATGCACTTATTACCTCTGTTTATGATTTAAGAAAATCCCTGGAGCCTGCAAGTGTTCAGAAACCCCACCAGTGTGTTCTTGAAGAACAGTTTGTAAAAGTTTACGAGGCTTTAATGTGTCAGTAGCTACATCTACACACTTATTTACACTTTAGTGCCAGGGCACTTACAAATGCAGTTCAGCATTTTCTTAATTTTCATTCTCTGCGATCGATCATGAAACCGAAATCAATGACCAAATTCTCTCTTCCCTCTGCCGCCCTTCTGTTTTTCTGGATTTTTTTTATTTTTGCACAGTATTTTCAAACCGCTCTCCCTCTGCTCTGAAGGTACATGGGCACCCTGGGCTCACAGGTGATGTGCGACAACATCCCCGGCCTGGGCAGCAAGCAGCGCCAGCTGTGCCGCCAGCATCCCAAAGTGATGCAGGCCATCGGCGCCGGGATGAAGGACTGGATCTCCGAGTGCCAGCACCAGTTCCGCAGCCACCGCTGGAACTGCAACACCACGGCCAGGGACCACAATCTGTTCGGACGCCTGCTGCTACGCAGTGAGTGGAGGCATAATCAGAGCTTGTTTTACTCGAAACGAAAAAAGTGCAATTTTAAACTAATGGAGGTTCTTAAAACGATCAGTGACAGGCGGTCCTTCATCTCACGGATCTGGTAATGAAACCGTCACGCACAAGCAGCATCCTGCCTGCTCCCGTGTCCTTGAGCCAGGCGCTGACCCCCTCTCAGCTCCAGCGCTGGTGTTCTATAGTTGACCTCTGACCTTCTTTAGGACAGGCCACAGAGAAATGACGATCGGACAGGTTTTGGGGGGGAGGGAGGTTTGAAGGATTAGTAAATAAGGAAAAGGGGGAAAAAAAGGATTCCTGATGTAAGATGTTATAGTTGCGTATAGAATAGAATCCATTTAAAGGCGATGGACAAGATGCTGTCCACACTTATAACGTGTCATCTCATATTGAGTCATAGGGGTTCATACTGTAGCTATTTCCTATGGGTGAGAAGTGACTTTTTAACAATTCTAAACCTGTATCTAGATTTCTACTTTTGTGTCCTGAGGGTAACCTTTTAAACAGATCTGAATACTTTATTAAATGTCGTCGACATATCAGCGTCGCGATGACGCCGTCATTATTACAGCTGTACTATGTTTGTCGTCTGCTCACGCCTGCAGCAGACGATGTGATGCAGGCATCAGGCACACATTGTGCATGAAGCACCTTATTCAGGATATGGTGGCTTCAGGTGCACAACTAAAAATAGAAAGTCAGAGGCCAGGTCGCCTGCTGCAGCGCATGCTGGGTCGGTGGCTGCCGGCACATTTCAGAAACGGAATCGCTGCTCGATCGCGCGTGTTGCAGCACACGCAAGTTGGTTCGCAGCACCAACTTAACGCTGGCAAATTTTCAGGGCGTTGGAATAGATTTACTGTGACACTGAGGCTTTTCTGGGAAGACGATAGGTCCCTTGCAGATATGTTCTTTTTTTTCCACAGAGGTTGGATCGCATTCCACAACTCGTCTCACTTTACAATTGTACATTCATCACATCGGTGCAGTCGACTGGTTTCTCTGTCAGTTTGTTCCCGTGTCGGGGGTTACATGTTGCTCAGTGCTTTGTTATAGTAGGGTAGTGTGATCCTGGCAAACTAAGCAACTCAAATTAAGAGTTGAAGCCAAAATTATTGATGGAGGGTAAATTAATTGGCTGAAAGTTTGATAAAAAAAAAATTGTTTAAGAAGGTTTTAAGCAAAGATGTAAAGGAGGGGCTGCTTTTGAGCATTGCAGAAGTAGTGATTTGGGGCTTTTTTTTCCTCCTCCATCTCTTTATTAATCAAATATCTTTTATTTAGTCACTTATTTTCAATGGGGAAATACAGAGAAACATTGATAGTTGCAGAAGGGAAGTTTAGCCAAAGCTAATTTCCAACACCAGTCTCTTACTCGGATTGGCTAAAAAGAAGTAGTAGTAAAATAGTAATATATATATGTATAAAAAGTAATAAAAGTAGTTCAAATAACATGTCGTTTCTCAATAATGGTGAACAACCACCAATAACACAATAAAGTTGCGAAACAACTGTCAATCGATTTGAAGACTTTTTTCAACATTTTCTGAATCGATTAATTGATTTAGTTTTTTTTCAATAAATAATGACAAAAGTTAGGTTGATAACACTGTTTGTTTTTCTTACTCTGTGATTTACTCTCCACTCAGCTCATTTAGGAGAGAAATGTTGACTCTTTTCCAAATAAAAACAACCGCGCCACTTTCCAGATTCCTAACAGGTCTTCAGCACTGTTTACCTTCTCTGATCATTTGCAGAAGAAGAGACTTAGTCACTTTTTTTCACGGAGAAGCTAACGTTATCTGGAGTGGGACTCCTCCCAGTCGCAGCGTGTGATCAGAAGCAGCGGTTGGGATGATTAACGCGTAACCAGCAGCAATAAGCAGCCCGTCGCTGCCTGTGACAGATGTGGCTTTTGGACAGATGCGTCCTGTCAAATTAGACGTCGTAGAACAAGTCCTCTCCTTTGAGGACTTGTTATAACAAGTCATAATCTTTTTTTTTTTCCTTTATTGCCAGGGGAGGATCATCGGCGGCCCGATGTTCCTCTCCCATGCCCCGAGATTTAACCTGTGCAGCGGATCTTTCGACTTAGTCCGTTTCATGTCGGGGCCTCTAATCAGCCGTGTGGTATTCAGACCTCCCAGTCGGGCCCGGGACTTGTCACACAACATTATTACGGCACGTCGAGGCCCACGTCAGGAGCCCCTTGTTGTCAGCGTCAGCCGGCTCCTTTCAAACAATTCCACGGGAGTTTGGCCTCTCTGCCGTGGTGTTTTCTCAGCATTCTCCTCATTAACCTCGTTAGGCACGCTCAACTTAGCTGCTGGAGCGGGAGTGGTCACACACACACACACACCCACACACACACACACACACACACACGCACGCACACTGAAGTCACTGTATCTGTGTGTGTGTGCTTGATTGGGATGAATATCATTTGAAATCATTTGATACAAGTGGAAATACAACACTTGAGATTGAATATGATACCCAGGATGAATGTAGAGGTATGGTAGTATAATTTAAATGAATATGTCTGTTCTTTAAACTATTTATAACTGGCTATAGGTAATTTATTAAACTAAAATGGTTAATATTTGTAGATTTGCTCTTCTCTAATGTGAGGATTTTCATATTGTAAATTGAATCCTTTCTAAGTGTCTTCATAAGGTCATAGAGTTGGGTTAGGGGGGGGGTACAATGACGTCATCTGTTCTTCAACCCAAAGAGAAGAAAATAATAAATTCCACTTAAGTTTCACTGCTATTGTAGGAATTTGCCCACGCACTAACAGAGGATTCACAGGAACCGGCGTGGATGCGGCAGCCGCGTGCGTGCTTCATGTGATACAGAAGACAATCTGATTAATCTGCCCTGTCAGCCGCCTTTATTAAAACATCATGACGTACATCTGAGCGTTTGTTTGTCCGCTCTGTAAACATGCAGACCAGTTGGAATGTTTGCTTCCCGGGTATTTGATTACATGTGTCATTTCGAACTGAACTGGAGGACTTGCATTATTAAAACACACTCGCCACCTGTGTAAGCACAAATCTTCAGGACCAGGACTGTGATGACGGATGATGTCATAACCGCGTCTTTCCTAAAAACCGGTCCCATACTTTCCGCCTCGCGCGGCATCGATGTTTAATTCCACCGTCGGATCGGGCGGCACGGGCCGCCTCGTACGGGGCCTGACAGACAAAAGCGTCACGTGACGCCTCGTGGTCATGGCGGCGGGTCACACACGTTTGTGGTGGTTGGTCTCTCATCTTAGGTTGAGACGTGGACGGCGTAAACTATTTCTTTACCCTCTGATTCATTTAAGAGATTTTCTTCTTCTTCTTCTCTAAATTCTATTGGCTGCTGACGTTTCCACTCTCCACTTCAGCAGCAGATGCACAAGCCAAACTTTCCAGTTTTATTCCTTACTCTATTTATGAGTCTTTTTTTTTTACAGGAGGATGTGTTTATAGCCGGATGTACTGAAAATGTTATCCCCCAAAATATTATGTCAGTATTTTATTATTATTCCTTTTATTTCAAATTTGTGCAGTGATAAAAAGACGTTGTTGATAAAATAAAACATTCATTTTGAATCTCTTTTTATGAAAAAAAATTGCAAATAATTCCTTGCATCAATTGAATAATGTTTAATTATGACAAATGACAAATCAGGACATTATTTTCTGTCATTTTTGGATGATGTGATTCATGTATGGAATAATGAAAATAATCTTTAGTTTGCGTTCTGCATATCAAAAAATCCTCTTTGTGTTGCTGTTCTGTTCATGATATTGTGGTTACACACACACACACACACACACACACACACACACACACACACACACACACACACACACAGACTTGCCCCGTCTCAACCTCTGAGCCCTCTCAGATCTCTCATCAGTTACACGCAGGGGGAGATAAAGACGCTCTATCAGGGCAGTGCTGGTAAACGTTAGCAGTTGGAGGTAGATGAAGCGTTTTCTTTCTTTTTTTTTTTTTATTTCATGCCACGCACAAAATAAAAGCATGGAGCAGACAGCAACAAACACGGGTCATACAGGTAGCAGCGGTGGCCAAACATTTTGAAGGATCTTTCTGTTCCGATCGCGGCTTAATTTCACTTTTAGCCTGTGTTGGGTTCACGATTGATAAGAGATGAAAGACAAATGCACCAGTAAATATGCTGATGTTTTTTGAATGCTTTCTAGTGCACAAAAACCTTTACATGTTACAGGTATTGTGTCTATGATGCACAACCCTTTGATTATGTGTTAATTATGCAGAGTATGACACTTAGCTTTCATGACTCCTCAGGCAGCCGCGAGGTGGCCTTCGTCTACGCCATCTCCTCGGCCGGGGTGGTTTACACGCTGGCGCGGGCCTGCAGCCAGGGCGAGCTGGACTCCTGCTCGTGCGATCCCACCAAAAAGGGAACGTCGCGGGACGCCAAGGGCTCCTTCGACTGGGGTGGCTGCAGCGACCACGTGGAGCACGCCATGCGCTTCAGCCAGGCCTTCGTGGACGCCAAAGAGAGGAAGGAGAGGGACGGCCGGGCGCTCATGAACCTGCACAACAACAGGGCCGGCAGGAAGGTGAGGAGGAGAGACAGGACACCAGTTACGTCCTGAATAGTTAGGAGCACGTCCCAGATGAGCAGTTGTGGAAAACTCCAATTTTACAGATTTGTAATGAAATTAACATCGATTAGTCCAATAGTTGAAAGTCAAAGGTCAAATAAGGATTTCTTTAGTCGAGGGGGCCCTGGTAGGAATTAGTTGAGGGAATCTGCTGGTGAACTGAAACCATTTGCTAGGCCAAGTATAAAAAGAGTTTTTTAAGAATTAAATATTGTAAATTTTATACAGGTGTTGATCTGTATTCAAAATGGAGTTCACCTGAAATTTATATTAGTCAAATTTGGAGTTAAAATAATGATTAAATGTTTCATCCATCCTAATTAATCATGCAAAAATCACGATTATTAAGTGTTGTAAAGTCAGTATGGCAGACTCCTTCCTAAACTGGTTCTTGTTACAGCTCATTCAGTAATAGCCGCATACCATGACCATGCATCTTGATCCTCCTCCATGTTTCCGGCTCCAGGCGGTGAAGCGCTTCATGACGCTGGAGTGCAAATGTCACGGCGTGAGCGGCTCGTGCAGCGTGCGCACCTGCTGGCTGGCCATGGCCGACTTCCGGCGCACCGGCGAGCACCTCCGCAAGAGGTACAACAACGCGGTGCAGGTCGCCGTCAACCAGTACGGCACCGGCTTCACCGCCGCACACTCGCTGTTCAAGCGGCCCAGCAAGAACGACCTGGTGTACTTCGACGACTCGCCGGATTACTGCATACGAGACCAGGAGTCAGGTAAACTTCAGGCATTTTCAGGCACAGCACCGAGGTGTCGTCCTCTAAAAGTCGCGCTGGTGTGAACGTCAGTGTTTGCAGCTCTGAGATTTGACGCGCCGTTTAGTTTCCGCTTGAACTGAAACAGGATTACAGTTTTCTCTCATCAGGCCAAATGAACCAAACCAGAAGCAGCAAACGCTCCAGAGTTCCACTGAACCTCTCCGTCGAGCTCGGTGCGAACATGTCTGACAGATTTGCCATGAGGGCTATCAAATGCTTGATCACTAATCACCTCCAGAACCAACTTTCTTGGCATCTCGACGCTGCTGCTGAACTTTTACTCTGGCTCTCACCAGCGACTTGCAACAGAACCGGTTCTTATAGGATTTGTCAGGTCTCAGTTTGCCGAATAGGTTCAGAGAGATTTAATTAGCTGCTTGCTGCCAGGAAAGCCCAGTAAATCACAGATTCAAAACCAAACCCTATTACATTTAGCATGAGATCATTTATAATTGTCCTATTCAGTTTGAGCCTCTTCCACTAGATACATGAGATCTGAAGAGATAATTCCACAAACCGGCCTAAATGTTAAAAAATAAAAGCATTGTAGGATACTGATGTAAAAATAATGTGTGACTATAACGGTCAAATGTCATGTTCATCTTTTTCTCAGCTTTTTACAGAAAATGCAGAATTTGCAAGGACAGTTTTTCTTTGACATGGGACATTTTCCTTTATATTGGTTATCAGGACATTTCATTATCCAGATGAAGAGTGGATGCTGAATTGTAGGGTGGAAAGTTTATAATCTTGCTAAACAATAATGAAATTGGCTCTTTTGTCCCAGTGTGCAAATGGACTGAAACAAAGCTTTGACTCGTGCGTTGGCGCTGTGATCTGTTTCAGTTGCGTAACTCTTTGCATGTAAAGGCTGAAAAATCTGATCTTTTGGCAAAAAGCAAAAAAAAATGCAATGTCATTGATAATTATGCTTCTGAATGTAAATTATTACCAATTATTCACTAGAATATAGTCTCATCTATCTTTGAGTTGTGGTTCGTTTCAGCCATGTTGTTCATACTGTGTCATATTATCAGCTTTAGTTGAACATCTGGATCCATATCTTAGCTTGTTTTGCATCAACGGCCTCAGCGCCGCGTGTGTTTTAATTCGTAGTGAAGGAATTAGAAAGCACGCCGGACAGTGATTCATACGCGGGGCCCGGTGGGTGGATTTGTATAAGACAGCGAGTGTGAGAATGAAAATGTTTGCGTATGAAAATGTGTGCGTGAAAGGGGAGATAAAGGGGGAAAGTGCGCGCGTGTCCGCGTGTTCCTCCAGTGGATGCGGACGCCTCGCAGGCAGCAGATGATCCGTGGTTATCGGGTGTCGGCCGGTTTAAGACCCATTACACACTTCTGTAGGCTGAAACCTTAGAGCAGCACATATCACTATAAATCACTCCCAATGAAAACACACACACACACACACACACAATGAGGGGAGGCATACACAATACAACACACACAAGGGCAGTTTACGGTGTGTTTTGCCGTGTGAGGAGCTTCTCTGTCGTCTCAACTTGTTTCCTTTCTTTGAAACGTCCGAGGCTCGTACGAGGCTCCGACAGCTGCGACAGGGATGAGTTAGCCAAACAGGAAGCTGATAGGATCTTCTTAGTGTATTTGCCTAAACAATATAAAATACCATTCACCCCGAACATCACATTTGTTCTTTTTTCTTTTTGTTCCAGGAAAAACTGCTGAATTGTTTCGTAGAGCCTCCAAACGTCTGTTACTAGAGCTCCGAAATATATTGATAGATGTAATAGTCGATCGACTGAAAACTATATTTTCCGGCGTCAACTTCTCGGATACAGGGATTATGAACCAAATTAGAACAAAACTCTAATTTTCTCTCTGCTACTTTCTCAGCATCATTAACTCAATGCCAGTGGCGCGCCGTCATTCCCGCTCCCAACTCCCAAGCTGCAGCATCCCGCTCGCTGGAATCTCACTGTAGGAATCCCGGCACGCCTTTGATGTTGCACAGAATCAGAGCTGGGAGCCTTCAGTCACAGCACCGTGTGTCGTGACATGTAGTCTGTGTGCAGTTCACATCCTCAGGCACCGTCACGCTCCTTCAGCCTCAGAGAATGTTTTATGACCTTGAAGAGACAGTCAAAGCTGCTCAGACAGACTCAGAGACACATGGTTTGCATTCGGCGCGTACATGCAGGACGAAATAGTCCATTCTAGCGTCGTGGAGGAATATTAGTACGATTGCCACGGCGAAGCGGCGTCCGCGCTGTCAGTCAAAACACCTCCACTGGCTTTTGTGTAACTAATACGTCAACCTTTAAAACTCAGCTTTGACAGGCAGTTGACGCTCAGTATCGCGCTTCTTCCTCTGGCTCCACAATAGTGTCGGTATAAGGTAAATACCCTGGTATTCAGAAATCCCTGAGGTCTGATTTTCAATACCCACGCTCCTCTTTCTAATTCAGATGCTACACTGAGGTGACTAGGTTTCATTACACAGTGACGTGACGGGATGTTTTCCAGGTATTAGTCAGACCCTATCCGTTTCCAGAGAAATGGAGATTATGTTAAGCAAAAAAAAAAGAATAAATGACCTTAAACTGAACTCAAAAATATAACATATTATAGAGTCTCACACCTCAAATCTCAAATCACTTTCGAGGAACCTTATGAGGAAGAGATAGGACTCATACACTAATGTTACATTATCCATCAGGCTAAAAGCAAAACTGAAAGCTTACAAGTCTGCTGCATTCAGTTCTCAAACAGGAATCTATGCATGACCATGTGTCTGAGTACAGGCTACAGACATTGTATCACCAGCAGCTCAGCTTTTACAAGGCTTCATCCCTGCAGGTCTCTGACTGAGCTAAAGAAAAGAAACCTAGATTTTATTAAAAGTTGTTGATGCATTGTATGAATTTTACATTTGCACTAAGCTCATCTTAGCCTTTAGAGATGTGTCGACGCCACTAAAATCGTTTCCTATGCATCCTCTCCGTGGACCTTTGGCAGGTCTCAGGGCCCCTTTAGGGAACAGCAGAGGCTTCAGCAGACAGACGGCCTTTATGGGCTGTGTACATGTAAGCAGGGAGCGGTAACACACACGGGGCCTCATGAGAACTCTACTCGCTGCCTCTCTGAAGACCAGCTCCTCTGGGACACACACGGAGCCGCGGCGCGTAAAGCGGCTCTCAGTCATCACACACACACACACACACACACACACACACACACAATAAGAACAAGCAGCCACAATCATTCTTGTAACACACACTTTGAGCAATTGACTTTCTCGCTCTCTCTCTCTCTCTGCACACACACACACACACACAGTGAGAAAGCACTCAAAGACATGCAAACTCGCCCTCAATCATTCTGGAAACACAGACTGAATCCATTGCCTCTCTCTCTCACACACACACACACACACACACACTCTCTCTCTCACAGGCTCAGAGCCTACAGAGATAGTGAGATGGCCCCTCTGTGCCTCTTTAAAGTGTGAAATCAATTTCCCTCGGCCCCGGCGAGGCTCAGGTGCTAAACTCATCTCTCGGCGCCCCCTCATCTTAATTCAATAAGCAGACGCCGGGAGCGAGGGCCGCGAGGAGGAAGACTCTGGCCGTGATGTCACCCCGAGCGGCGGAGCATACCTCGCATGACAGGCGGGCACGCTGCCAGAGGGGGCGGGGCTCCGGGTCGTGCCCAGACTTATTACCTGGCGGGGGAATGGTGCAAGGACCATGTACACACTGAGCAGAGCAGAATGTAAACATTAGCGAATTCCAGAACAATGTACAAGATGGTTCCTCGAAGCTGGTTCATCATTTTTTCTAAACCTTTATTTATACAGAACAAGTCATCTGTGCACACACACACACACACACACACACACACACACACACACACACACACACACACACACACACTCTCCTCAGTAACACTTGTCCCTCACAGTCAGACAGAAACAGTCCTCTGTCTGCACAACGACAGCATGGAAGCAAAGTGATGTGACTTTCATCTTTACTCCAGTCTATTCATGTTATTTTCAAATCCATTGATTAATCTGTCAGTAGCCTTTAACTGAGCAGCTGCTCACAGTATTTTGCTTAATAAATGGCACAAATTATGAAATGATAATATTTAGCATAAACCGGGCTGTATTGATGCTTGACATTAGAAAATAAAAGCTACAACTACTGATGAGATAGTCCTTGTAACATGAACGATTTCACCAGCAATAGCTCAGACTTTAAATGAACATATTTATGCAGGCTGCAACTCACAAAATGGATTATTATTTTAGATAATTGATCAATTAGTTGGCCAATGGAAAATCACGTAGATCAGAAAATAACGTAGAATGCCTTACATTTACACAGTGATGTCATTGATGCTAAAAAGTATTATGTTTGCACTAAAGTTAAAGATTTTGGAAAATTCTCCCCTTAAAGAATCTGGATCCATTAGAAATTTAGGGAAATTGTTGATGAATGAGGTAAAACATTCACTGGCTGGTCAATTATTTCTGCTTGATTTATCCCTTTATTCTTGATTGGATCAATGCAAAGCTGTTATGTTGAGTTAAGATGTAGCAGAGAACAGAGTTCTGTAAGTGTGTGTGTTTGTGTGTGGCCAAAGGCGAAAAGTGAGTGTGTGTGGAATT
The DNA here is from genome assembly GCA_036785175.1 of Eupleurogrammus muticus. Taxonomy (NCBI): domain Eukaryota; kingdom Metazoa; phylum Chordata; class Actinopteri; order Scombriformes; family Trichiuridae; genus Eupleurogrammus; species Eupleurogrammus muticus. Next base: position 8,922,139 of record JAYKQN010000010.1, on the reverse strand, counting down.
AGTGAGGCCAGTCTGCCCATACAGTGTATGAGGAGATTGTGTGTGTGTGTGTGTGTGTGTCTGCGATAAAATGAACCTCCTATAAAATGAACAGCTGATGAAGAGTGGGAGAGCGGCTGACGGCTCCTATCATCAATCTCTCATCTCTCCTTGGTCTAGGATTCATCATCTTACCCCCTCCTCACGTACCCCCCCCCCCCCCCCCCCCCCCGTCTCATCTCCCATGTAATGCCACCATTATTCTGTGCTCTCATTGGCTCCTGAGAACCAATTAAACTATTCAGATTGGCCAAGTCACATTCCTGTAACATCAAATGACGCCGTGAACTGCTTCATGCATATAATACCTCGAAATTATACTCTTCACATTATACCATTTAGTTGATGATCAAAAAAAACAGGACGGAATGAAACATGCATAGAGCTGTAGAAAAAAGGCATTTCCTTTTCGTCAGACTGGAATAATAAGTGCAGGCGTTTCTGTTCCACTGCTGAACCTCATTTCGCAAGGATCCACTGAAATGTGCTTTTGCATCGCAGTAAATCAATCGAATGCTCTTCAGCGGCTGAAGCAGATTGGGAAATGAACCTGGTTACATCCTCCTGCTGCAGTAAAAATCGATTTACACTCAAGAAGCAATTAAAGTCGTCCGAACGCAAACCGTCACCACGTGAAAACCAGAAGTTTTGACTCCTCGGTAAAAGTTTACCTTTCTGTTGAACAAAGCGGTCAGACGATGGGAACAATGTTTTATGATGAGATTGTGTGTCTCCCCTTATCTTCCCCCCCGGCTCAGTTCTATCGCCCTGAGATCACTCTGAAGTTTGCGTGAGGAGCGCACATTCTCACCAACAGTTCTTCTTTTATAAACACCAGGTTTATGTGTGGGAAATGCCAAATGCATATTTTTGTGCATTGCACAACATACACTGAAGTCCACTCGCATTACAGAAAAACAGCACGATATCCCATAAATCCCCCGTACTGGTCCTCAGCCATGCAGGCCGTTCAGATTTCATTCCTTCAGATTGATGCTGTAATTTGTGTGTGAAAGGGTCCTGTTTACGTCTCAGCAGTCACATTTCATTATAATCCTGTTGACTTTTGACATCATCACCTGTCTTGAGTTGATGCCATTAGATCTGAATAAAATGTTTCCCTTCAGGGTCGGTGGGCACCGGCGGGCGGGTCTGTAACCGCACGTCCCGCGGCGTGGACGGCTGCGAGGTGATGTGCTGCGGCCGGGGCTACGACACGTCGCGGGTCAGCCGGACCACCAAGTGCGAGTGCAAGTTCCACTGGTGCTGCGCCGTGCACTGCCGCGACTGCCACCAGCAGGTCGACGTGCACACCTGCAAGGGCCAGACGTGACGCCGCCGCCGCCGCCGCGTGACGACCGCTCCCGTTAAACCTGAAACACGCACCCAGACTACTGTACAGGTTCACCACCCGTTACCGAGCTGCAAGTGATGATCTGAAGATGAAGTGATGTTTCAACACCTGACAATGGAACAGTATGTAGTTGGGTTTCTTTTTGTTGAAGTAGGAAATGCTCCTTTCTCTGCCTTTTTCTGCTCGTGCTATGAGCCCAGCTGCTCTGCTTCCATTTGTTCCAAACACACACACACACACACACACACACACACACACACACACACACACACATCACTTGCAGCTCTGACAATAAGTTCCAGATTCCACATTATTACAGCTGAACATCCAGCAGCTTTCATCAGCTGGTTTACAGTAGTGAGCTGTATTTAAAATATAAATGTAAATCAACACTGAGTAATTCATTCTGCCGTCTACTGTCTGCACAGAAACCTGGTTTTCAAATGACGGAAAAGTTCACTCCAGGTGACATTTCCTTCATTTTCCCAACTTAAAACCCACTCCAGGCTCCTGCTGACGTGACAAACGCTGATGAAACAGTTGTCAAATTTGAGTTTTTTGGAGGTGAACTGCTGCTACTCTTACAGGACAGAGGAAAAGTATCTTAACTTATATAATCTATTGTAGTCAAATCTGTCAACAGAGAGAAAGGTTTTGTCTTCTATCCAGTGCAGATTTGAAGCTTTCACACGTTTTCTTAATACAAAACAGGACTTAAAGTGGAACCAGGCCAGTCATAAAGAGCAATACATCTGGTTTGACTGTAGGATGTTTTCCACTTGTTAAGCTTTGTTAAAGTAGCAGCTTTCATTCTAAATTCATTTTAATTGTCTACCATGCAGCAGCTCAATCACTTCATTTTTTTTGGCATGTTAAGGCCAAAGAAAAAAATTCTATCAATCAAATACAAACTTTAAAATATTCTTTTCAGTCATAAGAGTAACTTTTTTATAACTTACGCGTCTCGGTAACTTACCATAAAATAGGATCACCGCTCTTCTTTCTCCGCCAGGGGGAGCTGTTCACGACAGAGTCGACTGCTCCCCCTGCAGGCAACAAATGCAACAGCAGCCGTTTAAACATGAACAACCACTGTGCCACCTGCAGGCAACAGCTGTTAAAACATGTAGAAGCTTATTTTTGAGAACTGTTCCCAGGGTGCATCCTTTTCAAAACTCTGTTATCCTGCGTTCATGTGGAGCTTTTGGTGGATGGGAACATTTTAGCCACCAAGGTGAGGGAGAAAGACAGCTTCTAAAACCACCTGTGTTTGTGGACATCAGCTACGCATCACTTTGGTCCTGACTGAAAGACCTTAACCGATATTAGATTTAACAGATTGTGCAGTTAGGCACTTGCCTGTAGGTGGCGCCGCTCAGCTCAGCATTAGCTGCACCTGTCGTATTCTTTTTCTGTTTTACCCACTAGTCTCCTTAATTGTTGCCGTAAATTAAAAAAGCCTCTTAATTAACACCATGGAAGAAGTAAATCGTCCTGGACGACCTTAAAATGTCAACCACGTGACGATCCGCTCGTCCCGCCGCCAAGTCAATCACAGCCGACGTGCTGCAGCACTAATTCACTGGTAATTATAGCCTCTTTACCCAGCATGCACTGGTGTCTGGGCTGTGGAAAGGTTAGACGAGAGCACTCCACTCCACATTACACACTGCTGTCCTGTCTCATCCCGAGGTGTGAATCCCTCCATTACACATTCTGTCGTTTCATTGTATTTATTTACTCTTGAGTGTGTGGAAACGTCTGAAGTGCATTTGTGAAGTCTTGTCTGGAAGAGATTTCCCCGGCTCAGGATAATCTGTGAGTCTGTGCGTTGGAAGCGAGCGAATAATAAACAGAAAATGGTTTGAAAACAACTGCTCACAGAAATAAATGACTTCACTAATAATACCGCATCATTATTCGAACACGCAAACAGGAGATTTACTGGTTGTTTTTGAACATGACAAAGTTAAGTGTCACTGTTTTTTTCTTCTGTAAACATGTGGCTGTAAAAATTAAAATCAGCTGTGACGTTTCACCTGTGTGACTGATAATTAACACACTTCACGGACTTCCTGCTGTGCCAGCCAATCACAGAACAGCATTTAAGGTCGATGACCTTAACTCGGCTCCATTACTCTTCACATTATTTAAACAAAAAAAAACTGTTCCTGACAGTAGTAGATTCGTGATTACGATGGCTCGGATCTTGTTTGTTTCTACGTCTCAATTAATTGTTATTATTCCACATTGTACTCACCAGGATAATCCACAAATTTTGGAACAAACCATCAATGGGAAAATACAAACAACAAAATCTTATAATTAACCTTGTGAAAAAAGAGCTGTGACTACCTGTAGGAGTCATAAGGAAGTTATGAGTGATAATAATCCATTTTCTTTTACTACAAGTCATGTATACTTGTCTTTTTTTGCAGACGCAGGCTGTCGACTTCTAGATTCATTGATGTATTTAACTTTCCAGGTTTCCGTTTTTCATTCATTTCTTTACAGTACACATTGTTAGAATTATGATAATTATTAGAGCTGCTGTATGATAATAGAACTATTGTTTTTTTAAGCAAATAGACCAAATACAAGCACCAGTCACTGCCCTCACCCCCATTCACAGCCATTCTGAGTTATTAATGAGACAGACACAAATCTTTGTAGAGCTCTCCAGAGAAGATGGAAATTATGATAAAAATTTAAAAAAACAAAAAAAAAGTAAAATAAAACCCACTAAGACTGAGCGAATAATAGTAATATAGCCACTGAAAAAAATAGGACATTTTTTAAAAAATCATTCAACTTGGAAAACCAGACAGAAATTATTTTTCCTCAAAAATGTTATTTTTCAGTTGTGAGAATAAATACAGCATTCTAAATTGTATTCTTGAATTCTGATGTTTTTCTTCTTAGTTTTTCTCTGAGATTAGAGTCAGAATTGTTTTTTCGAATGAAAGAAAAAAATGCACTAGCTAATACCATGAAAGTAATGTTACTTTTTATGTTACTTTTTTAGTGGAAATCTTTTTTGATTGATTCTTGAAGGAAACAGAGTTTTGCCTTTTCTCAGAACTAAAAATGGACAAAATTGAATGTTTAAGGGAAACGTTTTCCTGGAACAACAACAAAAAAAAAGTCGCCTCTAAAATAATTTTTTTTAGTGGACTTATTACTACATTGACAAAAAAAGGGGGTTGTGGGTAATTTTTTGGATCCTCTTCTAGAACAAAAGTATCATCACTTAATTTTTTCAATTTTTTTTCAATTCGGAGAAAAAGCTTAGAATTCTGGAAGTAACCAAAGTTAAATATATAAATGAATAAAAACCCTATTCAATTTTTTTGCCGTGGCCCTAATACTCGAATAATAATTTTACAACAATAATGCAGCTTTAACAAAATGATTGCAGACGTGACGTCTATTATGATTACACGATGTTTAAAAAATGCGGCTATAGATTTTTTCATACTGTATGAAGATGAGTGGAATCCAATGGATAAGAACAGTGGAAAAGTGTTGTATACATGCTTTGTAGTAAACAGCCGTTCCATTAAAGAAAACACGGACATGGTTCTTCATATCGTGATAACGGGCTTTCTGGCTACAGCAGGGATCTTTAATGAAGTTGTGATCGCTGCTTCCCTCAGCTTCAGTTTAGGGAAAAATCAAAGCGGCACCTGGAAGAACTCTTTTTCTCAGAGCGAGACGTTTGAGGATGAAAACACATGAGTTGGCTGAATAATTCTTCCTCGAGTGAACAATGAAACCTACCAGGTTGTGTTGTGTGGTTTGCAAAATAAAAGCAGCACAGCAGCTCCAGAAGAGGTTTGGCTGGAGTCAAACTTCGCTTAGTTTGTTAAACCACAGAATCGCCCACGTCTGAATCAAATGGCAGGAAGAGGCTGACGTGCATCAATACACAAAAAGTCCTTTATTGTATTTTTTTGTCTTTTCACTTTTTTAATGATGGCAATTGATCACCTCTTTTTGTACAACAAAAAAACAGCTTTAAATAAATTGAAATCCCCAAAAAATGCAAACCTATCAAATAAAGTCAAAACCAATTCTGAATTCTGTTGTTTTGCCTTCTTGTTCCGTGCCTCCTCCTGTCGTCCGTTTTCAGTTTGGTTTGAACTTGGAAATCTTGGCACAAAGGTGCGTCGGTCCAGTCCAACGCAGCGTGCTGGGTTTTCAGTTCAGCTGTTTCTGTCTGGATGGAGGTTGGCTCCTGCTCCTGCTCCTGCTCCTGGTTCTGGTTCTGGTCCTGGTCCGGTTGGTTGGGGTCAGATGCGGGTGAGTTGGTGCCAGAGGCTGGACGGCAGGATGCTCTCCACCTTCTCCATGATGAAGTTCAGAGGTGCAAACAGCGTGCTGAGGAACTGAAAGGAGACAAAGAAGTAGAAAACGGCATGAGTCAGGACTTCACTTAAATAAAACAAAAAAACAAAAGTCACTGATGAAGAAGATCATGTAAAAGAGCTGAAAGCCAACATATTTTGTGTAGTGGATGATAATAATAATAATAAATGTTATTATATAACACAGCACACAGGCAGACAAAAAAAAGAACGACACAATACACATATCCTACAAATCAATCAAATAAATAAATATTGGGATTGTGTGATTATTAATTCAGTATTGTAAAAATAAAAAATAAATTTGGACAGCTTCCAAGGATTTTACTGAATATGCAAATTAATTTTTTGTATTTGTATTTTCTTTTTTTAAAGGTTGCCTCCTTGTTTTTGCTTATTTAATATATATTCATGCCAGACCGTTAACTACTAATTATATCAAAGGGCCTCAACTGTCCAACTACAAGTAGCCTACATATGATCAAACAGTATGGGACTTCCTGTATTAGGCTTTAAAGGCGGCTGGATAAACTTCAAATGAGCCTCTGCTCCTGTAGGACGTTCCCAGAAGCCCCCTCACCAGGGAGGTCCAGTAGTCCTCACTAGATGCCCGAGCCACCTGGTCCGGCTCCTCTTGAGGAGGCTAAGCTCCTCTCAGATGACTGAGCTTCTCATTCCGTCTCTGAGGGACAGACCGGCCGCGCTCAGAAGGAAACTCGTTTCAGTCTTGCGATCTTGATCGAACCAACAGGACCAGATTGTCCGCAGGAAGTAGAGACCCAACCCAATCCTGAGGCCACAGAACCACAGCGCCTCAGCATCCTGGCTGAGCTAAATATTCTGGATATGAACAGAACTGGTGACAAAAGTTGGTTCTGGTAGAGTCCAGCTCCCACCACAAACAAGTCCGTCTTACTACCAGCAATGTGGACCAAGCTGAAACCAGATGGCCTAGACCAACAGGTCCAGAACCCCATGAACCCGCAGCACCCCCCCCCCCCCACAGGACTCCTCAAGGGACACAGTCCAACGCCTTTTCCAAGTCCACAAAGCACATGTAGACCGGCTGTCTTCATGAATGCATTTCTAAATGCAAGGAATAAAATTTCACCACCACTTTGATACTGAGTTTGCTCGCCAATAAATTCATCTCCATGACAACTAAGCAGAAACTAAAAACTGTGATACACCAGAAACTGTTGAGTAATTTACAAATTGTTTTTTGCCTTATGGTTGAAAAATATATACTATAGACATCCTATATATATGTGCATTGTTGCAGGATTTGACATAATCCTGGTTCTTGGTTGTGTCTGTCAGGCCTCGTCCTCAGGCTGGTGTTTTGGTAACAGCCAATGTGGAGGCTGAGGGGTGATAGGGGCTCCACCAGAGCCGTGTCGGGTCATGGAGGCTCCCACTCTGTCAGATGGCAGATAAAAGCCATCGCGGCGTTGGTGGAGAGAGAAGAGTCTCTGTTTAAACACCGTCTGCATCGCATCACACATCTCTGCTCCAGCTTCAAAGAGCACTTCAAAGTGAAAGGTGTGTGTTCCATGTGTTTGAACTGTGTGGGCAGCGGAGAGGCAGCGCCCTGTAGCAGAGTTGGATTCCCGCATCGGCCAATGAGAGATCATCAGACTAGAAATCAGGGGACAATGCAGCGCATTTGGCAACATTTCTGCTAGGTCAGGGCTGATTTAGACTCAAGGATTGATGCATTGTGCTGTTAGCCGCACAAATCAGTGACAAGTTGTGTCATCATGAACACGTCAGCTTGCGTGTGTGTTAACACGTCACTCGCTGTGCACCCATCGTGTCCTGAATAAATGTCCACGCTGAAGCACAATTACTTGACTGATCAACTGAAAATTAAATCGGCCTGACTTTGACAATGAGCAAATTTAGCTTCTGACAGAAAAACATTACAGCTGAATCCTAGCGATTCGATTGGATAGTGTTTCCAAGAAACAGCTGTAAATACACAGGTATAAAAAAAATATATAAAAGGGACTTAAAGTAACCCCTGGGTGGATTAATCAACTTGGATATTACTTATAGTAAAACACACAAAAATGAACAAATAATAAAAATATTCATATTAATTTGAGTTAGTGAATGGATCCAGCATTACGTAGAACTGTAGTCAACTTTTAGGGAGTGTGTGTGTGTGTGTGTGTGTGTGTGTGTGTGTGTGTGTATTTTCAGTGGATGGATCGTATCTGTTGATAGTGTCACATCAGGATAAAGACTGAGCTCAGCCACATTCCAGGGCAGCAGTGGTGGGGGAGGCAGCGCCACCCACTGGCTGCTGTGAATGCATGGAGGGGGGGGGCTGCTGGGGGGGTTTAATGGTGAGAAAGCAAGATGACATTGAACTATACAACTATATTGTAAAAAATCTTTTTTATTTCCTTTTTTTGACATTTTAAATATGAGTGTGTGAATGTGTTTATATATGAGTGGGTAGTTTAACTTTACAGTTTTGTGTTAATGTCTTATTAACGTTACTATGTGATGTCTTTTAACCAGTGTCTGACCTGTGACCTGCCAAAGGACTGCAGATATAAATCTGCTCTATGCCAACTCCATCAACTTGCATCAAATAGGAACATATGTTGTTTTTTATTGTACATGGTTCGTTCACAAATAAACTTCCTACTGATAATAATACATAATATATACACATCTTTCACAACACTCAATCTATAGAAATACATACACAGCCCCTTGTTGTTGACGCCCTAAAATGCATCATCAGGACTTATATGAAGTAGTGTGTTGACAACTATATATTCAGCACCCACCACCTATTCACAGCCATTTAAATCAGCCAATCAGCTGCAAAGAGAAGTTTGAGAGAGAAGATTTATGTGATCTTTAAAATTAAGAAATTGCAGAGGTTAAAAGTAAACTCCAAAAATTAAATACTAATCAAAGTCTGATTCCAGGTATTGGGCGGTACTACTGCATGTGTGGAGAAAAACTTAATTTAATATAATATATACTAAATATAGCATATCTGGTAATAAATGTTCTGAAAGTGGTGCAAGAGCAAAGGTTATTGAAGCATTGAAATGAAATCAGATAAATATTATGCTGAAGATTTTGAAGGGGTCATGAGGGGGTGGCAAAAAAGTCAAAGGGCCACTAGATACATTTTTCTATCCAGTAGATGCAGGATTCCTTGTCATTTAACAACATGCGGGTAACGGGAAAGTTTCATGTTAGAGGAAAAAGTCAGGAGGGGTCACAAAAAAAAATCACTCGGATTTGTTATATGAGGAATATCCACAGCAGCCAACTTGGGACACAACAATCCTGCAGGAAATAAAAATGGACTACATGTTTATCTTCATCTATAACTCTCCAAACAAGGGAGTTTGTGTGTGTGTGTGTATGTGTGTGTGTGTGTGTGTGTGTGTGTGTGTGTGTGTGTGTACTCACAGCTTTAGCAAACACTCCCATGAGTTCGGGGAACTGGTGTGTGAGCAGAGCCAGCATGGCGGTGAAGGAACAGAGTCCAGCTGTGAAGAGGATGAAGAAGGGCAGCTCCTTCTTCGGGTAGACTGACACCTCGTGAAACACTGCTTCCACGTGGGACACACACACGCAGACAAACACACACACGCAGACAAACACACACACGCAGACAAACACACACACACGGTACAATGTTAATTTCAAGCAAATGTTTTACATGCATATCAAAATGTACGCTACTAGTGGCACAGTAGTGGCAAATATTTCACTATTAATTTGAGTTTATATTCATAAAATTCAAAATAACATTATTAAAAATATTAACAGAAAAAAGGCAGCCTTCAACATGATTAATCTTCACGCTACGGTAATAACAAAAATGTGTCTAAATGTAAGTTATACAAGCATTTTTTTCAGATTTACCTAACAAAAGCCTAAGAACCTAAACAGGGAATAGACTAAACTCCATGCAGCTTAGCCAAACTCTTCTCTGCTATGTTAAAAGGAAGATTCTGACGGCAGCAGCAGTCGACAGCATGCAGACATGTCTGATCAGGTTACTGCCAACATACAGCTCTATAAAGGCTACACGGGAGGATCACACATACATCAGACATGTTGCTCCTTTAACACACTGCTGCTGCAAAAAATCCCCCCCCCTCACACACACACACATTTATTTACATGGACACAGCTACTCATGCACGCACACACACACACACACAGACACACACAGACACACACACACCTGGCTGGGAGCCAACTTAATCAACTGCAGGTCTGTGTGTGAGGACAGACGAGCTGCTGAGCAGACAGCAGGACGACACTCAGGAGAACCAGCGCTCCCTTCAGGAATTTGTCTCATCATCACATTTATTAATGACAAATTCAACCACTCGAGCTTTGTGCCAGACTGGAAAATATATATATAATATATATAATCTATGTCTGTGGGGAACATGGGAAAAGTTTCAGAACGTGAGGGAAGCAATTGTAAATATGCTTCCTGCAACTGAACACGTTTAGAATCTCTCTACCTCTACTCCCCCTATACAACTGATATCAGAGTGTTCAGGCTTCTGTACGTCCTGTAGCTTTTGTTGCTAGGATTGTTCTACCTGTTTTACATTTATAATGGTGAGAGAATAATAATAATAAGTGTGATTAAACATAGTCAAACTATACATTTTGTCATGTAAGCAAACTGTGTGTGTGTGTGTGTGTCAGAGCGTCTCTTACTGGGTAGCAGCTCTCTGTCTGCGGTCTCTGTGCAGATGGGGTAAGGATAGAACAGATGACCCTTTTCCAGAGGATATGGGATCATTCTGAATGCTACAACAACAGAAACAGTAGATTACTCAATGAACGTTTCCATGCATGAAGTCAAAAAGTGAATTTATAGTACTATAGCTCAGAATGAAACTCCTCATAAGATATCCAGTGTCCTAGTGTGTGTGTGTGTGTGTGTGTGTGTGTGTGTGTACTGACTTCCTTCCCAGGTGCAGTGTAGCAGGTTGAGTGCCCCTTCCACTCTTTTCCAGTGCTGCAGGTGAAAGAAGGCGTAGGCGATGGCCTCGCTGTCGCCTCGCTTCAGGATGTGTTCTGGAGGGAGAATCAGACTCTTCATCTCCAGCAGATACTGAGGAGGAGACGAGATGTCAGACAATCAGAGAGGAAGAAAAGACAGGGAGGAATACAGAAACAGATCCAGTATAGGAAGATGGAAAGACAAACCGATATTAGCAGAGGTATCTGAACTAAAAATGGTCATCAACAGGTCATTTACCGGGCCTTGCTGTGTCACTATCACTATCAGAAGAAAGCCTGACTCTGTAAGCATGTAAATGCAGATTGATTTCACAGCAGCTGTGTGATTTCTCTGTATGTCTCACTTTGGGGACGTGTGGGTTGAACTCCACCGCTCTGTGGATGGCTTCTACTGCATTCATCTCTGCTGTGCTCAGCCCTCGCCTGGACGCTGCCTCTGGAGAGAACCTGCACACACACACACGCACACACACACACACACACACACACACACACAAAACACCAGAGGATCGAAGTGATTTTAAAAATGACTCAATGAAATACAGACTGTTACTTATTAATAACCAGCTGCCCTCCACACAATCTTCAAATAAATCTATCACAGTGTCTGTTCTCAAAAATAAGATGAAAGATGTTTTTAATTATACTTGGAATATGTATAGGAGCAGGAAAATACATAATTAATAATAAGTATATCACACTTAAAAAAATGTTTGAATATTTTAACCTCATAGAGTTTACAAAAAGAATTCTCAGCAGTAAATAACTTAAATGCTAAACATTCTTCTTCTTTGGGACCCTTCTTCTTCAGACCCGTGTGTGAATTTTATATATTTATATGTGTATAAATGGGGAAAGTGTTTAAATCAACTTGACTATTGTACAATTATATCTGTGCACCAGCAGCATGATTGTATTATTCGTCTGCCAGACAGATACAAGAACATTCTAACAGTATCACTGATCAACCCTCTAGGCAGCTCTGTTCTACAAAGCTACATCACCGTTGACCACTGTTACTATACTATCGCTCAACCTGTTCTCATTCACACAGAGCAGATCCCCTGGGCTGTTTTCAGCTCTATTTTAAACTTATAAATAGTAGGTGCAGGTACTGTATATCAGACCCTTGTGTGAACACTGTAGCTGATGAAAAGTGATACTCACTTGTCCGATACCGCCCTAGCTTTAAGCAAGGCTGCTGTGTAGCATATTGTTGCGGATTTGGGTAAGCTAATATCTGTGGAGACACAAAGCAGACATGGGGAGAGGGGGTGTTTAGAGAACATAGTTGGACACAAAAGTGGGCAATCCAGGTCCTGGAGGGCCGGTGTGGGTGCAGGTTTTTGTTCCAACCAAGCTTTAACATATCTAATTCTAAATTCTAATAAGGACCTTCATTTGTAGAATCAGGTGTGTTCCAACTGCTCAGCTGGAACAAAGGCCTGCCCACCCCTGGTATGGAGTTACAGGTGATACTTAGATGGGAGAGAAGCTGTTTGTGAATAAAGATGATGGCTTGGGGTTTAATACCTACACTTCAAGCTTGATTTGATTTATTTAAATAATTTACCTTGTAAACACGACCAAGACAATGAAGTTGAGATATATAAATAGAGAGAACATTAAACCTTTATCTATTTTACTGGACATTTCATTCTCGGAATTTATGACCAGTGTGGCTACTGAAATGATCCTAATAAAATTGCCAAAATATTTCAAATAGCTACGGATGTACAGGTCTGTATTGTTCATTTCTCAATTCAAAAGGAAAAGAAATGCTTTTTACTAATGCTGCATGTTTAATCAGATCACAACGTCATGCTGTGCAATTATGTAATCACATAAAAGACTGAAGTTAGTGATTTAATTTTTAAAAAATGTGCCTGTGAACAGAAGCCCTTTTTTGACAAAAATCTTTATATAACATTTTGAAATACAGACATTAAACATGTTGTCTACAAGAAAATACCATCATACTGACAGAATACACACCTTGAAATACAGAGCACAATTTTGGTGATGTTGAAATCGGGTGGGATATTTTGAGAGGTTCATTTGGTTCATCCAATTTGTATATTTAGTAAAATGAAACATTTCACTACAAATATATTTCATCAGAACCAGGCAGGATGTGTTTCAGACTTGTTTCTATATAGGTATATCTAACCAAGTTACACAAGTGTGAAAATAAAAGCATCAAACTGTTGAGTTTCTCTCTCACCGTCATATTTGGCCAGAACGGCCTGGACGTCGGCGTAGTTCTGGAGCTCTAGTAGTGACTCCAGCAGGTTCTCATGGATGTTGAACATACTGAGGAGAGGGAACTCCTTCATTAACTGGAAAACACACAACTGTTGTTACATGTAATACCGGACAGGGGTGACACATGCACAGTCAGCACACAGAGCTTTGGGTCATCACGGAGCACTTATGACAAGTTTAAGCCTAGTAATCTGAATGAATTTTGAAATTAAGTCGTTTATGTGTCCCTCTGTGCTTTTATTTACTCACAAGCTGAAGTCAAAAAAAATCAAAGAGCGCCTTTTGTCAATCTTGTGTGTGTGTGTGTGTGTGTGTGTGTGTGTGTGCTATTAGCAGGCTGCATACTTACATCTCTCATCATTTTAACTGCTTCTCTTGTTCGGCCAAGCTTTCTGGAGCACATGGCCAGTCTCCTCTTTATATACACCAACACATTGGTGTCCCTTCCTGACGGAGATAAAAAAACACAATTTAACACATGCAAATCACTATTAGCTCAGTTATTTTTTATTAGAATAAAACTGGGAGTATGATGAACCACTTTCCCTCTGTCTGCAACACACATAACCTGATTAGATATTTAGAAAAGTCCAGAGAACAATCCAGACGTTGCTGCCATTAGACTGATGGGAGATGGTGGTGGTGATACATACAGTACGTACATATATAGATATATATAATTTTAATGATTAAATGCTGAGTGGTTTATACTCACTGTGCTGGGCTTCATATTGTGTACCGTGGTGCTGGAGCTGCTGACTTCGGCGGTAGCAGCCCTCTCCAGCTTTTAGAGCCTGTTTAAACAAACGCTCTGCCTCCATGATGGTGGTGGCCTCCTCCTCGGCCAGCAGGATGTACGCCGTCGCACAACTACAGGAGCAGAAGAGAGGAGATGCAGGGAGGAGGGAAGGTGAGGACAGAAAGAGAGAGGAAAAATGGTTGGAGAAGAAAAAAAGATTAAGGGAGAAAGGAAGGGGACGGTAAAGGAGGAGAGAGATACAACTCTATTTATAATGTGCCACTTCTATTTATTTCCTTTTGGTGACCAGTGAATTACAAAATGACTTGTGGTGAATTTGTTCATTTATGGAAAGTACAGGGTGTCTTGTTTGTCTACACAGTGTTGCATCTGTGTAATATAAAAGTGCTTTTATGCCTCATGTATACCTAAGCAGCATCTGACAAATCGGTAATGACATTTTACTCCGAGTCAACCTGCTTTACAGGCCTGTTATGTGCTGAGAGAAATATACAACACAGCCACAGAAACGCTGCTCGGCCTGTGTAGCTGCAGATGTGTATAAAAAAAATTCAAACTGCCTTGAAAACAAGGAAAGTTGTCTTCCTCCATGAATGATGCATACACCTCAGTATGTGATGTCTAGGATAATATTTGTTAAAACAGCCTCTTCCCATATTGTTTGTCACAAGTAAAAACAAGCAGAGACACACCTCATTAGAATGTATTGACCAAAAATAACCTGGTATTATTTTTAACGGGTCATGAGTTTTCTTTTCTTTATATAGTATACTAGCCCTTTTTTCACAGTCAAAATACCTGTTGCCCAAACGTTGGTCAAGTCATACATGAGAAAAAGAAACATAGTTGGAAACTTAACCCAAAAATCAATTCTGGATGAATAAAAGCTTTAAGTGATGGGCATTTTCAATATTTTAGACAGATTCATATTTTACATCTAAATTATTACACAGCTTGATTTCCTAATTTAACATGTCAAATGCTGAGGGGCTGCCTGAGGTCTGCCAGATGTCATCATTGTGATTCATTACCACTGCCATTAGCCTTCATGATTCAACACACAGTTATTTTGATTGTTCTTTGGCCTGTTTTAAGTTATATATCATGTATTTATTAACATTGCTTTAAATGACCACTAAGCTGTTTTCCTCAAAAGGAGAGAGATGAAAATGAACAGTTATATGGACTGATGAACGACAGATGAACATACTCTTCGAGCTCCAGAGCTTCATGTGCAGCAGAGATGCGAGCCTGTGGGTTCCTCTCCCTCCATGCCTTCTGCATAACTGCACACACACACACACACACACACACACACACACACACACACACACACACACACACACACACACACACACACACACACACACACACACACACACACACACACACACACACACACACACACACACACACACACACACACACACACACACACACAGTTAGTTACTCCTAAACTCAAAGAAAACTGACAGTCAGTTCTTTTGCATCAAAGGAAAGGAAATAATTGAAATATAAAATACAGAAATGCAATTATATTATTGTAGTTTTGATTTACTTTAAAATTTTTAATTTTTTGTATGTCGTTATGTCGTACGTTATTTAGACCGGACAATATCCCAATATTACATTTTGGATATTTACTGCTATAACTCTAATACCATAACATAAACGGTGTAGATGGTCTGCCAGTACTTTTAGCAATCATTTAAGACACACGTGCACACATAAAAACATTCAAATGGAAGACTAGACTAAACATTATTGATGTAGTTCATAGTGTAAATGTATTTAGTCTTCACACATCTGACATTGTTCACATACTGGCATCAGCAGGCCGGAGGTGGTCTGAGTCACAGGTAAAAAAGGTCTGATGGTCTTGTGCTGAAAGATTCATGTCATAGTACGTCAGTGGCTCTCGACCCGTTACCCACGTATACCTGAACACCAGAACAAAGAAGCATAATAAATGACAGACTCATGATAGGATGAACTATAGCATTAACAAAGAAAGAAACAGGAGGTGGGAGACATTTAAGGAGAGATTTAAAAAAAAACCCTGAGCATATTTACTTCTATTACTTTTCACCTCAACAGTAAAAGTCATTGAATCTGTGCTGGATTTTAATTAACATGATAGATAGGGAGAAAGGCAGGTTAATTATAACAGACATGAAATAAATGGGAGGATGACTCAGTAGGAGGAACAGGAGGCAGACACATGAAAGAGCAAATAAAAGATGACAGAATATAGACTGGTGGGAACAAATCAAAAGAGAGGAGAGAAAAAAATAGAGATACAAGAAAGACAAAACCAGAAGAAGTTGATGAGAAGAAAACATGACGAGAAGTACAACGTTAATGAACAGGAGGAACTGGCAGAAGAGTAAAAACCAAATCAGATGACAGAAACAGGTGGAAATGAAAAAAAGTAATATTTGAAACGTGGGTAACAAAGAGACAGAAGAGAGCATGTGAACGACATTAGAATAACAAACAAGAGAAGACAGATAGGCCAGAGAGGGGAAGGAAAACGAAAGGCGAACCGATGCCCCAGACCGTCCAGAGGTCTTTTAGATGCAGGTAGCTTAGCTGCCATCACTCACCGATTATATTCGGCTCCTCGAAATAAATTCAGCGGATTTCTCCATACTTTACATTCTACAAGAAGGAGAAAGACAAGAGAACAACATTGATGATGAGTGTCAAGGGCAAAGTCGACATTGAGCCTCTCGGTGCACTTCAAAGGGCTCAAGTGGGCTTTGTGCCATCCGCCCTGCGGCTCCCTGACTGGAACATCGACCACTCTGAGAACCTGGCTGATGAGAAAAAGAACCATAAAACTCTTCAGTGACAAAACACACATCTAGAGAAGGACTCATTGTTGTCAGGACAAGTTATGCTTGGGCTATCAGCACCAAACAGACAATTGGAGGGATATAGGATTTAACAATACAGGGTTTTTGAAATAGATTTTGCAATTTACATGTACATCTTATAATACCATCGAACTTTTCCAACTTTCCCAGAGCAGCAGAGAATAGCTTGAGAGAGAAAATGTAAGACTATATTAGGTTAAAATTCTGGATTTAATTTGTTCAGCCTTAGAGGCTGGAGCCAATAAATGTTTAGTACTTCCGACTTTAAATGACCAACCATTCAATTTGTAAGCAATAGGTCACAGCTAAATCATCACAAGGGCACACAACTGTACTCGAGAACAGAAAAGCCATTGATAGAGTATGATATGATAAGTATTTCTTTGAGATAAATGGAATCACATATACATTGATTATGTCCTCACTTAATAACTTCAAACTGTAGTACATGCTTTCACATAAAATGTAAAGTTATGCACACGTATGCAATCAGTTAATGGACTTCCATGAAACTTCTGATGAGACAAAAAAGGAATACTGCTGCCTCTCCAGCTTCAATAAAGATATTTACACAGTAGATTATTAGACAACAAACTGGATAAGTAAAGTTAAAATCATTACTGTATTTCTTGTTGATTTTACACTGAACACATTATCCTACTTACTAAGTTGAAAAAAGCAAGCTGCATCACTTTTACTTAATATTTACTTTCATTGCAACTTTGACTTGTGACAAGTGTAGCTGCCTGTAAACTACACCTAAAACAAAAGCTTTCAACCTCTTCCAGCAGGTCAGTGGGATTCATCTCAGTACAAGTTTAAGCATTGCTTCCACATGTTGATTCCTCAGTTCTCCTTTTTATAGTTAGAGTGCAGAAGTGACCTGCAAAGGAACAAAATCTGAAGTGGAAAAGCAGAGGTGAGCAGGGGCTCTGAGTCCGTCCTTAGTAGCAGTTAAATAAAGAGACGATGGAGACTATAGCTACGTAATTTCAAATATCCTAGTGCTGCACATGACTTTCTGGTAGAGTGTAGGGCACTTATGCACTGTGGATATGACCATATTTCATTTATCAGAATACACGCTGTGAGGCCATTTTGATTGATAAAAAAAACAAACACACACAAAACAAACAACAGTAGTTCTGTAAAGCTGGGACAGAAATCGAGCACTACTTTTATTTTTCTACTGATGCTGCATACTGCAATATAAAGTAGATAACAGATCAATTTGCGCTTACCAGACACACTTTGTCGATTGGAGTCAGCCTCCCCATTACTGGTGTTAGAGTTGCTGGGAGAGCTGCTATCCACTCCGCCCAGCAGGGGGCGCAGATGGCTCACAGACACCTGCTCTATGAAGGAGGTCCCATATTTCCTGAAATACCACCATTCAAAGATCTGAGAGAGAGAGAGAGAGAGAGAAAGAAAGAGAAAGAGAGAAAGAGGGAGACAGAGGAGCCTTTATTTGAACGATTCATATTGCCTTCATTGAGCAAACGCCACACCTTCAACCAGAGAGGGACATCGGTTTGGTTGGTCAGGACGGCGAACACCAGAGAGCCATTCAGGTGCTAGAGTGGATCATGTATTAATCTGCAATGTTAAAGTGTCCCTGAGCAAGATACTGAGCCCTAGATTCCTGACATGCAGCGTGCATGTGTGCGTGCGTGCGTGTAAGAGGCACCATAAAACGTTTTGTTGTGCTCTCAGGTTAAAAGCACTATATAATATAAGTGCAGTCCATTTACCCCGTGCTGGGATTGAGCAACACTCTCTTTTCAGCACTTTTCATACAGATGTGTCGACTACTTTCGAACCCATTGTCTTTAATATAACGTGACTTTAAAGAAACTCTACTCGTCCTTAACAAATGCCATTAAGCTGTTTTTTCATAAGGCAGAGCCAGCTGCTCAGGTAGATGTTCAGCAGCTAACAGCGGAGCACTGGAAGCGTTAATGGTAAATGAGAGTGTTGCTCAAACTGTACGGTTGAAGAAAACTGATTACTGGTGAGAGCGCTAAGTGCACAGAAAGCCATCTGGTAAAGCTGTTGGACAGTCAGCCTCTGCTTGAGGGAGAATGCGATATCAAATTTTGATGGGCTTAGCCTGTGCTCCTTGGCAAAAAGAAAACAAAAAAAACTACCTAATTGAGACATAAACATGCATTCCAATTACAGGGTAATGATGTAAACATCTATTCCAATTACAAAGAAACAACAGGAACATCTATTCCATCTATTCCATCTCAAAAGACCAGTATCGCTGCAATGGAAGCAACTGGCTTCCACATTCTTTGATCATTTCACAGAGCATGTGCAAAGCTTAACACCATTTCTGAGCAGCCTACGCATATTGGCCAATAGCCCGCAGGGAAGGGAGAGTGAGTTAATTAAGAGAGGAGCTATTTTAAAATACAGACCCACCACTGTTGCACAGTTAGCTGTCTGGAGAGAACTTAAGGGAGAGAAAATACCTGAATAAATAAGAATAGCCATGTTAACAGTTTCATTATTTTTGCTTTGCTGCTTTAATGATTTTGTGACTTATTCTATTCTTTTTTTAGCACTGACGTAAGCAGGCGAGACAATTTATAAATCGGTATATTGAGAGAAAGTTGCAGCACAGCAACTTCCTAATGAAATAAAATGTACCACACATTCTTAGCAGAGGTTGGCTTGGAACTAGGGCTATCAAAGTTGATGTCTTCAAATGTTTTTTATGCAACCCAAAACATTCAGCGTACGATCATATATTACAAAGAAAAAACAAAACCATAATTTGGGCTTTTTTTTCCCTTGAAAGACATAGAAATAGAAATGAAAATAAAAACATCAGAGCACTTCATATACTGTTTACTCAGACAGACTCTGACAAAAAAATACAATTGGTTACATGACATCAAATTAGTCAAATGTTTAACACAATGGGGATTAAGGGGTCTAGAGGTATTTTATCAGGTCTATTATCCACTTCCCAGACAAGCCCTCACCTACTCTAAAATGTCTTCAGTTCCTTGAAGTTTGTTGTGATGAGACAGGAGGATACACAGTACAAGAACAGTCAAGTCATTTCTTTACACCTCATTTTATGAAGGAGCAAAGACCACCAAAATCCTCTCTCCTCAGTCTCTCGTGGCCTCTGAACATGTTATCATTCTACGGAAATAGAAATCACCAAGGGAGCCACCTCTGAAAAAGCACGTTTTGCCTTTTTAACATTATGGATGAACAGGTCGAATAATAGTGCACAGTCATCAGCTCTGAATTTTGATTCTGACATTTAGACAACGGCATTTCCAAAGTTATTAATCAAAAGGTCATATCAATTATTTTTGACTGTACAGAGAACAGGGCATCCAAGAAGAGCTATGTCAAAGTGGTGATGCTGTTCTGCTTGAAAGGACTTTAAAATTAGGGTTCCTCTTAAAATAAATACTATAATCACAGGAGATTACAAAACTGATATCAGCATTAGTATCAGTTTCATCAAAAGAAAAAATATATATAGAGCCTTACCAGTATGAGTCCTGATATGAGGGAGGAAGTGCCCGTCAGAGCCACGTAGAACTTGGGTGTCAGGGTGTTGAGAAACATGCTTACTGAAGAGGAGACAAGAAGAAGAAATGGGTTAGCACTTACCACTAGTAGATTCTTCAAAAATATCATTTAAACCAAGGTATTCTTTAGACAAGATAATTGTAGAATCAAATGTTGATGTTAAGGCAAAACTAGGCAACGTTTATGGAGAAGATCAGTAAAGATTGTGAGCAAAACATCAAAAAGGACCATATTCAACGACTTTTGTGATTCCCAAGAAATGAAACGTGACATGAAAAAACACATCATCCACATGCAGTGTTTAGCATTTCCCTGAAGAGATCTGCTACTCGGATGTGAAATTACACATCACCAGAGGATAAATCTTTACTACAGAATGACATTCTGTGGGTTAAAAATAACATCTAGATTATGTCTAAATAAACGCTTAAGGGCTTTTGACCTGTTGGTTAATTTTTCTCACCTAGTTATCATTATTAGCTCAGGACACAACCTTAAACTTGTGTTTTATCAGTAAATGAAATGACAGCCAATTGGGAGATTCTGATCTCTACTACTCTGTCAGATCCATCAGTTCTGTCAGTAATAAAAACACACACTGGATGCCAGAATGTAACCGTGTATAGGTTCAATTCAACATAAAAACTGAACACCCCCAATGCCGTTCCAGTTCCTACATGCTCGTCTATCCTCTCTCCTGGTATCAATTCTGTCAGATCCTGTGAACTGGAAAATGTAATTCTGAGTCAATGATCCTTATCAATCAAACATTGATCCATGTTCCTCTCTTAAACACCACCGTAATTATGGTACATTTTGGCAATAGTTGCAATGCCCTCATATTCTACCAGATATTAGATATTAGTTAGAAAGTGAAGTACTTTAGTTTGTGTTTTGTAAGGAATGCCTGTGATGTGATGTAGTGAGAAAAACATTGCCAACAGATTTTTCTTCTACCACCTGCTTTCAATCTGCCTTTACATTCATTATACAGCAACAGCTTTTAGTTTAAAACATGACTATTCTTTAACGGAGGTTATTATTAGTGGTCTGGTTAGAGAGATTCACTGCTACCTGATGTTTATTTATCATATTAGGGTAACACAAGAACAGAAAATACGCCTACCAGAACAAGAATTCAGGTCAAGTCAACAAGAAAAGCATTTGAGTGCTTTTGTTGTTTAATAAAATAATGAACTATGAGCCTAAATGTAATGTTTGCATTATTAAAAATGCATGGCAAAAGGGTTCTTCATGCATTTTGTTATCCCAGTTAGACCTAAACATTCAGGAGACAGACAGGACAGGATGGGACAGTCAGAAACACAAAAAGACATTTGATGGGATTTTACACAAGGAACAACTTTGAAGGCTAATCCAGAGATAGCCCTGAGTGATGTGTCCTAATCATGCAGGCCATCAGCTCTGCTGGTATTGGATTGTTTTAAGCATTTGTTTTGACTTGTTGATAGCCTGATTGAATGCAGACCATTACTCATGCAGCTCATAATGTCACCACCTCCTGAAGTTTTAGCCCTAAAATGTTTTGTGAATTACTCTCAGACAACAAAACATAGGCCTTAAATTTAGGGGTTGACGTAGGCATCACTTTTAAGAGTTTATGCAAACATGTGGAATTTTAAATGTCTTTCCGGCCAACAGATTAATAATAATAACACTTTTTTATGAAGAAGTGGTTTAGACAATTTGTTTGAATTGCAAAATGCATCACTTTACAAGCAGCACTTGTAAAGTTGACTAGTGTAGTTAATGCGAAATTACACCATAGCATCCCCACATTATGCCATTAAGTCATTATTACAACAGGAATCACAATCAAAAAAAAAAGTACAAAAAAAAACAGAAACATCTTTAAATAATTAAGCAGGACATTCCGCTGATATTTGGTAATCTGCCAAATGTACCAGGCTTCCTGCTGGTAGCTAGAGGTCACCTCCACTCTGCATTGGCCAAAAGGTGAGAGATTGAGTGAGCTGCAGAATCGACTATGGGGTTGTTGGGTTGTCATGTTAATTCCCTAGGAATCACACAGAGGATAGGGAGGTTGGGACAAAGAACCCACTCAGATGAATGCCTGCCTCACACACACACGCACACACATACACACACAGACACACACACACGTGCATAAACCGAGTGCAGCTGGACAGCTATTCACTGGTGTTAAGTGGAGACTCTTGTCCCGACAGAAAAGACTCTTTCAGCTGGTCTGTAGTAAAACAGGCTGAACAGCTGCTCTGATGAGAGGATCCTGCTGCTGGGCTGCTATAGACTGCCTCATCATAAAGCAGATAACTGAAGCCATAATTGACATACCATCTATTCACATAACATGATATAGGACAGTGGGCTTATTAAAAAAGTCATTTTAATCCATAACAATTCCTAATTGAAATCAACTACTAACACATATTATTTCCTACTTTAGCATAATTTATATGGGAGGAAGCCAGGAAACAAACAATCTATGTAAACTCCACACAGAAAGGTCAAGGCCTTGAAGCTGTGACCTCCTGGTTGTGAGACAACAGCGCCACCCACTGTGTATATATACGTATATATATATTTAATACCTGGGATTTGGATCTCTGGGTGGACAAATCGATTTAAAAAAGTGGGGATTTGCTTTATAAAAAGGGTGCTTTTTCTGTTTCACAATTTGTGGTTAATTTACAATCTAAACAATGGCAAAATAAACTCAAATGTTGACATTTAAACAATGCTTTGGCACATTTAATTAGTCTTTCTGGAAGACACTATTAGCAGGGTTACGTGAACATAAAAGGAGGTCTTCCTGGGTACCGATATCCTACATCCTCCTTCGGGTAATTTAATTACATAATCATGTAGTATCAAGTTATGACACAATTTCCCAGTTGAGCATCAAACTAAATTAAAATAAAAAGTAATCAAGCTTTAATGTCTAGTTCATACATACACTTACAGGATTTGCACATGGGATTGGTAAAAGCTGTAAAGGAGTTTTTTTTTTGTTTTAG
Source organism: Eupleurogrammus muticus (assembly GCA_036785175.1). Taxonomy (NCBI): domain Eukaryota; kingdom Metazoa; phylum Chordata; class Actinopteri; order Scombriformes; family Trichiuridae; genus Eupleurogrammus; species Eupleurogrammus muticus. Next base: position 8,898,866 of record JAYKQN010000010.1, on the reverse strand, counting down.
ACAGAATTTTTTGCCAATTCAAGTGCAGATTCCAAAGAACATTTTGTTCTTTTTAAGATACAGTTCAACTCAAATCTAACATACTAGACTGAGCTGCATAACAGCAAGGAATGATTCCCCCGAGATTTTTTTTTTTGGCTTTTAACCATAATTGCAGCTAGCCAATTGGGACATAGCCTGCAAGAAATCTGGCTTCATATGTGATCAGGATAGGGGACTAGAGAAACCTGTTCCCAGATAAATGTCCTCCATGGAAAGGTGTTTTGACCATCTACATACAAACCTATGTTTGTTATCATCTTTTTATATGTGAAGTGAATCAGCCATCAGCCCTTCAACACACACAGACACAACAAAAAAGGGTCATATTGAGGTTCAACCACTGTAATTACTAAAAAATGGACATGGACATCTTTGCATTTCTGACTAATTGTTACAGCTTTAAAAACTGTGGTTTCACTTCTTTTGATTAAAGAAGGAAAATTGTATATTAATATTCCTTAAAGTGTGACAAAGTATAGTTTTGGTAGTAAACAATACTCTGGTTAGCAGCATAAAAATGATTCCAACAACATGTTTCGATGGGGGACACTTGGTCTCAGCCATGACTGAAGCTAGCTTCTCTACCTCCAAGGTTACCACCACCACCAACATCACACTCACTGCTGGGGAAGCAGGCCAGGAGTGTGTTGGGGAGGAGAACGTGATGAATTGAAGGGACAAACGCTAACAGACAGACTCTAGACTAAATGTCACCGGAGACAACAAGAGACGTGACCTTTACTGAGGAGGGGACGGTCGACAGACCGCCGGCCTGACCGGAATGATAAAAGACACACACTGAGGCACACACACAATCCCTCTCATACATGTGCAGCCACGCACACACGCATCCATGTCCTCTGACTACAAACAAGAACAAATGACAGGTCTGCTTCATGACCTGTTATTGCTCTCTCGTGCTTTTAAAAATCACTACAACTATTAGTCTAAAAGGCTGACAGACATAGCTTTCCATGGATTGAGTACAAAGTGCTGTTGGGACAAAAAATACTTATTAGTACTGACTGTGTATAAGAAGAGGGACATTTTGTTGGCTTTGTCACACAACTTATTTCAAATTCTCACTTTGAGGTTTAAGTGCTGACTTTAAGATTTGATAAACCGTGCAAGAACTGTGACATAATAGATATAAATATAGTCAATTTTGTGGGCAAATATAATGATATGATAGTATGATTTGGATGGATTTTGTACTGCATTGTCATCCCTTAAAAAAATAAATAAATACTGTAGCTGTACATATTTTTAAGTGTTGGAAATGCTTTGAAAACATTACGATGACGAATTTTCATGCTGTAAAAACTTTCAGTCCTCATGTTTGTAGAGGTTTCTTAAAAAAGTGCATGTTTTTGCAGCTTGGCAACAGTTTAGCAACAGTTTAGCAATAGCTTGGCAGATATAACTGATATAATGCATTTGCACTTGAATGTACAAATGAGTGTTGGACTGGTATCACAAAATAAGTGATATTAAAAGTGGTATAGTTTGTGGATTCCAAATATCTCTCAATCCTAGCTGCATCTTTCAGGTTTCTGGAACAGGAAGTACCTGTGGCACGTTGCCTGGATACAGCAGCACTTTTTTTTTTTTTAAGGGACGATACATTCATTTCAACTATTATATTATACATGTATATACGATATATCATAAAAAAAATAATGTGTGACCCAACATAAGAATTTAGAGACTTCATGTAGGCCGCCTGCATTATAACCAAAGTCAGACATCACTCTGGCTCAGCTGTTCATATCTTTAATATTTGTTATGAGCTGATTAGAGAGCAGCTCATGGCCTGACTGATTAACTGGTGAGCCGGTCTAGGTCCAACTACCTCCTTTAAGCAAGAGAGAGCTCGGCCAGCTTTTGTTACAGCAGCAGTAGTTTGTGTGTGTCCGTCTGTTTTTTGTCAAATGAGCTTCCCTGAGAATGTTTCTGACAGCGTGTGAATCAAATCAATTGTTGCATCAGCTGTCTCAGGCAATTTTGCAGGTGAAGATGTTGCGTGTGGAGGTTTTGGACTGGAGTGGCTAAATGTGGTCTACTGTTGTAAAGCTAAGTGGAGGTACTGCCAAATTCTTAGAAATGACAGCTTATGTTATTAAAATGAACATTGCGTTCAGGGGGAACTTCTCTGGTGGCCATTCCTTACAGTCAGCGTGTCGACTGAACACTCCCCTCTAATCTTGTGGCATCTATGACATTGTGTAGTGCGATAAATCTGCACATTTCAAAGTGGCCTTTTATTGTGACCGGCTCAAGGAACAGCTGTGTAATGATCACGCTGTTTAATCAGCATCTCGACATGACACACCTGTTGTTGGGTGGATGGATTATGGAGGCACAGGGGAAACCAATTCAACCAACCTGAGAGACATAAGCTTTTTTAATTCATAAAACAAGCCTTTGCTCTTTTATTTTAACCCATACAAAAATGGAGGCGAAAACAAGTGTTGCATTTATATTTTTGTGCAGTGTATTATGACTTGCTTACAAGCAACAAGAAAAGTGATCCCTGTAGCTGCTATTTGTGACATACTGTAGAAATACATCTTGGGGTGACGCTAGTACTACAAAATTCATCAGACAGAAGGAAACAGAAAAAACTAAGTGTCATACGAGGACAAGGAGACATAAGTGACTAACTCGAAATCCTCATTTAAAATTCTGGAAATCTATTTTGGATGTCAGCAGAAATACTTCCAAACAATGATTGTGGAGCCAAACTGGTAGAATTATGCAGCACTTAAACACCGGTTGCATAAATAACAAGAGCATGGAGGCATTAGATCACACTTCACAACTTTTAATTTCATTTTGTCTCAACAAGTCTCCAAGTATTCAAAATCCAAGACAGCAATATCCAAATGAAGTCCTGGCAGGCAAACACTTGAAAATAAGAAAAGGGAGACATGAAATAATGTCTGTCGAGACAAAATAGACTGTAGTGCAGTCAGGCTGTCATTGTTTTAACCCTTTCCCTTATTTGATACTCAAAAAGGAAAGAACGCTTTAAAAAATGTAACAAAATTTTTACCATGTCTATGGTGGGATCTTTGGTGCTGTCATAAAGCATTTTAATGTGGTCCCAGCTAGCATCAAAATAGGAGTGTTGTCTTTATTTGTTTTTATTGACTTTTGTCGGTTTAATTTTGTGTCTGGCAACTGTTCTCCAAGATTGGTTATATTCATTTTGTAGCAACCACATATTCATTCACTGATTTGTTTGTGTTTTTCGATTCCTATGATGCACTCTAAATTAAATGCAATGGGTAAATTGCTTTGTGGAGTCCTGAAATGCTTTGGCAATTTTATTATCTTCCTTTTACGTCAATAAGGAAACTGGAAAAGCAGGAATGGGGGGGGCAAAAGATTCATTTATTCATTTTCTTTTACTTGCTGGCAGATGGATAAGGCAGCTCCCTGGCTGTATTTCTTCCAAACAATAAACAAAATGTTATAAGGGAGGTTGTGGAGGTGGAAACTATTTGTCAAAACAACAACCGCCTATTTTTAATTATTTTCCATAACTACCAGATAACAGGAAAAAATGGAATCAAACGTAGAGGACATCAATGGGAAATAAATGCAAAGATTGAATGACATGCCCCAGGTTTAATCTAGCTCTGCTCAACAATCCACTATGTAAACACAGATATCAGCTGCAGCTAGCAAATCTCTCACACCCACTGATACACAACCAAGACATAAAGGGACTAGCAACACACACACACACACACACACACACACACACACACACACACACACACACACACACACACACACACACACACACACACACACACACACACACACACACACACACACACACACACACACAGCAGGCCTTCACCCACGCGTTGAGTAAACCGTCCACTTCATGAATATCAATACAAAATGTAAAGGGACACCTGCTGTACACAATACAAAGGCCATTTGCAAGGGAAAGGATCAGCAAAACAGTTAGCGTACAGTTCCTGACCAAACACAGCATTTCAACAAATGAAGCTACAGCATATTACTCACCCTCCATTCCACTGAAATAGCCACTAATGCCACAAATACACTGGCAGACCTTTTTTCTCTTTTTTTAAATACAAAAACAAAATCTTTGGCAAACATGTAAAAGTGAGATTGTCTTTTCCGCTTCCATCAGAAATCAGGGTTACATTCTTCCACCAATGTCTACATCCATGCATCAATCTAAGCAGCAGCGTCCTTCATAATGCACATTTACTACTGGGGGCCCCTGGTCTGGTTCGCTCTTCCTGATTGGCTGTTGTCTGCGAGTGACAGCGTGCAAACGCAATTGTGAGCCAGCTCCGTCCTCCTCTCCCGCTAGTAACCCAGCAGAATAAGTGCAGGGGGGGTCTGTAGATACTCGGCCAGCCAATCAATATCATGGATTTTAATGAAGGGGGCAGGGGCAGGGTGCTCCTTTCCCTATTGCAGGAGTAACCATGACAACTCCTTAATGACCCTATAGCAGAATGAAAGAAGGAGCCTCCATGGTGCAGATTTACAGATAGCCAAGGCCACCGGTCCTTCAGATCTGTGATAATTGTAAGAAATATTCATTAATATTTATTTACAGGTTACCACTAACAAGCTTTAATGGAACCATTGGCTGCTACGTCCCTCAACAGCATTTGTTAGACAAAGGTGAAGCATCATCATAATCCCACTCTGAACTCATCACTTGATCCATTGATAAAACCATTGACCTTCAGGTCACAAGGTACTTTCTTCCATCCTGCCTCCCTTCTTTCCTCCCTTTCTTTCCATAGCCTGCCGAGATTCTAGAGAATGTAGATGAAGAGAGCCCGGCGAAATTAAAAGGCTGACAAGGTTAGATGCAGTTCGATGTTAACGTTTGAACACGATGATGACAAATGCAGTGATTTTCTCAACAAGATCCGACTGAACTGATTTGATTATCACTGGTCATCCTTGTAGATCCGCAGAGAGGAATTATCATGCAGCCTTGTAATGTACTCCTTTCTAAATGGAGAAAGAAAGAGCAATGATACTTTTAACCGAGGCTGATAACTACTCTCACACTCTTACTGTGACAGTAAGGATGATATAAATGTGAACAGACAGTCATGCTGACTGTACTCAGAACTGGAGATGCTGGAAATGAAAGGCTTGTAGAAGCTAAGTTAAATAAGAGGAAAGCAAGCTATCGGTGTGTCAGCAAGTTAGATTATTGTATGTGCCAGTGAGGAGTGTTTCAATCCAGGTCTTGACATTTGCAAATATACTAAATACAACCAGTTCTACAGACGCTCTATCGCTTTAAAGGCAAATGCCACCATAATGTCAAATCCAAAATAAAAATAAAAGACAGTCAAATTATGGTCTCTATAGTTTATTCCCTTTTTCCCCCTTGTAGACCTATAATTTTACTACTGTCACGCAACTGTGAAATTAGAGGTTTTCTTTGTTTTCTCGTGGAGAATGAGTTTTTACACATGACAAGCTCTCTTTTTTGTTGCAACTCAGGCATAGCGTCTGGCCCCTCTTAAAAGCTTTCCAAGCATGCCCACGTTTCGGCCAATTCATATTCTTTCCATCCCATGCGGCCCCAGGTGTTAATCAAATTCACCCTCTCTGCGAGCTACCCAAAACTCCCATTTCCATCACCAGCCATGCACAAATTATGATTATGGCTTAGGGATGGATTTTGACAGACGATTAGGTTTTTCTATGGGCCGGGCCCAAATATAAAAGTATTTGTTGTTCCTTAGGTAGATATTTGGCTTTAAGTTTGGGTATTCAGATATTCATGTGTGAGTGATAACAAACAAAGGCAGTTTGTCAAATCTGCATCAATGAGAGTAAGACCTCCACTCTTTTATTCAGGGAAATTCTAAGGCATATTTCTCATTACTTACTTACAAATTAATTAATAGTCACTTCACAGAAAAGTAGTCAACAACTATTCTGATAATTCAGAATAGTTTTTAAACAGATATGCAGCTTCTTTAATTTGATGATTTAATAGTTTTCCTTGTCTTGTAGCCCAAATAATTATTGTCCAGACAAGGCATGATTTTAGACCTGCTTGAAATTAATTTGAACCTGACAAAGATCTGACAAATTAAAGTTTAATTGTTGTGCGTTTTGAATGCCAATAGAAATATATATTGACGTTGACAACAATAATTTGCAGCAATATTTTATGTTCAAATTTTAAAATTAATCTCAAATAATTATAAAAGAAATGAATGAAAAAAATATTCTATTCAAAAAGCGCCAGCTTTCAGACCCAGAAAATACTTTCTAACGGACAGTGTGACCTAAAATGGGATTTATTGAAGACATACAGTTTGTTATTGGTGGCTCTGGTGGAACTCAAACCCACTCACATTCTAGGTTATGCTAAATATGTTAAACTACATAGAACATTTGACTAAAAGAAATTAAACTATGCCCATGGCGAATGTGGTTAACAAGAAGAGACTGAATTCAAGAGAAACAAAATGACCTCAGCTCCTGTGGCTCTAGCCAAGCCTATGATCATTAAACTCAAGAGTCTGAGCTCTGTTACTGTTGGCACGGGCTGTGCACCACTGAAGTTATGGATGGCAACAGCAAATGGCCTGGGAGTTGGTCCTGTTTGTTGAATAGTTTCACAACCAGCGTTAGATCCATATATGGAGATTTTGAATGCCAGTGAAATGAGTATCAATGATATAAAAAACATGTCTTGGTCCTTTTTATTAAATAGTTGAGATCTGGTATGAACATTCAGTGGTAGAAAAAAAGATACAGAAGCTATAAAGGGAAATCGGTCATCGTCTAAAACAAGTAATTCCATAAAAAATGTAAAACTGAGGCCTCTTTCATTAGATAATAACTGAGCCCTAACAGACACTTGCTGCTTCACTGTTTTTTCTGTGAGAAACTAAATTAATCTGCTGATAAAGAAGTAGATGCATTGCTATTAATCACTTTATTGGAGACCAGCTCCGCTGATGAAGAAATTATCATAGCCAATTAATTTTGAAACAGAAATTCTTCATTCAGGTAACTCATTATACAGAAAAAGAGAAACCGGCTCATTACTCTGTACAGATGCTTAAGTGTAAATTGGACTGGGAAATTTGAATCTTTGATATGAAACACATTTACAAGAGTTTAGTTTTGGTGTCCAGTCAGATTGGAAACTTATTACCAGCATGTTATATACAGGGAGAACTATAACAACATCATCAACATAGCCATGTTTAAACTTTATAATCCAATGCATTACAAAAGCTTTATGATGAAACACCTCCAGACGCTTTATCTGTTGGGTGAGGTTGTGAGGTCAAAGGTCATTATTCAATAATAAAATAAAAACCTTACTGAAGGTCCTTTATCTGAAACAAGCCCCCTTTTGGCTCATTCAACTTCCAGCCAACTATATGCGCTCAAGAGACAAAAATAGCATAAGTCAGCAGTTACCACAGAAACCCGATCACTCTGCCGTTTTGCCGTTCTTACTGAGGTTGCCACAGCAACAGAGACAGCTGGTTGCCGTCAGCGTGCTGTTGGGCTTCCATCAAATAGCCATTTTCAGTAAGCACCTTATTCTGCTCATGGGCACTGACAGCGTAACCAACAAACGCAACCTGGAGCTTCCTCAGCATGAGAATTCAAAGCCCCTTTAGAAGCTTATCACTGCACTGAAAGATAAATGTGACCTTTTTTGGCAATAATCAAAATAGTTTTCAACATAAAAGTACATAATGGCCAATGGTGAAATACAACAGTGTGATATGACTAAGGTATGGTCTACAGCAATCCTCCCACAATCAAAACAAAACATGAATCCCCGACTGATTTCCCTGAGCTCAGCCTTATCGGTTGGCATCCTGTTAGTGATCTAACATTAATCTTACACAGAAATAGCCTGGTCTACAGTTAGTGTGGTATTCAGGTTTCAGGCAGGGTATGTGGACCAAAGTCACTCTATTTTAAGCCAGGAATTTCTGAAATCTTTAGCCATTATGAAACTGCATTGCATTGAACACATAACAGTAGATACCACTGATCATTTAGACTACAGTACATATTGGAAATGTGCTAAATCCAGATGATCTGGAAAGAATGATTTAAAGTAAATAATGATGTAATCGATATAATCCTGCAGACAGGAAGGTTTATGGGAAGATGTCTCAACTGTTATCCTTGAATTTTTAGCAATTTTACTAAATCTATCTCAGCTCATCTCGCAGTAAATTTGTATGACCTTGGCTTTTGGCAGCCTTTCCCTCTACTGTCAGATCCATAATTAACGTACAAAACAATAACAATAGTTTGTAGTGTTTCTGACATACACTATGACAGTAAGTAATTCAGTTTAGGCTGATTCTACATATTAATTTCACTTACTTGTATTTTTTTTAAAGCTTTTATGACCGAACATCAATCAGGATTTCCAAACAGCCAAGATAAAGGAGGGCAGGGAGGGCATTGAGAGAATATCTATCATGTTATAGTGTTGTTATAATTTCCAAACAGCCAAGATAAAGGAGGGCAGGGAGGGCATTGAGAGAATATCTATCATGTTATAGTGTTGTTATAAAAACATTAAACAACTACAAGTTACAAGATAGCATTTTAACAATGCAACCTGTCCACATCAACAGGCTGTCACATTGAACACATTCTTTGTTCTTTCACTTATTCGTGAGACTTGACAGGTGCAGAGCTTTGTGGAGGTAATAATAGAATTAATAATAAATGTTGTCTGTAAGGAATATCCAGTGTGAGCTTCTACACTAAGTGGTATGGTAAAAGTCAAACACTCATCAACCAGCTGTTGTGCCGTTCACTCACGCAGGGGGATGTACCACCATGTTTTTTTAAACTGTAGTAACAAAATCAAAACAGGAATTAAATAATTGCTATATTTCATTACACCGGCCCTTTGCCATCACAGCACTCTGGGATTTACAGGCAGAGTCACTCACTACTATTGAGTATTACCCTGACGGACAACTCCATATGACCTTTAAGGAATGCATTATTAAATGGAGAGTAATGCCAACAAAAAGAAAACTATGTCATAGTTGGTCCCTTTAGTTCAAATCAATGATAATAGGATCTCTGTTCCTCTGCAGACAATTTGACACGAGACAGACAATCAATACCCCAGAGGCTGCAGTATGATTGAAGGGATTGGGGTACATTTAATTTGACTACATGTCACCGGTTTGAATCCAACCTGAATTTTTTTTGTAACAAGTAATTCCCTTCGCCTCTGTGATGAGTGGAGCTGGGCTTTTGTTATGCCCCATCCATGTTCCGGAACATTTACAAAGGAAAAAGGTAAATAGTGATGTCTCACACCAGTTTGCCACGCATCCGCATTTTTAGGTAGGGCAAGGTAGGTATGCAGCATATATATATATATTATATATATATATATATATATATTATATATATATATATATATATATATATATATATATATATATATGTATTTTTTAATTAAAGGAGGTAAAGGTTGTGTTTTTAAGGATAGTGGACAGCACTTTAAATATTATTATAATTGTGAATTATAAATTTTATATTAAGTGTGTTTAGGATTTCTTTGTTGTTCTTGTTTAGTATAACAGAAGAGGACGAATACAATTATACCAATCATCATCATTTCTTCCTTATGACGTTACACATACGAGGAAAATATAGGATAGAGTCACCATTAACCCAAACAAACTGGGGCTGGAATGGCAGCCTCAAAAGGGAGATGGGGGCAGGGAGGTGTCATCTGATCAGGTCAAATGTTTAGAAATGAGCTCTGTGTGTGTGTGTGTGTGTGTGCGTGCATTTACCCAGAATGCGTGCAGTAGATGATGTTTGTTCATTTAAGTGCTGTCCATTAAAAACAAAGGGAAATGGCTAAACAAAGGGCCACACTTTTAAGTCAAACTCACATCACTTCCAAAAAGCCTTTTATAAAATTAAAGTTGTCAGCTAAAGTCATCAATGTCTATTTATCTGCATGTATAGAAGGGTTTGTGCAAGAGACATTAGAGTTACACAGATTTAAAACAGCCGTTAACCTGATGGTAGTGATGGTAGTCAAATGAGTCTAGTTGACCAGTACAGAAGGTTAAACTAACTTCAACTAAGCACACATGGAATTAAAAAAAACCCAGCTGGTGATTTTCTCAAGCCAACTTCATTCTGGTTTGATTAGCAGTGCTGTCCACTCTCCTCTTCTCGTCGGCACCTTGTGAAAAAGCTATAGAGCATACATGGGCTGAATCAAATGCTGATGTGACTCAGTTACAGTACATGGTTACTTGCCAGTTGATGATGAATATGTTCTTTTTGCTATTTATGCGCTATAATCTCTTATGGTATACGTTATCAAACCACTTCCACATAACTGAGGTTGTCTTTTTTTTTATTAAAAAAAAAAAAAAAAAATCACACAATAGAGCAAGCCCTAATTTTACATTCCCAGACACAAATTGCTGCTTTATATTGCTACAGCATGAAAACATGTCACAGTACTGTAAAATATCAGGTGACAAATGTGTACCACACTTCTCCTTTGTGATTTAAATTACATTTTATAGTTGATATAATAGGAATAAACACATGGAAACTGTATTTGTACTATCATTAGCTGAACTGAAAAGAACAAGCATGCTGGAGCTGATTTCCCTGGCTTATTGCTACCTCCACCATCTGCCAAAAAGGGGAACGGAGTCTTTGCTGTTTGATGCCAGAAAGCAATTCGGCACATTTCAAACCTGAACACTGACCACAATGTCAAATGCAGCACAGAGGTTGAAAGAGGCTTCTGCTTTTTTTCCTCCAATGATAGTCTAACAATCAACAGTACGTTATATTATCTCAATGTGTTATGTAAAAGGTTATATATGGATTATTTATCATAAAAATAGATTGTATCTGTTATGACTACTATCATGAAAACTGAGTGACACTGAATAGGATATGTTAAATGCAGACCTTAGCCCTATGGGCACAGGTTGAGGGTTTTCCCTCAATGACACACACTACTGTGGAGGACTTGTGACATCTTAATTACAAGTGTCTGTCAAACCCAGGTGGTGGTCAGCTTGCACAATGTGAGAATATCTGCACCTGGTTCTACTGGCTGGTCAAGGCTAAATGGAAAAGAATAAACATTTATATGACCAAAAAATAATAGATTAGGTCAAGACGTTTGCACTTTTAGAAAGTCCCATTTTGCACACTTTTGGGTCTTGAGTATCAAAAATAACTTTAATATGCTTTGAATGGGGGGTGGGCAATTATTGTATTGTTGTGACACTACAACATCAGGATTTTCTGATAGCTTAGTTTCTCAATACAGACTGTGCATATGTCTGTGGATTGAGAGTTTTGAAATATTTGACATGAATAATAGATCTTCTTAAAAAAAACTTTCTTTTTTATGATATGTGACCTTAAAGAATTGACTTATGCTCCATTTCCAGAGACAAAATTAATTTATCAAACAAAATCTTCTAAATGTGTCCAAGTTAATTTACCATTATAGTGCTTGCTGATGCAGTGTTTGTTGCTTAGAAATAAACTTGGACTCACACTGCATCCTAGAAAAGCAATTCCAATGAAATAGCCTATAAAAGCAACTCCACCACCTCTGAGTGTTTCAAAACTGCTTGTGAGACTATTATCGCAACCGACAGAGTTATATGGGCATTATAATTTCACCAGACTGTTTGTTTTCAGCAGAATTTCAAAAAGCCCTGAATGAATTTTCAAAATGCTCCGTTGACGTCAGAAACTGCCAATTTCCAGGAAAATCAAACATTTAATAGGCCTTTATTGGATAGTGGTAGGAGAACAGAACGATGCAGGCCTCTCATACATTTGAACATGGACAATTCTGCAAAGCAGCAGGGTGCCAACACAGAGGGTTGCATCAAAAAACAGATGAATGCTTGATGTAAGGCAAGTCATAACGCAAGTGCTGCGGTGGAAACAACTAATGGATTAGCACACATCCCAGGTTCCTACTCTGTAATATTAACAGACAGACTACTTTGCAGTGGTGTAACTTGCAGTGACCACAATAAAGTATATTCAAACTGGATTTCCTGGACTTCATGTCTGACTGGTACCTGAAATAACATTCTCAATAACAGGCTGCTGCATTGTTTAATTACAGGAGTTTTTAGTTTGGCTGCCCACTAGTTTACAGAAGCAACTGCAGGGTTGACTTAGTCTTATATACCAGTCTACTGAACCAGTGACATGTTCTGCTTGTCCTGTATATACAGTAGGTGTGTGGTTACATTAAAAAACACGACAATCAGCAAGTAAGTTTGGCATTCACGATAGAACCAAATATTTATGTAATGATTTGATTTGGTGCTCTAAAAAGAACAGGTTGTTTCTGTCTGTTACATTATTGAGCCTTTCCTCTGATTGGGTGGTGGGCAGTGACTGTATAGTTTTGACATCACAACACCTAGTCCTTCAGATAACCCAATATATATTATTTATTAAGATATGAACAAGCAGAACTTGACGCAGAATAAAATGTTCAACGTTCACAATTTTAGTTTTTTTAATTTGTTGTCATTAATTCTTAGCCATCATTACAAAAAACAGAAAACATCAAACAACAAAATCCTCACAATAAAACTCTCTCATATTTGCAACATGTATTTAATGGCTTATAAATAACAGCACAACCTTTTTAAAGAACAACAGTCCAAGCAGGCTGAAACCACTGAAGACAATCTGCTGTCAAACTGACTTAGTGAAAGCATTTAAGTTTGACCCTCAAATGACCTTAATTTTGGCAAGAATTCAGAATCCCAGACCACAAGAACAAGACAACCCTCGGCCAGGCTTTGGTGAAATATAAAATGTCATTTGTACTAGACTGCACTTCCAGAAGACTCCACGCTGTCACCCACTCAGCTGTACACTACATTTGATACACACAGATTACACTAAACTATTCAGCAGGGAAGTGGTGCATGACAGCTCTCGCTTGCTATAACAGCCAGGATGCTAACACAACACAGCCTGTGCAGCTGCCAGTGTGTAAGCTAGCTCGGATCTGACGTCACAAAATGAAGTTACTTTGGGCTTTGACTGTGCCGCCGTGAAAGAATCAATTACATCAGCTCAGACTTCCCCGAAGCATCGAGCAGGTTGTGCAGTGAAGTATCATGCTATCGATCAAAGTCAAAGGTTTTCTTGAGAGGGTGGGGTAGAGGGGGAGAAAGGGGTTCGCCTGGATAAGTTGACCCACCAAACTCACTCTTCCAGAGGGGATGTTGGAAGCTGCACAATGCCCGAAGACATGTGCACACATACATACATACATAAACAACAGCGGCGTGTTATATATTAGCTTTGGTAGCATCCGAGACTGGAAATGCTTCACTTGCACCTTACAGCAATCTGACAAGGGAATGAAAAGAGGCTGGTGCATCTGGAAACGATGCAACTCTGGTGAAAGCATCCATCTTCTGACACTCTTAATCATACACACTTAAACAGCATTCGACCAACACACCGTTACACTCGAGAAGACGCAAAATACATCCTGATGGGACATGAGTGCATACACACACAGAGACACACGCGCACACACACACACAGACACACAGCAAGGCTGAGAGTGAGAGAATGCGAGGCAGGCGGTAAGCTCAGCATGACCAGCTAGCTTGTAGTGTCGACCCTCTTTGCTAAAATGGTAGATCCCAGATTTCCCCCCAATGCAATCTGCCACCAGCAACCATGGAGGCAAAACAGGAAGGAGAGAGGAGAGAAGGGATGCAGGTATAGAGTAAACCTCGCCATTTTCTTCCCCTCCTTCTCTTCATGAGATAAAAACATACACATAAACACAAAAAAGATACATAAAGATGCACAAACACTCAAGCGGTGGGAGGATGGTGGTGGTACTTACATGAGGACTCTGTGCCGAACATGGCTGGATCGGGAGCTGTGATGGAGAGAGGAGGAGGAGGATGAGAACGAGGAAAGAGAGGAGAGAGAAGGGGGAGGGTGTGAGAGAGAGAGAAGGAGAGAGAGAAGGGAGGTCGATGAGCAGGCAGCTACACAGCGGGGGTCATCAAAGCAACACAATGCAGCCAGCCGGCCGTCGCTGCCTCCCAGACGGCGAGATGCCCCAGCTCCGCTATCCGTTGCCGTGTTAAAAGCTTTCCTCCGCACACACGCTCAGTTACTCTGGCCGCAAAAATACAAGAGGCCTTTCAAAAGGATTAAAATCAATCAACGGATAAGTAAATAAAAAGCAGAAATCCTTCACGGCCGAGGCAAAGTGTGTTCAAATCCGGAGTTGTGGTGTTTGCGGCTAGCTACTGCATCTCTCCTCTTTCTGCAGTCTATGTTCTTCTTCTCATCCTCTCCTCTCCGTCACTCTCTCGCTTCTCATTCCAGTGTAGGATATACTATTGAAGAGAGAGGAGTGTTAGAGAGAGGCAGGGGAAGAGAGAGAGAGAGAGAGAGAGGGAAAGAAAGAGGCTTTCCCGGGGAGAATGGGAGAAAAGGGGGGAGTGAAAAACAAAAAATCCGGCGAGGAGCCACGGCCGCTGCTGCTGCTGCTGCTGCTGCAGCCGCTGTAAGACAATAGCTATGCAAACAGAATGTGACGTCACGGCAGAGAGGGAGCTGTAAAAAAGACTGACTGCTGCTGCTGCTGCTGCTGCTAGTTGGGCAGAGAGAGGGAGGGAGGCAAGGACAGGGAAGGAGAGAGAGGCAAGGAGAATAAGGGGAGTAACGGAGAGAGATGGAAAAAAAAAGAGGGGGCGCACAGGAGAAAGACTGGAAGAGCAGGAGCAAGAAGGGGAAGATAAAGGGTAGGAGGAGGAAGGGAAGAGAGAAAAGTGGTGATGTAGAGAATGAAGGGAGAAGAGAGGGGACACATAAAGACATACTGGGGGGGGGGGGGCAGCTGAAGCTGAGGGGGCACTGGAGAAAGAGAGTGGGACCAATCAAAATGGTTTATTTACTGGGGGGGGAGAAAAAGAAAAAAAAGAAGCCAACCACTTTATACTACCGGACACACACACACACACACACACACACACACACACACACACACACACACACACACACACACACACACACACACACACACACACACACACACACACACACACACACACACACACACACACACTTAAAGGAGTAAGGCGAGTAAGGGGGGAGGGGGCTGTAGTCTGTCAATTCAACAAATTGAAAAGAGTATGAAGCCGACCATTAGAGACTGCTGTGTGTCTGCCTGATGTTAAAACAACACACACATACAGTAAACACACACACACATCTGGCCAGCGGTGAGTTAACACATCATCAATCGAATGTGCATTCAAAGAAAACAAAGCGTTATGTGTATGAAATTCTTAAATGATATAATATTAATGAATGCCAACTGGTATTTGCTATATGATACCTTTTTCTAGAAGCAACACACATGCACATTTTAGATTATAAATTCAATAATTATCTCAGAAATAATCTAAAAAATGTGAGCTTTTGCTTTAGAGTAAATCTCTCCTGTAGCCTTCACATGTATTAAAATATCAAATTTAATGTACTTAATTTACTGGTATATTTTGGAAAGTTTCCATCCAATGTGTATGTGACCATTCTTCAACCATTCATTCTCACTTCTTATATATCTTCTTATGATTCAAAGCATTTTTAAATTGGAAACATAACCAAGCATTAGCAACCAAAAAAGTAAAGCTTATTGTAGTTAAAGCAGAAACGAAATAAGGCTACAAGAGATGAAATGTGTATGGCATAGCATGATCAACTGCTGCAAATGGGAACCAATTGAGTAAAACATGTCAATTGAATAATTAATAAATAATTGATTTTGGCATTAAGAAAATGCCAGCACTAAAGGTGCCTCTGCACACTACCCTATTTTGCATATATAATTTGCCAGCTGTAAACACAACACAGATATGAACACTCACTTTTGAAGAGAAATGATAAAATACACTGTATTCAGGACCCCCCTCTTCAGGATGCATGGATACCCTAATGCTCATAGTGAACCTGCTCCAAGTGAGTTAGGATTAAAGCATACTGTAAAACTTTCATGAATACTTGAGTGCAGAGCCTCCAGATGTAGTAATGTGCACACATCTTGTAACTCAGTCACCAGGCAGCAGTGGTGCACGCTGGGCCTACTTTGAGCACATGAATGGGTACAGTGGTAAGTCTGCTAACAGCCTGCTAACCTAAAAAGACGGGAGGTCAGCCGGACGTCCTCGTGGCCGCCGTTGTGAATGGGGTGCAGCTAGCTAGCATGTGGATTAGATCGGCCGCTGAATGGAGGAACGTGTACCAACGGAGGCCTCTGTTCTTTTGTGTCTCAGTCACCCTCCACCTCCTCCTCCTCCTCTTTGCCCCCACGTCTTTGTCCTTCAAGCACAAGCAACGCTAAATCTCCCCCGCTAAATCTGGTAGCGGGCTGGAATAATTCCCATTGTGAGCAATCATAATTGAACATTTGTTTTTAATTAAATTTCATTTCGCAATAAAAGGGATTGTTTAACCCAAAAGTCATACTTTTTCTATTTTAAAAACATAATTGTGAAACATAACAGATAAGCACCTAGATATTTTAATGATTTGTACCATATAATGTGTATAAGTAGGCACACGATGTGAGGTAATCTGTTATTGTGTTGTCTCCAGTATCTAAATTTCAAATAAATTATGTTTTGTGCTGCCTCTGATGATTGAAATTATATTTTTTCTAAAATAAATACTCAAAATAATTAATCAATTATCATAATAGTTGTCAAATAATTTTCTCATTGACTACTAATCGTTGTAGCTCTATTTGAGCTTAAATTGAATTTAGGCACATTTAAAAATGTGTACACCTTTAAGGTCAGGTTAAGGATAAGATACGAATTGTTGTGTTTTATTACCTTAGAATGATCTGTTTTTATCTACATAAGGAGCAGATTTCTCTCTCTTTAGGGGCCGCCATGTTTCCACCATAGCCCAGAATGGGCAATCTAAAGATTATGATACAGAAATATAATTTTTTTACAATTTGCTGCTGCAAGTCACTGCTTCATTTCACTCTACAATGTTTCCTGGTGTGTGGTGATATAAATTTATAGAGAAGCAGTGTTCAGATTTTATGCTACACATATCTATAACACAATTATATTTGATTCAATTTTGACATTTTTTAGCCCTAACATTTGGGCTGGACAATATTACAATGTTAAATTTTGGAAACTGGCCCAGGCCTAGAATGTACTGGTCCATGTTTGATTTAAAAATGTCTTTAACAGTTCCCAAAGATCCTCTCGAGCAAATTAAACTAAATTGGAGGCAAATAGATCATTTCACCCAGTTGGCAGTTTTGTAGCATGTTAGGATGAATGACTCTCCATCCTGACTACAGACTTCTCCTGGGTCATGTAAATTACACAAGGGGCTCTTTCTAAAATGCTCCTTGGAGAGAGTGAGGAAGGAAGGCACTGGTCTCTGCATTAAACAACCCCTTCTTCAGTGGGATCTGTTCTAACATTGTTTTTTCACAATTTTGTGTCCCTGAGCCACATTAGTATGATGTGAAGGGGGGAAGTGCTACGGTGCAGCTGTGACAGGGGCTGAGCAAAGCAGGAGTAAGGTTTCGCATAACCCACCTGAACAGCTACCCAACTAGTTATGACTAGCAACAAATCCTATTAAAACTCAACATTTTTTACAATGACACTACTTGTCAACTTTTGTGTAAACATTGAGGACACATGCAATAACAACTGCACTCATGAATGTCGAATTTACCTAATTTATCCCATTATTTTATAGGCTTAGTATTAGTATTACCGTCCACACAGCACCACAGTTTGAGATAAATCTTCTAAACTAATTTAGTAATAAAACAATGGTGCAGTTATTCACAATTCACTCTTTCGACATGAAGACAAACTAGTTTTCCTGTGTACCAGTTACGTTACGCAATGATGTGATCTATCATTAAATGTTAGAAACACGATGGTACCTCGCCTTGCTCTCACTGGCACAGTGATAATTAGGATGCACACCTATTGCCATAACAGCAGTGAAGCCCCAGTGAACGGGGGTGCTAATTGAGTCAGAGTAATGGAACAATTTTATCACGCAACAACCCTGTTTTGTAAGCGGGCACCTGTGGAACACGTCCGTGTCCGTGGACCTCTGAGAAAAGAATGAATGGGAACTGCGCGGGCATCTGTGGAAAAATATGCCAACGCAGAAAGTATGAAGAGCCTTTAACATGCTGTTGCTAATGCTGCCTTAGTTTTAGTGAATACTTCACTTAAAAAAAAGTGCTCCTCAACGCCTCTGTTCAGTAGAACTACATTGATGAGAGACTTATTCTATAACAATGCACACCTCACCCCGCCCCCGCTTCCACCACAAAGCACGACCCCAAAAAAAGCATCTCCTCCTGGTTGCTAGGCAACTGAAAGCGTGAGAGGGGTACGGCCATTCCTTCGGCAAGAGGAAAAATAAGAAGAAGAGAAGACGAGAAGGAGAAGAATATTAGAACACCCCAACTGAAATAATTCATTGGACTCAATGTTGGCACAAAAATGATAGTGATGCGCGGAGAAGTGTGAGTCATAAAAGCACAGAAACAACCCAAAGGCCCAAATTAATGAATAATCAAATCTACTAACTGGCCTATAAAAAATAAGCTACACGCCATCCCAACCTTAACTTCAGTTACAAATAGCATGCAGCGATTAGATCTCCATATCTTCCAAGAAAATGATGATATCTATCGAAGAAACCCCATTTATCCTTAGGATACTAAAGACTAGAACCGTTTCAACCTTCACCAGCCCCTTTCAGCAGAACTTGGGAACTGAACAGCATCTCATAGTTTGCTCCTCACCAATATTCCTGCTTCAGTTGGCAACCATTCCAGCCAGATGTATATTTGCTGGTGATCAGATTTAAGATTGGAGATCATTTCCTGGCCTGGTGAGAATGAGTTTCCAGTCCTTAAAGCCAGCTGGTCTAAAAAAAGAAAAATGGATTGCGTGTACCTTGTCCACCTTGCAAAACAACAGCAGGGACTGTCAATCTTTTGATAAACAGACAATCATGCCCCTTGTTTCCCTTTCCGAGGAACCAGCCACTAACAGAAAAGAAAGGTCAGCAGGGCTTTGATTACCTCCACTGGGTCACAATTCAAATGTAGCGGTATTATTCCGCCAACTGGGTCAGGAGGAACTGTGACTGTCACTGCTGACACCAGCTGGACAGAATGGGGAACTATGTTTCTCCAGCCTGTCACAGCTGCTATTACAAGAGCACCGATGCATGCACAATCAATGAAATCATGTTATTACAATTTCCCAGTCTATTACAAGCTATATGTTTAAAACAATAAACCAACGCTAGATAAAACTTTAAATAGCAACGTATTTTCATTACTTTTTGTTGGGCCTGGCCTTGCCTGCACCACCAATAGAGAAGTGAATGCACAAAGGAGAAAAAAAAAAGACTTGATAGCAGATAAGGGCACTTCTGTCCCTTCTTCAGCAGGATCTATAAATATAGGGATGAATCTCAATACAAGGACAAGGGTGCTAAGTTCAATTAGTATTATGTTTTTTCTTCATCCCGGCTACATTTACGAAAGCGTGTCTAATTTTTTTCTACCATCTATTATTACTGTATTTTCATGACTATAAGGTGCACATTGAAGTCTTGGATTTTTTTCAAAATGTGTGGTGCGCCCTATAGTGCCGTGCACCCTATGTATGGGGGAAGTGTGGGCATGTATTGTATATAAAATAACGGTGATGTGCGTTATGCAGAACATCGTTGTATTAACAACCCTGAAAATGGTAAAGAGACACGCTTATAAAGCACATTTTACACTGAAGGCAATCAGCCACGCAGCTGAGTTTCCATGGGCATAAGGCAGGTGGCACAGGTTGGAGGAGACTCGATCAGTGGATCATTGAGCAGTGGATCACCAAGCAAAGAACGAGTGGAAAAAAGCGTTCCGACCGTCACCATTCGACTAAAAACAGTAGAGCTAACGGAAAAAATGAAAATTGAACATTTTCAAGGAGGTCCGTCTTGGTGCTTTTGTTTCGGTGCTATTTTTTCATCAGAGCCTACTGCGGTAGCGCAGCAACTTCCAGCGGATGATAACGCATCATTCTGTGGAGCCACACAGCTCGGAAAGTGACTCTGATGGTGAAGAAAGTGAAACTGGCATGTTTGATGGAGATTTAGCTGCTGTTGAAATCAAAAACAATGACACACAAAACTGAGACTGCGCCTTTTAGTATGGTGCACCTTATGATCGTGAAAATATGGTACCTGTGCGTTTACCACCAACAGTTTTCCCTGGTTACTGCAAACTAGTTCCACTTGCACAACTAAGATACTTTGGAACACTCTCACTGATTAGGCAGGGTGTCTCAAATATTACACAGATTTCGTTAATATTATTATATAATTTGAATCGATTCAAATATGTTCAGGCATTCAAATCTGGTATATGTTAAGTGCATTGAAATACAGGCCAATGAATAGATCATTCATCAAACTGTCTCTGTATGCAAAGTAGGAAGTTAGGATGAGGAACAGAGGGTGGGGAAATAACCACCTGCTGCTGTGGCCGTTAGCTTGGTCAGATTTACTCATCTTTTTGGTACGCAAGCGACCATTTCACAGAAATGTACTTTACAGAAATGTACCCGACATGCTTTTGTGGTAAAACATACAAAGTATTGGCTATAATCTGCACCTTTGCTCAAAGCCCCATAGTTACTCACAAATAGCAAGAAAAAAATGCCAAAGACAATGTTTTTACAGTAAGATGTACAGCCAATAGCCATATTACTGGCTAATATGGTAGCAAGCCATCATCTTCTGGAAGTCTTACATGTCTTAAATGATTAGTCAGTTTATCAACAGTTATGTCCTGAGACATGTCCTGTAGAAGAGGGGGGTAGTTTCTTGCAATACTTTTGAGATCAAGATTTACTGCATATTGCGAAATACTTGTTGATTGTAATGCTATGATGGTTAAGGGGTTTGTATTCTCTACTAGCTGTTCAATTTTAAACTACGCACATCATGCACATCTCTTCATCTATATTTATACCATGGAATTGTGGGTATTACCTGGACTCACGTCATCATTCTACCTCAATAGCACTTTCCTACATTTGTAGAGTATCAGTGTGCCTACGTAGCCTTCATGACCTTTCCCTCACTTTGCTGTCACTGGCGTAGTGGGTCAGATATTAGAGAGCCAGCTGTGAGGGGTTCAGAGTGTTTGTTTAAATTACCTCTTTGAGTGCTTCAAGGTACAAAAGTCTGAAGCGGGATCCAGGCTTTCTGTTCTCAAGCAGCCAAAAAGTGTACAAAAACAGACTGTGATTGTGGACTTTGTTTCAGTCAGGGCAGGGCAGGGCAGACTGCCCTGTCGAAGGTAGGGAAAACATTTCTGGCCGAGATCATGTTACTGAAGCGGTGCACAAGTTCTAAATAAAGGTTCCCGGCCAGTCTGATCTGGTTTATTGGTGAATACATGCTGTGTCCACGCGTCTCACTTCATTCAGCCAAATCAGAGAGTTTCTGGGACAATGCCAAAACTGTCATGAAATAAATAAATTAACTGACTAAAACACATCACACAAAATTGTGATTTTTGTAAAAAAAAAAAAAATTGACTGAAATTGACTTTTAAATGACAAAAAACACATAATGAAAGACCTGATGAATGCTTCTTAAACTGTATTTTAAAATGTTTTTGACCTTCTCATCTTGCCGGCCATAATTGATCCTTCTATGGATTTAAATCCAAGACATTGGTTATGTAATTTTATGGTACACTTTTAACACTTTGTTTTAAATTATTCAGTGAGCTATAGAAACGCTCTTACCGCATTTAGAAAACATGCCCATATTTTTACAGGCTTATATAATCTTGGTAAAATACAGGAGTATTTTAACAAGATTGGGGTGTTCCAGTAACAAGATTTTAATACGTGTTTATAAATTAGTTATGGCTCCGAATCTGTTCTGTTAGGTGATAGTACTGGGATTTCATGAGGGTCTTTGAATACTACGTTGAGCAGGTAAACGAGAAGCAGCACTCAAACCTTTCTTACAAAGTTTGTTGTTTTGGTGTTGAATATGTTGATGTTGAATAGCCTGTGTCTAAAGAAAAGAAGCAGCTAAACGTGCCACCATGTTAGCATGTGGGTTTTGACAGATGTTACAATACTATGCATGCAGGGATGTGGAATCCCCCCCCCGGAGGGACATGGGTGAGGCAGGGGGCATTTGTTGGCATGCTAGGTACTGCTGGGAAAGGCTCTGTCGCTACAATACATTCATCAACAGAAAAGATGGATGCACAATTCATGATTTTACAAAAAACAGATGTAAAATATGCAGCATTCTCTTTTAAGATTCTTAAACACATCAGTGAAATCAATTCCATTTTTATTTATTGTTTGATTGAGAGGCCCAAGAAAATGTGTTTAAATTGCTGCAGAGGGCTTCTAGGCGTTTATATAATAGACCAAAATGGCCTATAAATCTCCCTTGACATGGTGACCTTTTAGATCTTATGACTGCACAAAAAGTGATGATGCCAATTCCAGAGTCCAGAACATATTTTATTTTCAGCAACTGTGCCGCAAACCGCTCATTGTTGAGTTTAGTATCCTTCACAATTATGAATAGTGTCACATTTCTTTGAGATCAACTCCGTTGAAACTGCACTTTGCAATTTCGAAGTACTTAAAATAGAGACAAACACTGTTGACGATCATTTATATAACATGCACATACTGCAATGTAAGCAAAGAGGAAGGAAATGATTAGCTGAACTAGTGGATATTATCTACATTGATAGATTGTGTGTGATGGCCACATCACACAACATCACACAAACTATGCTTTATTCACCAAATGTTTTTCTCCTGTTGTAAATAGGTTTTAATACAACAAAAGAGGCCTATAGCAGAGAGGAATAAGCCTCATCTTTTAATTAGCCAATCATGTAACATACAAAAAACACACAGACATGAGTGAGAGGTTCAGTTGTTGTCAATACCAAACATCAGAATGGGCAAAAAAAGTTGATCTAAGTGACTTTGTGAATGACATGTTGGTTTGAGTACCTCAGATACCGCTGACCTGCCTCATGAAGACTCTAGTTTACAATGAATAGTGTCAAAAAAACTGACGGAGACTTGCCAGAGTGGCTCATGCTGAGAGAAAGGCAATAGTAACTAACCATTCACTATCATATGAGCACTCATATCACCGAAGAACAGGAAAAATGAAGCTACATTTCCCTACCCCAAAATCAGAGACTATTGAAAACAATACTAATTCCATATTTAGTATGAAAACTCTGTGGTTGCATTGTGGCAGAAGTCCACAATTGCTTAGGGATTGGATCCCATCAGTCACAATGAGTCCTTTCCTGTTTGTCATGGCCATATAACATGACCCTTTTCCAGAAAAAAAAAAACCACAACATGAGTCTACAAAAGTAGAGTATTGTATTGCCTTTTCCATGGAAAGTGTTCCTGGTGCCCCTCTTAGTATGTAATGGTATATATTTTGTGTTAATTCCCTAGGTGTGTTTTCTGGTGTCTTGACAATCTGCTTTCTGTTTACACAGGGACACAGACACAGAGTGTATATTGTACAATGGTCACATGTGCGTTTATAGGTATTTTATTGTGTACAGAGATTAATTCTGAAAACTTGTAGGATAAAAAAAAAATCATCTGACAAATGTTGAATTCCACTGCAACATGCAGATGGTAGGGGAAATAGTATATACTAGGGTGAACAACAAGAATCCATGTCTCCATCTGGCCATGTGTCAAGGTTCAGGCTGTTGGTGGTAAAAACTTAAAATGTTTTCTTGATGCATATTTGATCGCTCAATACCAGTAATGCATTGTCTTACCTATTTCCACAAAAAAAAGGCAAGGAGTTTAGTGCACTTCAATGGTCTCCACAGTCACCAGATCTAAATCCACCTTTGTGATATGCAGCGACAGATCAAGGAGCAACCCTGTGACGTCATCATGCCAACATAGACCAGAATCTCTGTAATGAACTATTCAAGGGTTTCTGGCTGCAAATATGGGGCCAACCTTAGTATCCAAACTGGTACGTTGCCACTTAGATCCCACATTTAGTTTATATACATGTCACAATCATGTTGAAAATCTTAGTATAAGGCATCTCACTTGTCAAAATTATTAATGTTTTCACTATTCCCGTGAATAACTGCCCTAATGTCACACCCAGGGAAATTAGGGTCCCATCTAGCTGATATTTGTCAGCCGCACTGCATGAAAATCAAATGGAGGGGACACAATTTCTTCCAACAGTTTCAACCATAATATTTTTATCAAGACATTTGAAAGCTATTACTATTGCTTGTACAAACTTATGGGGATGCAACAAGACCAGGCAGGTTCGCTGTGGGCCCCAGACAATCCCTAACAAATTTACTAGTAGAGGAGGCATGTTTAGAGAGTGTCTAATATAATAAATTGCTGATAGTGAAGCAGACACTACAGTTCAAAATTGCTTATTGTAAAAGGGGAAATGGACAACTATAAGAGCTCCACTGAAAGAAAAGGGGAAGTGAAAGTATGTTATCATGACACACTTCTGAGTTGGGATGGAGTGTAGCAGTGGCTTTTTAGATCCATCCCTCTATAAACTTAACTGTAATTCCTTGCGCAGCAGGGAGAGATTCCCTCTATGTATTCAGTCAAATCCGATAAAGCAAGGCCATGCTGAAAGTATACGAAACTAAGGTTAAAAACTGTACTTTGTCTCTATGCCTTGGCAGCAGATAAATACATGGAGTATATTTGATGATGCACATTTGTCCATCTAAATATCCAATTATCCGATTTGTGAGTATAAGATTTGGCACTTGTGTGTTGATGACATTTAAAAAGGTCTACACAGGCTCCCTGTCTCTTCTCAGATCAAATACAAAATCCTCATCACCACATATGAAGCCCTTCACCATCTGGCCTAAAATATCTCTCAGACCTCTCTCTTTCTATCAACCCTCTCAGTCACATAGATCCACCGCTCTGATATACAAATCTGTTTTTTTTGGGTGAAATATTAGCTAATTTGAACATTTATTGAAATGTCACTATGTAAAATACAGTACTACTCGGAAAATTAGAATATCGTGTAAAAGTTGTTTTATTCGGGCAATTTAACATAAAAGGTGAAACTAATACATTTTATAGTATTATTAAATGCAAAGTCAGATATTTCAAGCTTTTATTTGTTTTGATTTTGCTCATTAGAACTTACAGCTTCAGAAACCTGAAATTCAAAAACTCAGAAAATTAGAATATTGCTTGAAATCAATTTAAAAAAGGGATTTTAAATACAAAAATGTCAGGCCTCTGAAAATAAAATGTTGCATCTGTACTTAGTACTTGGTTGGGGCCCCTTTTGAACGAATGACTGCCTTAATCCTGCGCGGCATGGATGCTACCAGGTTGTGGCACATCTCCGGTGTTATGGAAGACCAACATGCTTCAATCGCGGCCTTGAGCTCTTCTTTATTGTTTGGTCTCTTCCCGTTCAGCTTTCTCTTGGCAATGCCCCACAGATTTTCTATGGGGTTCAGGTCAGGTGAGTTTGCGGGCCAATCAAGCACAGTAATCCCATGGTTGTTGAACCAGGATTTTGTACTTTTGGCAGTGTGGGCAGGTGCCAAGTCCTGCTGGAAGATGAAATCTGCATCCCCATAAAGCTGGTCCGCTGAAGCAAGCATGAAGTGCTCTAAAATGTCCTGGTAGACAGCTGCGTTTATGCTGGACTTGATAAAGCACAGAGGACCAACACCAGCAGCTGACATGGATCCCCAAGTCATCACAGCCTGGGGAAACTTAACACTGGACTTCATGCATCTTCCATTTTGCGCCTCTCCGGTCTTCCTCCAGACTCTGGGACCTTTGTTGCCAAATGAGATGCAAAACTTGCTCTCATCAGAAAAGAGGACTTTGGACCACTGGGCAACAGTCCAGTCTTTCTTTTCTCTAGCCCAGCTAAGGCGCCTCTGGCGTTGCTTGCTCGTGAGGAGCGGCTTGACAACAGGAATACGACATTTGAAGCCCATGTCCAGCATCCTCCTGCGTGTCGTTTCTCTTGAAGCAGCAACTCCAGCTTGAGTCCACTCCTTATGAAGTTCCCCCACACTTTTGAATGGCCCTTTCCTGACCATCTTCTCCAGGCTGCGGTCATCCCTCCGGCTTGTACACCGTTTTCTTCCACACTTCTGCCTTCCACTTAACTGTCCATTAATGTGCTTTGACACAGCACTCTGAGAACATCCAGCTTCTTTTGCGATCACTTTTTGTGTCTTACCCACCTTGTGCAGGGAGTCAATGATGGTTTTCTGCACAACTGTCAGATCTGCAGTCTTCCCCATGATTGTGAATTCTTCTAAACCAAAGACACAGGCTTTTTAAAGGCTCGGGACCCTTTTGCAGGTGTTTTGGATTACTTACCTGATTAGTGTGTGACACTTTGAGCCTTCAATACTGAAGCTTTTAACAGTATTCTAATTTTCTGAGTTTTTGAATTTGAGGTTTTCTGAAGCTGCAAGTCCTAATGAGCAAAATCAAAACAAATAAAAGCTTGAAATATCTCACTTTGCTTGTAATGAGTCTATAAAATGTATTGGTTTCACCTTTTATGTTGAATTGCATGAATAAAACAACTTTTACACAATATTCTAATTTTCCGAGTAGTACTGTAGATTGGAGTGGAGTTTGAAATCAAGTATCCGAGAGACACACTTCTTTTTGTAGGCATCAAAAAACAAAAAAAGGCTGAGACCACTGGTTTTATCTTTAAAGCGTATTTTAAAAAGCTATTACCCACTGTATCAATAAAACTGAAGATAAACGCAGCACATTAGAAAGTTCTGAGTCCTTTTAGATGCCGTGGAGTGAAAGTGTAAAGCGGCATCAAATGCAAAAACTCAAGTTAAAGTATGAGAACATCAGAAACCACTGCCTCCCCAACTTGGTTTTGGTTATGACTGTTCAGTTCCAATTCACTCACCCACCCCCCTTTCTCTTTCTTTTACACACACACACACACACACACACTCTCTCTATTAGACTCTTGAACCAGCCTGTGTGTGCCTAAAGGCTCTCCTGCCCTCTCTAGTTCCAGCCAGCTGGCTTTCTAAAAGAGCACATTCTTCCATCTGCTGCTCAGCACACAGTCACAGGAGACTCATCACTGGCTACCGTGAGAGCAAGGAGCCGCATAATGCCAACTCAACCACCGAGCTGCCGTTCCATACCCAGCAGAGGTAAACACCTCCAGGTCCACGAAGGCTAACGAGGAGCAGGGGGCAAAGTTGAGATCTAAATTAAGGGCTGAGATGTTATTTAAAGTCACCAAATGGAAGCCCCCCCCCCCCCACACACACACACACCAGTTAGTGAAGAGAAAGCATGTCAAACACACAGCAGCTGTACACAATGACATTGTAAACTCTGAAGCAGCAGATAAGACATTTGCACTGACTTCTGATGGAGGACAACAACACGCCGCTCCGCGGGCTTTGAGTTGGCTTGTGGCGCTTCTGCGAGGGAGAACTAATTACGCGGCAGCTCGGGAACGTCCTATTGATGCTCTAATACGCGTTTAACATTGAGTATTTCTATTTAATCGTGGCTAAACGGGGTTAGCCAACTCGCCCTGCCAGCCGGCTAAATGCTAACACGAGCTGGCTATCGTTGCAAAACATTACAACTTTAAAAAAAAAAAAAAAAAAAAAAAAAGTGGAGACACCGTGAATGGCAGCGGTCAGGGCAACGTTAAAAGCAATGTGTGTGTGTGAGAACGAGAAAGAGAGAGAGAGAGGGCTTACCTTAATTCGTGTGTGTGCGAAAGCCAGATAGATCCTTATTGGTAGCTAGCATTTCTTCCAGCAGCAGTTCAACATGTGTGTGTGGGACTCGGCGGCGGCGGACTGTCTGTAGACGTGTCTCAGACTGGGCAGCCTGGCTAGCGTTAGCTAACAGTTAGCCGCCGGCTGCTCGCTAACCTGAGCAGTTAGCCGGGTTAGCCTCCAGGTGGCGCCGCCAACGACTTACCTGACACGGTCTAATTTTTATTTTAGCTTTTATATTTCTATTAACTTTTACTTTTTACTCCCCCCACATCACCTAAATAGCATTTATACTTATACTCCACTACTTTAAAGACTCATTTAATATCAGAAACATACTTTTTATATGGAACGATTACTACTATAAAAATATTACATATAATATGAAAGTAATATTCTAATACATGACTAACTTCTACCGATTTAATTTTCTCTTAGGATATATGTACTTTTATTCAAGTGTAGCTTTCATACACTGAACTCAAGTTCACCGACTATATCACAGACTATAACATGTACTCATATACTTTACCTTAGTAAAGTAGTAGTAGAAATACTGTTCAGTCACATATTTAAAATGTCACATAAAAAAATATGTCAATATGTTATTAGCTAAATGTAAAAATAAAGGTACTCATGTATTATGAGAGGTGAGGTGAGAGCATTTTAATGTAGTTAATCATTCAAATTCTATAGCAAATAAAAAATAAAAAGATCAATTATGCAGCAATAATTTAAAAATTACATGGAGTAGTTTACAAATTTCTCAAGACTGTACTTAGCAGTACTTATGTAAATGTACTTTGTTACTTAAGTTATTTCCCAATAGGATCTGAATATTGTGTCAGTACTATTACTATTAATCTACCCGAAGTATCTATATTTATTAGAAATAACACTTTTTGTGTGATGTAGATGTTTCTCAGAAACCTAATAATAACTTACATAAGCTTTACATATTAGACCTTAAGGTGAATTTGTATTTCTCCGTTTCTACATCACTTTAAATAGTATGAGAAAGTACAAATGACTCGGTGAATAGAAAATTTGTTATTTAATGCAACATAATTGTGACTGAATTACAATTAATCTCATGGAAATAAATCACCAAACTGACAGACAAGATGTTTCATACAGGTATATATTACAATGTGCCTTGTTATATAATACAGTCAGGTTCTGTTTTTTTAATAAAAATAAGCACTGGAGGAGAAAGTGATACGTTTTGATTTTATTGTAAATTGGACATTATGCACATTACTTAGCGATTGATGACTTGTTAATTAAGCTTGTTAGGTGGTCACTGAACTCCGCGCGCTGAGTGAGAGTTCGGACAATGTCAAGTCAAAAAGGCAATTTAGCCAGGAGCACTGCGAGCTTGAGACCTCACATGTAGGACAGAACGGGAAGGGAAGTACCAAAATAAGGGAACAAGAACACTGAGTGGCTGACAGTGGTGACTACTTGTTCCAAAGATATTCGTCAATAAACACAAATAAATGTTTTGTCTTTTTTTTCGTATGGGACATAGATCGTAAAGTGAAGGGAGTCTTTTTTTTCAGTCAAAATATCAGAGCTCTTTCGTGATTACAGACAGTTTATCCCAAGAATGATTAGTTTCAACATCATTGCAAACTCAACCGTTTTTTTTCAGCAGGTCAAATAAAAGGCGTGGTCTCACTGACACAATAAATATTGCACATGTGATACTGTATTTTATAAGGGTGTTTTTGCATACAAGTGTCTGCCCTCTTTTCCTATGTGTTGTAATATTTCCTCAAGTTATATTTTCCCCAAAAACGATTATCATTATCACCATATATTCAATATACAGAGGAGTTAACGGTGTCTGTATAAAAACAAAATAACATGAACAAAAGTAGACATCCAATGTGTAATTTGACATCTTGCTGTGAGACCAAACCTTTCTTTGTCCCAGATTCTCTAATTTTTGTACAAAGACGATACAACTATCCAGTCATGCAACGTTGTTTGGGAGGGGGTGGGGGTGGGGTGTCTGTTATGTTCTCCACTGTTTAAGCGTTCTGCATCTCCTTGCCGATCTTGTAGCTCAGGATCTTGTTCCAATCGATCTTGGTGCGTGTCACAGGAAGCTGGCGGCGTAAGGCTTTGAAGGTAGTGTCCGACATGGTCTGGTAATTCTCGTTGATGGCCGTCTGGAGGGATGAGAACAGGACATAAAAGGAATTTAAATGACCTAAATTCACTTCTAGAATTTGTGTAGTCTGTAAAAAAATTATTTGGTGCCAGAAGTAAAAATGTATAGGATGATTGAAAAAAACATTACTTAATTTTACACAATTTTCTTTAAATGAATGAAGTGCTTTGAAAGAGCAGAACCCCCCAATAATAAAATACAACATCCACACGCATCAGCACTTTGTGTATCAAGTTATAAAAATGTAATAAAGTAATATCCATACATATCCAAGCTAAATTATTCGGATAATTCTGTGCTAAACACTCAATTTTATCACATTACGTATCTTACCCTCAAACTTTCATCTCCAATATGTCAGTACATTGAAGTTGATGTGACTGTCAGCAGTTATTTGTTTTCCTTTAATGTCTTCTTGTACACATGTTAAAACTACAACTTAAGTTGATAATTTAGTTTCCCAGTATAAACAGCTGACTTAAACACAGAATATGCACTTCAGATTATTGCGTACCTGATAGTCATTCTCTGCAGTCTCCATGATCTTAACAAATTCCTTTGCAGTTGTAGCCTCATTCTGAAAAAAGATAAGAAGTTACAGATCCTATTGTATGACATTCTGATACAATTACTGTGTCAATGCAATATCTATATTTACAGTATTGTAAAATTGCAGCAATCTTTGTAATATACACTACCATATACTGCAACCTGGTTAGGGAAATTTATACTTTATTTATACTATTTCTTTATTACATGGGAGTTTCCAACACTGACGTTAAATTAATTTTTGGCTTCGTTTGGCAACGAAGCCAAAACATGATCACTCTTTTGATAGTAGTGTTAAGTATTATTACACCAGAGTTTAAATAATTTGAGTTAACTCTAGATATAGATATTTATGACAGCTGTGGATATTGTTTTGGTGGAAAGAATCACTTTTGGGAGAAGAGTACATGTTTTTGAGTGCAGTGTATCATTTAGCTAAATATTTGTAGAGTTATGACAAAGTGGGTAACTATTCAATTTTGTGTTTAGAGTTTTGAGAAACTGAAAGACTGTTTCTGGAAATTTGTTTAAGCATTTGGGAAAAAAAGACTGTGATACTTACTGAAATGGACATAGTCTCCTGAACCTCTTTGTGGCTCACCAGCTGAACATTTCCATCCTCATAGTAATGAACCTGAAAAGATGAGAATGTTTATACACAATTCTGTATGACCACAACTATACACCATTTGATAAAAAGCCGATTTGAACAGAATACCTGGATTTTCATGATTCCTGCCACTTGAGTGGAGGAGGGAGAGATTGTAAATTTCCATTCTGACCTCCAGCGTCCATTCCTGTGCAGTATGGGTGAGAAAAACCAGGCTTTAATATCTTATTACATTTCTTATTACAGTGTCACACAAAAATAAGGGAGTTGGTGAGGAGGTCAAGGCTTTCCAAGTGATGTGACCCCTAATATTAGACTAAACATAAAAGCCCAATGTCTACTTCAGGAAATAGAAATATTCACCACTCTTTTGCCAGATAACACAAAGGGACAAGGGTTCCTTGTTTGGATGGCCTTGGGTCACACCAGTTAAAATGATGTTATATGTAAAATGACTCAATTATATTAGTCATATATTATATATATGCAGGTATTTGTCTGCGAGCGTAGTGATCAAATACTTTTTAGTAATGCAAGTCCTCTGTATCTATACATAACTTAATTTGGGTAAAAAGGACAAAATTGTGGGATATTCAATTGCAATATTACCCAATGGGTTCCTGTGGGAGGCAGTCACATACTGGTGCTCTGGAATCCTAATACCCAACAAGCCATAAGCCCAGCAAAACCCGCCAGCAAAGAGGATTGGGTATTATCCAATTGGATAAACCCGATCAGAAACAGATCAGCAAAGCTGATGAGGGCCAACAGACGTACACTCAGAGTTAAGTGCCAATTAATGTAAGCGTCTTGTACAAATTAAACAGCACTTTAGGGTTTTTAAGGTTTCTCCATTTGTCAACATGTCATTCAAGTGAAGTTTGATTTAGAAAACATCACTGGCAACTCTACATGCCCTGATGTTCTTCCTGAAAGAGAAGAAAAACTTAAGAAAAGACAACAATCTGGCCTGTTATTTTTACTCTATCCTCAAATTGGAAAGGTTTGCCTGGAAACAAATGAACTGCTTTGTGTGTCTAATGTGTTTCCTGTCTGTAAGATAGAATTTTAAAAAGTAAAAGAAAATCAGTGTATAATAAACAACAGTCTCAAACATACCAGAAGTTTTTTGGTTGAAACTGATGGCACTCGATGCACACAATGATGGTTTGTTGTCCGTCAATGGTTTTCCCGTAAATCTAGAGAGAGAAGCAACGGTGATGATTACTGACTTTTTACTTTTAAGCTGTATTTTTTCTTTAGTCACAGATTTTGTGATGCATCATAGATGATGTGTCTTGCAACATATTGATTTTGGAAAAAGTCACAATATCGTAATAGTATCATGGTATCAAGTTATTCTGCGATTCCCTTCCCTATGTGCAAAGGCCACAACTGAATTGTGCATTCTTTCTAGAAGTATTCAATATCTTGCTGAAAGAAATGTTTTAATATCTGGTGGATGTTCAGTTTCCAAGCTCAGTATCAAGGGTCCTATAGTTAAGACAGTTTGCTACTTACTGCACTACAATCACCATCAGGAGTGTTAATTCCACATGTGAAAGTCAGACTGTAGCGTTGACATAGAGTGCTGCTGTAGTTCTAATTTTTAATATTTAAAAGACACAAGAGCAGAACTTGGAGTCCATTAATTATGAATACACTACCGCCATTGAGGCAAACTTCCTTTTGCAACAACCTTTTTGTACAAAAAGAACGTATCGCTGAGCCTCACTTTTCCTCAAAATAACCATGTCTTTTTTACGGTACATTTCATAATATAATCAACAATATAACTCGACACAATCAGAACACACTCATCCATTGTTGGAGACAAAGAAACTATGAAAGTTTTAATCAAAACCTACAGCATGAATAACACAATGACATCTTTTTCAGTTTTGGAGTAAAGTGTTGCTGTGCATGTGGATACGTACGGTGCAGACTCCATTGGGGTAATGCTCCTTGACGTAGGCTCTGACGGCCGAGTCCACAGCGCTCCTCCAGCCCTCCAGGGAGCTGTCGACAGTCTGGGGCCGGGGGTCGCTGGCCTCCTTCCTCAGGTGGTCGAATTTGAAGGAGATCTTGTTCTTGGGGTCCAGGACCCGGCCGTTCCCAAGGTCACCATGCTCTGTGATTAAGACCTGTGAGGGAGAGAGAGAGATCGATGGCAAGAGGAAGTGAAGGAAAACAAGAAAGCGGAGACGGCGGGAGTGATGATGAATGACAGAAGAGCAGGAAATATCAGAAGAGATAGGAATGGAAAGAGGGAATAATGCAATCCAGGAAGGAAGAAAGAGACAGGCAGAGAGAGCAAAGAGTGCACAGAAAAAGAAAAGGAAATGGAAAAGATAGCAGAAAGAACACAGAAATATGAGGAAATACAGCAACGAGGCCAATAAGAGATTTTTTGGAGAAGGAGACAAAAACAGGAGATTTAATCAAAGGATGAGAGAAAATAATTGGGAAAGACAAAAGGAAAACGGGAACACAAATGTCAGCCTGAACTTTCCATCATCTGTCTTCCACCTCTACACTCGGCACAGCCTGCTGTGTATCAGACAGGGGAATTTCAACCCGTGATGTGGGAACACAGGGACATGATGACATCTTTACATAAGACACTGCAATCATTACTACCACTAATACAGAGCCACATTCATTCAAAAGAACATTAAAACCTTCACAGGGACTCACAATGGCATAAAGACAAGTTTGTGGTATAGTTTCCCAAGGACGCAGAGGAGAATGCAGGGACTCATTTGATATGTTCATCCCTCTCTCTCTGCTCTAATTCTCATGATACCAGTGAAATAATAATAAAAACTGAAAGAGTTTGTCATCTACCCTGCAATGCTGCCTCATTATCTGTTATTGGGTCTTATTTCCATTGTTCCAATTGCATTTGTGAAGCAGTTCAGAGTGTATATAAAATATGCATACTGTATTTACATTTTTGGTGCTAAGAAATTTATCTCAGATTTGTCTTTGAATTTGATCTTTTGTTGAACATCACATAAACAGCCATTAACTCACCTGTTCTTCATAGCCATCAATTTTCACCGGGGTAAACTGGTCCAAGTTGTACTGTGCAAATGCACTGCAAGAAGACAGAGAACAAACTTACTATTTATTCACATCCTTTTTTTGTGCAGGAGGTGACGAATGAGATAATAAATTCATGTGCATGTTTAACCGTGTTCTGCTGTTTTTTTTCTTCCTATTAATCGGATGACATTCCATTTATATTAAATGTGACACGGTCCTACAGAGTGAAACTTTAGCTTAACTTAAGCAACATTGTTTTGCCATCAAATGGGTTTTCAGAAGAGAACGGTTATGTCATCCAGCATTTATGAAAAAGTCAAAAAAATATATTTATGTGTAGAAGCGATACAAAAAAGAATGGATTAAATATAAAATAATTGTATATAATTTTACATACATAGCTATATACACACTAATAATAACCAAGAAAATATTAAATCGGCAAATAGAAGTGGAGCATCAACACTAATAATCAGTACCAACACCCACAACAATAAAAAACATAATAATGACATCCCTCCTTCAGTTAGAGGTGACTGAAAATGGACTGGAAAAAATAAACCTCTATTTTGCCAAATCTATTGCAGGAACCACTTATCCAGCAGGTATGCGAGATAGACTCCCATCACTTTCATCCACATCATGTAAAAAGGGATCTTTGAATAGCCAGTTAGAGCAATATTTATTGTTTGATTTCCATATGGGCATTTGAGGACTGTTTGAAGATGGGATTGACAAAGTATAAACCTATATTTTTTTATAAAGTATAAGAAGATAAGAAAAACTGTGTTTAGAAAAGTAATATTTCCAAGTTATAGAGTAGCAATGGGTCTGTTTGTGATTTTTGTTTCTACACGTATTGTTAAAGTGTCTTTTTCCAAATTAATAACAAGACTAGGAACACAGGAGGGGAGACTTACTGCGCGGCACCTTCCCTGAGAAGATTGTCATTGTTGAGCAGCAATCGCACATCTGAGGGGGGACAATTGTGAGATTATTATTGAGGAGCAGAGAGCAGAGAACGAACAAGAGACAGGTAGAAGCAGATTGGACACATGACACACACACACTCACACAAAAGACAAAGCGGCCTGCAGTCAGTCTCTGCAGCGTTTATGCCAGGGGGCCTGAAGCAGACATGGCAAATTAGCTAAGTGGAAAAGGCTGTAAAATCACACAGAGATTAAAGGGGACAAAGTAGCAATAGGGAGCTGTGTTTAAGTGTGTGGTGTGCGTGTGTGTGTGTGTGTGTGTGTGTGTGTGTGTGTGTGTGTGGGGCTGTCAAGCTGTGATAAGAGGCAGACAAGAAAGACCCTGAGCGCTGCTCCGAGGTGACGACATTTATCGAGGCAGGATGAAGCTTAAACGACGCCAAAACACGTACATACACACATACAGTTATACTCTCTAGGGGCACTACTCTGACAGTGTGGTGTCAACATTGAAGCTGCGGGGTGAGCTGCAATTTTCCCCCCCAAAAAAAGCCCAGAATAATGTTTTCCTTTCTTCATGGCCACAGCTGTATGGTGTATAACACAGCTCCTGTTTGCCCACTCGAAAAACACATTTTGGGAGACAGTAACTAACATGGAAGTTTAAGGCAAAAGTTAATATTTAATATTTAAACCGTTTTGACTTTGGCGCCACCCAGTGGCCTTACCAAAGAACATTACTTTTAAGGATATAAAAATGGCATCACCATGAGGTAGAAATAGGAATAAGTTTGAATCACCTTCACCCTACGTCCTTATGTGGGTCAGAAACTGCAGTAGTCAGTGATAGTACTTCAATACACCCACAGAAAAAAAAAACAACTTTCGGTTCAACCTGAGCCAAAGTCGAGTCATTTTAAATCTCATAAACTTTTTCCACAAGGGACGTTTTGACTTAACAGGAATGTAGATTTAAATGGAATACAGCTTATATTAACATTATTCAAGCAGAAGAGAACAGTATTTTGTTTATTAATAATAAGTTAAGAGCTTGCCATTGTCAAAATCTTCCATATGTGGGAGGTTATGAAAAAAAATTAGGTCTGAATGTTTAAACAGACCTCATAGCTGACAAACACTAGATCCGCAAACAAAATTAATTTAACATTTTGTGGGTGATAAAACATGAAACACCCAAACACTACTGTGTTCAAGTGCATACAAATGATACTGCAAAGTGAAATAGTACAGTCACAGTTAGTTAAGGTTTATTTGCTCCGAGCAAAAGGCTTTATTTTGTAATCCCAGGTCAATTCAAACTGATTCCTGAACCTCTTCACTGTAATGTACTGTAATAAACCAGTGCCTCACAAAATCATACATTATACTCTAATTGAAATCATATTTTTTATATGCCTTATTTAAATACACATTAGATAGAGGGAAATACATAAATGAAGGACCTACCATTGAAAACTTCGTTGAACTCTCCTGGTGGGGCGTGGATGACAAAGTTCGCTGCTATGCGTACCTGCAACAAGAAACAAGGTCTTTTCAGTGTATATATATATAAATTAAGTAGTGGAGTCATGATATGAAATACCCTACCGCAAACAGTTCAGCAAAATGTTAATTCCTGTGCTACATGAAGCCTCGTTTGTTAAAAAGAACTGTTTGCCAAATAAATGAAACTTATTGGAACTAACTATCAATGTCTCCTCTCATATACTGAACTTACAAACCATGACCACAAAACTATGAATGGTCACAGCCCTAATATATATATATATATAGAGAGAGAGAGAGAGTAGCTGGATACAGCGTTTTCTTTGCCTTTGAAATTAAATATGGAGCCTTTTTTCAAGTATTCTTTAGGTTTACATGCACTCACTCTGAGTGCATCAACCTAATGGTAACACTGGATATATAAAGTGTACAGTAAATGCACTGTGGCCAACAGAGGGTGTAATGTTACTGTGTTTGTGGTGTGGAGCGTGGCGTGACACCGCCGGTCTCTCTCAGTGCAGCACAGCACATCTGAGCAGTAATTTCCCCTTCCTCACTTCTCTTCTGCTGCTCTACCACCACAACACTTCCTGTTTCCAGGGCACATGTCAAACTGACAGTGAGACGACAGCCTCCTCCCCTCCCCCGCATAGTTCATGACCATATTAGGATGTAAAAATGTGCTGAGGACTCGAGTACGCGCTCTCGCCCTACCTCGGTATCTTCCTGTTTCTCTGTCACTGATAAGGTACAAGGGCTCAGGCAGGTTCCCCCAGGTCGCATACGCTAGCATTTCAGGAAAAGGAGCATGTTTGTGTGTCTGTGTGATGTCGAGATCAAAGTTTATCTGCATTAGTCTGATCTGCTATCATGAGATTATCATGACCCACTTATGTTAAACCATCTAAAATTCAAAACACAATCGAGGTGTGTGAGCACTCACACACGCACATACACACACACACACACACACACACAGTTAAGCTGCTCGTGGAAAATTGTGCTTTCTGAAGTGAATTCCCTGTGGGAAGAGTAATTTGCAGTGGGTCTTCCTCATTACACGAGACTGCAGTGTAAACACGATTTCCAGGTTCAGAGAGAATCTGCCTGACACTCCAGGGGCCTGCCCTAAGAAAACAGTTAACTCAAAACTGAAAAGTTATCAGATGTGACAGGACTGACTAAAAAACAGAACCATCTTAAATCTAGATGTTATAACGTTAAAAAACAGTTATGGCTGGAGTAGGCACTAGTAGGCACTCAATTAATTATTTATTTTGCTTGTTTTGCAGAAACGGGTAACCGACCTGACTCCAAAAAACAGGTTTCCAAGCAATTAACTACAATTACACTTAATTTAAAATTATTTCATTTAATGAGTAAATGAAATATTTTTAAATTAACTGATCCTTTTAGATCACATCGCCTGGTCATACTGCATACATTATACATGTATTAATTAAGACTAAGCTACAAATGTGTCATTAGATTCATTTATAACTACAATTGTCTGTGTACATTTATGTTGCTGTGTAAATGACAAGATGAACAAATTGCATAACAAGTAGTTCAAATATTTGATACCAGTATGGACTCTATGTACAGATCTGGTTTCATTAGAGTCTACTAGAGTTTGGGTTCAGCTGGTCCACTGTAGTTACAGTTAGAAGACAAATGAAGGCTACAGTTTCACAGCCAGAAATAACATTACATGATGCATTTGAATGTTTTTTTTTAGTGTCTTATCTTGCAATTTCAAGGTAACGCAATACTGTAATGGCATCTGCACGTCCATTTTCTCTAAGCCTTTTATCCCGTTTAGCGTTGTAGGGGGATGGAGATTATTGCAGCATCTGTTTAGCGAAAGGGAGGCATATCACTCATAGAAAGGCCAGCACAGTCATACATAACAGGGAATTTGTCTTTGAATTCACCAATTGTAAACTAACATCTCAGGAAAGCAGAAGCTAAACAGGCTAAAATGTAGTGCTGTAATGATATTTCAATGTTGATGCTGATACAAATTAGCCTACAGTCTAGCTAAAAATGTGACACTTGAGAATGGTTTCCATTTTTTTCCATTAAACATTTGATTTTGAATATTAAGCTCATGAAAAAATGAGAGTTAAAATATGCAGAACTGGATTAAAATATGCACAACCATGAAATTGTGTA
The DNA here is from genome assembly GCA_036785175.1 of Eupleurogrammus muticus. Lineage (NCBI taxonomy): Eukaryota > Metazoa > Chordata > Actinopteri > Scombriformes > Trichiuridae > Eupleurogrammus > Eupleurogrammus muticus. The sequence goes on along the minus strand of JAYKQN010000010.1, from coordinate 8,859,846 downwards.
GTCACAATTAATTGTGTTGCTCCAACCACAAGGGAGCGACTACTAAACAACAAAAGAAATGGGTTGGGGGTGGTGTTTCAATCACACCAGCAAGAACCTAGTAACTTATTTTAGGGTGCATGAAGACAAAGGAGTTCGATGTGGTTTCAAATGAATCATTGACAGGAGGAGGGATGATCCATTAGCAGATTATGAGTGAGGTATTGACCGATAAAAGCCAGCAAAAGCAGGATAATGCTTCCAAATCCCGGTGAAAAAAGCTTCCATCCTTCCTTGACTACACAGTAAAACAACATATGAAGATCCATCCATCCATTGTCTATCCCGCTTATTCCCTTTCGGGGTCGCAGGGGTCTGCTGGAGCCTATCCCAGCGCGTTAAGGCGAGAGGCAGGGATACACCCCAGATGGTCGCCAGCCAATCGTGGGGCACACACACCATTCACACACCATTCACTCTCACACTCACACCTATGGGCAATTTAGAGTTTACCAATTAACCTGAGCATGTTTTTTGTATTGTGGGAGGAAACCGGAGTACCCGGTGAAAACCCACGCAGACACGGGGAGAACATGCAAACTCCACACAGAAAGGCCCCAGACCCAGGCCCAAGGCGGTCTTGAACCTGCGACCTTCTTGCTGTGAGGCAACAGTGCTACCCACCGCACCACCGTGTCGCCCTACATATGAAGATATAAATAATAAAATAACCAAAAAAAAACAAACAAAATTACTTACTTGTAAAATACTTAAACCACATACTTTGTTCTTGTTTTATATTTTGCTGACTGTCAAACCATGGCAGCCGAACCTGATTGACTTCATGAAGACACAGTCGCGCCTTCACGACCAAATGTTTAATATAGGAATTTAACTACTGCACCACTAGAGCTAAAATGCTGTGTTTTTAACTGTCTCTTGACAAGAAAGACATGTCAAGGTAACAGTTTTTAATGAACAAACTCCTTATTCCCAAAGGATCAGTTAAATAAACAAAATGATATTCCAATATCTGGGATATGGGCCTAAGACCATTGGACAAGTACTAATAAGATGACGTGAATCATTAGTAGATCAACAAAAACCTGAACGCTACTTTGACAGTCCTTTAAGTAATAAAGTCAAAATAAAAAGGTGAGGGTTTACAGCTGTGCTCCTTATTTATCCTTAATAATAAAATACCTTGGGAGTTTGTTCACTGTTGGTCGAATGATTTTCCCTAGTTTCTGATATTATATAATACTTAAACAATATGAAAATGCATTGACAAATGGATCACTAATGGAAATATCTAGTAATTGCAGATCTACAATCAACAACTTTCCTCTTTTAGCTCCATCTCAAAAATATCAACATCTGGACTTAAGATAATAAACCTCGTATTCTGTAGAGGGTTCAATTTTTGAAAATTGCTCTGTGGTTGAGAGGTCTCTGTATAAAACAAACATGAACACCTGCAGAGTCCTGTGCAGTGTGGGGGGGTTGATTTATAAGAACAGAGAGACAGCAAGTGAATGTGATAAGCTGACAATTGCTCTGTGTGTGCGTGTTATCTAAATAGGACTCAATCATAGTCTCCCTCTTAGATAAAGTGTTTATTTTGTGTAAAATAAAAGTCTTTCTCTTCTTGCATGTGCAATACCCTTATCTTTCTTAGCATTCTCAGGGCAAGGAGGTTAAGAACTGGCATGCAGGCATGAGCTAAATGAGGGGCTGGAAATAATAATACTGGACCTAACAGACACACACACACAAAGAACTTGGAGCGTAGGGACCTCCTGCGGTGTGGGATCCTTGTGTATTTGTGCTCTCTTGGCTTGACACCAGCTGGTCTCCATTTTCTTTCAATTTATTCAGTGTATATTCATCTCATTTATCCAACAACTCCCCCTCTTCCCCCACAACAGACACTGCACAACCCCACCAACACTGTCCTAATCCTGACGTTTAATATACACACACAAGAACAATATGAGGTGATATTTTGACCTGCAGGCGTCTTAAGCGGCATCATCTCCCTGAGTTTGATCCCCTTCCCTGCCACGCCTCCATCTCATTATCCTATATGGAAAAAGGAAAAAAGGGCCATGGCGCCTGGAAATGCTCCACCAGACAGAGCCTAGTTTAAAGTAAAACCAGTTAAATGTTGTTGAAAATAGGGGGGTTGGGCGATGGGTGCAATAATTAATGAATAATAAGTCCACAGCGAGACAGCAGAAAGAGGACTGTCGACCAACCAGAGGGTAGCTACAAATGCTCTTGAGCTAATCAAAACAAGGAGGTGACAGCTGGTCGGCTAAAGATTAAATATAAGAAATAAGGGCTAACGTCTGTGATGTAGGAAATAAGATTGTTGATTTGCTGTTATACAGAGTAAAGACTATCTGAGGCACTCTTCTTTTTTTAAGCAGTCTCTCCTTTACATTTATTCAAGTTACATATTATCACATTTTCTAATGTTAAACCAGGGATTCACAGATCTCACTGACATATGTACAAGTTTAAGCCCATCGCCTTCAAAGCATGAGTGCAAATCATAAAAGAGTTTACTAATAGCTGAAACATTTTTTCTGTTTCATTTCCTTCCTTCCAGGCACACAACGGTTCAAGGATGGTATCAATGTCACATTTTCAGTTATAAGCCGTCATGAGAAAAATTAAACCCGGGTAGCACACTATGTAAATGCGTGTATCTGCGTGGACTTATCTCATACTAGTTGCCAGAGTCAGACATTTTAAAATTTAAATTCCTGCAACATAGCAAGGACCCTAAAATAGTTAATGAAGTACATTTGTTGATTTTGCAGATGCAAACGTTATACTTCTCACTGGATGCCGATGCTGTAGCAACACGTTTCTGGAGCACAGAGGTCAACTGTGGAATAATGAGGAGTCTTCTTTTCACCACAACTATGGGATGTTTGTATTAAAAGGACTACTGTGACCATGACAGGTCCTTGAGTAATTACTGATCATTAAATGCCACATACTTAGACGGCAATCAAACTTGTGACATTGCACTTATTGGGTGGGGTCTTTGCTCTGCTGCATATAAACTGAACCTGAATGATATTGCCACTCTGCTTTAGATGAGCTCATCACCCTCAGCTTACATACCAATGATTTATCCTTACACAGCGCCAGTGAAAGTGTCATTTTCCCAGAAGCAGCTTGCTATGCAATATATGGAATGTCTCCAGATTACATTACCCGCTCCAGTATGCAGACACCACACTGTGAAAGCCACTGGTCTTTACAAATCATCATTAGCATTTTATAGGAAACTCCTTTGTTAACCAGGAATATAATCTGGTTTGCCCATTTATTAAATAGAATTGAAGTTTCTCAACCTTCCATTAGCAAACAAGTAGCAGCTATCAAAACTATTCTCTGGAGGAATGGGAACTTTTTTCTGCGTGGGATCAGCACCGGAGGTGTAGCTGCAAATCTGAAACAGGGCAGCATTTTTTTTTTCTCCCTCGAGGCTATGCGGTCTGAACAAGCTGGGTGTTATAGACTGAAAAGCATACATAGTTCGGTGTTCATCCCCAGATCTCTGAAACTGCTGCAGGCATGTACAGACAACACTCCTCTGTCTTTGCATTCTTTAGTTAAAGGGAGTTGCCACTAAATGCTTGCGTTCAAGTTACCCTGCTAGTCTAAGACAGCAGTTGAAGCAGAACTCAAGGAAACATACTGTTCAAACCATCCAGAGATGGTTTAATTTCACATTTATCTGATTCCTAAAGTATTAAAAATAAGGTTTGCATTTCAATAGTTTCTTTTATGTTCCCCTTATACTAAAGACAAAACCTTAATCAATTAAGCTCCCATTATCATCATTTGTTGAAATATGTGAGGAAACACTGTATGGCAAACTTGCATGCTAAAGTATTACATAATTTAATTTGAGACTGATATGTCCATAATCCCAGATTTTTCATAAATCCAGGCAGCCTGGACATATTCCAACGATGGGTTCCCATATTGCTTTACTGTACCCTATCTAGATGCATTTTTCCAAACGTTTGGCATCTGTAAGGATTAAGCCACTGAACCTGTTTTTCTCAACACGCCAACATGTCACTGCTAACATTACATGCAGCTAGTAGCTGAGATGCAAGAATGAACCAACTCCACTTTTAAATGTATGCAGAACACATTCAAATCCTTCACTGAATTCAAGTTTTCTTTACTTTCTCTCTTTACTTATAATATATTGGGCAGCTTGTTTTTCATGTATGCCTACCACATGTGAGCAACAATTTAGATCACACAAACAGCCAGTGCTGCTGAGCAAAATGATTAAAATCAATAAACCAATCACCTGATTCATCTTTTAACAGAAAATAAAGGGCATACATGCCTCCTGATTATCGTTTTTTCTTTACTTCGTCAGGAAAAAAGAGTTTTTAATGTTGAATACTGTATACTCATAATGTATGTACATCAATACCGTCTAGCTCATGAGAAAATAAACAGAAGTTTTGGCTGCATGCAACACCGTATTTAAATGTTTGTGTCGTGGAATGACAATGTCATGGAATTGGGTCGTCTTAGGGGAACCGGAACAACAATTTTGCTTCCTGATTTTTTTCTGCTCACCAACATATGCACTATGGTGTATGTGCCTTTGGACCATATACTATACCAGATCATTTATAAAATAGTTTGTGCGAATATCTAGCAAACATGAAAACATGCAGTGCAGTTAGCCTTTAAATCCAAAAAGGAATTGTTTCATTTTAACATGTTCTTGCAAACAAACTACAGCCTATGACAGAGGTGATGATGATTTTTGACCTAATCAATTGACAACTTTCATGAAAAAGATTGTATATGACTGAAACTAACATCACATCAATAAAGTTGGAGAAATAAGAATATAAAATAAACCATTTAATACTGCCCTGTGAATACAAGCCTTTTCTGCTGATCGTAAACTCTGACCTAACCCTGAAACAGGATCCACTGCACAGACACGTTTTTTTCTCTCCTCATTTCTCCTCAAAAAGAAGAGAAAATATTCGGTGTAAAAATAATGCAGGTTTCATGATGGAAGTGGAAGCTGCAGTGAAACAAGCGGGGCAGCTGCCACTTACTTAGAAATTCATGGAGCGAGCAGCCTTCTCAATTTCCCAGGTGCCAGACCATTATTTTAGTCATTTTCAAACAATAAAAAAAACATCAAATTGACAGAAAAAATAGCCCAAGTGCTTGGTTTCTGATTCTGGTGCATGCCCAGATGTTTAAGTGCCGATGAAGGACCTGACAGTGCTGATAGGATTGAGTAATGAGAGTTTCCTGTAATACCCATGTGTGGTTACTTTGCTGTAATCAGGAAGCCGGCAGACTGGTTCCCATCTGACATGAAATGACTACGGGCTGTACTTTGCGTCTGTGACAGACAAGACTCTTCTTGCCTTTTAATTATTTAGAAATGGAGGAGACTGTTTAGTAATTCCTTATCAGCCTTTATGTATTTTTTTTTGGAATTGCAGCAACATGACGCCAACAGCTGCAACAACAAAAAGATAGAAGTCCTTCGATCCCCTGAGACACATTTAAGTATTCGACAGAGGCAAACCTGAAACTGTTCATCAGAGCTGACACAGATGCAGTCTTTCTACCAAGAAACAATGAACTAAGTGACCTTCTCTATAGCTATTGATCTTTGATTAAACTGTCTTTACAATAATAGTGAATTTTTTTAAACTTTGCAGATTTGTCATTCAATGTGGGAAAGTACCATCAATAGAGCGGGAGGAGATTCTGGCAGTGGCATGATAATTAAGAGCAACTTATCTGTCTCAGGTATTTTTCTAACAGATCAAATAACTTATTCAAATTAACAGGTGAATACAGCTGAACAACAAAGCCACGCCTTTATAAGCTCATTCAGATATATCATAGTAGTCTATACTACTACTATTTTACAGTTCTTCTACCAGGAAGGGACTGAAAAGTGAATTTTTCAACTGTAAAATGACCTGCTCACTGTTTGTCTCGGTCCAAAAAAATTGAAAAAATAAACGTTTCAGTATTATTTGTTACTATTAAGGCCTTGTGTTGGAAAGAGGGATTATAAGATGAATTTTGGAAAATGTTGCCTGTCGTTGATGAAATTATTCTTTCCTCTCTTTGCAATTTTTCTCAGAGGTTCACAAAACAAAATGAAGGTGCGGAACAGATGGTTGACTGCTCGCAGCTAATGCATTTGAGAGCTCGGCCTTCAAAGTATAAAATGTAACTGCAGAGTTTGCACAGAAAAGGACTGTGCTTTTAACCAACACAACAGAGATGGACATGTAATATGACCTACTTGGTCCCACTCTATTCATATTCAGAGCGGGAAATGAACAGCTTTCACCGGCTAAATGCTGCGTTAATATTTGCTGCGTCTGGTTCCCGACCGGGCAGCTGGCGGGTTGCCAGCCATCATTCTATTCAGCTCCACGGAGTCAAACTGTCTGGTCAAACCGTGAAAGTGGTTTGGAAAAAAAAAAGCGAACGAATGTGGTGGAACGATGACAATAGCTTTACAGCATTCACACCTATATTGTGAAGCTTTACCACAGCTTTGTGTCATCGTTTCATGGTGAGGCGACAGTAGAACGTGCCAGAGGGTCAAGTTGACCGCAATCGTCTCTCACACCCACCAGGCCCTGTAATGAAATGCTTAGCCTCTGTGTCGACGGGTCACACGCACGGGTGAATGAGCCGCCTAAACTCTAAAAAGCATCTGACTCACGGTTCTGTGGGGAGAACAAAATAAAACCACTGAATATTACATAACATACAGATAGGTAAGTGAGGCGTTCACAGCCATATAATATGAAGAATGTCCATAATGGCTTAGTGCAATATTAACAGGCTTTCTATAAATCTATCCGTAAACAAATAACACACCAATAAGAGTGTATCAGGTACACATGTAAATATATCTGCATGCAAATACAGACAAGAGCATTTCAAAAATGTTAAATGCCTTCAACAACCTAACCCTAATCTACAAAAGTCTAAAATTTACTTACAAAAACCTGAGCCATAGTGGGTAAAGCCACTCACATTACAATACAAATATTCCAACTGCAAATCAGCAATTCCACTTATTTGCTGACAAATAATTATCATTTTGTTAATTACATGACTAATAGCTTTAGCTGTAATAATTCCAGCAGCTGTTTGTGTGTGTGTGTGTGTGTGTGTGTTGTGGAAAAAATGGAAATGGAAAAAATTAACTTTTAAACACTGCTTACAGATTTATTACCTTATAATAATAATTATATTATCTTTATATAGCACCTTTCATATAGGATTACTATTTCGACATAAAATAGACATCAAGACATTGAAATCAAACACTGCATATTATAATAAAATATAAATAATGTGTATATTACAGAATTTCTAAAAATGTTTATCTGAATAATAGTTTTGGTATCGGCTGTAGAATTAGGCTTTTAAAAAGAAAAGAAAAATAACTCGTGTTTACAGTTTTAAACTATAAATGGTTACTGGAACGTTATATGTGGGCTCGTTCATCATCTGCAGCTCATAGTTCGCCTCTTTTTGCAGAACCTAAAACATTATTTTTCGGGGTACAGCGGTTTACAGCGTGTCTCCGGTTGCTGTCATGCGTCCGAATAAACCCCATTGTGCATTTAACGAATTGGCAGCCCACCACGTCCAACAGTTTCAGGGTGTGAAGGCAGAAAAGCGGAGTCCAACAGCGAAAGGGCGTGTTGGTTAAGTCTAGCAGTCCGCTAGCAGGCTGCGGCTATGCTAAACTAACTAGCTAGCGATCTTTGGTGGACGAAAACTTCCGTAACACCGGTAGCCCAACACACGGCGGAAAGCCGGGGTGTTTATTGAACGAAAATCGCACGGAGGGCGAGCTTAGGTGCATTTACATGTAGGTACACGGTTCCTATTTTGAGTCAGGACCGTACAAGGAGCCTCCGTTTGAGATTCGCAAATGAGCGGAAGTTGAGCTAAAAATAATAAGAGCAGAAGCAGCAGCGGCTGTACCGAGGCCTCGCTTTCCTCCGGATTTCGACAACGCGGAAAACGCCTTCGATGCGCGGCGAGACGGACACGAACGCGACGGGAAAATTCGAGGGTTAACGCGCCGCGACGGAGTCTATCCAGTGATTAAATCGGCATCTTACCTTTTCCTCGTCGGATAGCTGCTCCTCATGATCCGCCATCTTTTCTTCCGGCACCACCAGCTTGTCAGAGCCCCGTGACGTCACCACATGGGTGGATTCCCAGCTCGGCTCAGTTGAGCCTTCACAGTGTGATTGATGCTCTGGCAGGGCAGAGAGCCCTTTTCCTCACTAAAGGCCATGTTCTTGCATAATTTAGTAATTCATACTTTATAACCAACCCCCCCACCCATACCTACACAAACTACCTACACAAACTAAAATAAATTATTTCTTTTTGTTTAGACAGGTGAAGTTTCAAGTGCAGAAAACAAGAAAACAGTTCTCACATGCATCTGCTGAAAGGAGAGCTTCTCAACTAGTAAAGACTGGGCACGTGCTATGCACCTTATGACTGAAATGATAATCAACGCAACCTAAGGATGGTCACTTGTTCATCTGACCTAAGATAAGATAAGATAAGATAAAACTTTATTGATCCCACAACGGGGAAATTTGTGTGTTACTGCAGCGTTACAGATAAAGAAAAAGAAAAATAAAGTTGAAGAAGATAAAAAAACTATAAAAAAAATAAAATAAAAAAAAACACAACACAATGTACAAATTCGCAGAATTTGTTGATCCGCATACACAGTATGCATTATCGACATAGAATGGAGAGAAAATGCTAATAAATAGTAAGAAAAAAGTATGCATAAGCAAGGCATATAAACATACATACATACACATACACACATATTTGCATATATATATATGGACATACATATCCACGCACATACCCACATGTACACATACATAGCCAATGCACACTTAAGGTGCAGGGTGTGTGTGAAGAGAAAAAAAAGTGACCAGTGAAAAAGTGACAGAGTGACTACAGTGAGGGTTATTTGTATGTTTTGTTATAAAGTCTTAATGCTGTCGGGATGAATGATCTGCGAAAGCGCTCCTTCTTGCAGCGAGGGTGTTTGAGTCTCTGGCTGAAGGAGCTGCTAAGCGCACCCACTACCCCATGCAGAGGGTGATGGGGGTTGTCCATGATGGATGTCAGCTTTGCCAACATCCTCCTCTCTCCCACCACCACCACCGACTCCAGAGGACATCCCAGTACAGAGCTAGACTTCCGTACCAGTTTGACCTAGGCAATAGGTTTCATAATGTTTGCAATTAATTTGTTTTGTTCCAATAAAATGTGATGTGAACGAACCATATTAGTGTATGCACTGTAAAGTACTTTATGGGGTTGATTCCCTTTTCTTTAATGAACGATGCAGTATTTTAAGTTTCTGCAATGTAGGGGAAGGGCCTGTAGTTCTAATGACATTACACAACAATTCTCATGTTGTATCATGTTTTATGGTGTTATTTTACTATTTTATGTGAAGCAACTGTGCAGTGTGCCCAAAACGAGTTTCCCCTCAAGGGTGCTAGAGAACAACCTAATTCAAAGTCTTTTGATTATATTTCCTAGTATGCATTGGTTGAGAGTTAAAGTTCCCCAAAGACTCTTTGTTTTTGTAGTTTGCAGATATATATCAAAATTAGTGGTGGTGGTTCCTACCCCCACACTCTTTCTTATCCTGATATCCTTGCTGACATCTGTGTTGCCTCTGTGCTGACAGCAACATTACTATATATAACTGTAGGTTTTCATCAAAGTGAAAATCTAATTTAATCTGTTTAAAGCAGCCCTTCCACTCAAATTTCTAATTGGAAACATGTTGCATGTTACAGTGCAGAAAATATGCTACACTTATGTGCACTTAGAACCAGGAAAAGACAACCTTTACACCTTGTGAAAAATATGAAATATCTAAGGCAATCTAGTCTCATATTATAATGGCATACATACTGTATTTTGCCCATCCCTAGATTCACTGGCTTAAGATTCTCAATTGCAAGGAATCAATGCAGTTTGTTGTAATATCTGATACCTAACTGAATATTTTTGTTTTGGTTGAATCCATCCAGCAAATTAAAAGCCTACACTCTATGCGACATTCAAATATTTACTTTACATTTTGTGGCCATTTTATAGAAACAAAAAAGCAGTATTTACATATTTAATATTATATTATTATAATAACATTACAAATCAACCATATTTGATTAGTATATCTAACATTCATCTTTAGTGCCCCAGCTGGTAAGTTCAGTAAGTGCTTGATTCCCTTTTACAATCAAAATGTCTCTTTAAAAACTCAATAAAAAAAATACATTGATCAAAAAAAAAAAATGTCAATTCAGAAAAATCTTCATACTCTTCACATTAGAGATAATGATTTATATAAAGCTTACTTTTGCAATATGTGCGAGCATACCATTTCACAACTTACTTTTTCATGTGAATATAATTCTCCACATTTACACTGAGGGCTGTCAGTATTTAACAGCCAATCTAATGAAAATGTAAGGTTTTAAGGTTTTAAGGTACAATTATCAGCTTCATTATCCCAAGGGGAAGCAGTGTGATTAACCACTCGTACACACTCATTAACCAGTCACAACGTGTCTATGTCATGTTTCCTGCCACCAGATGGCGAACTAAGACTGTTTTCATAAGCTGCTTTTTCCCCACAGGACCATCTCCCCATGAAGGGAATACAATCAGTTTCTGTGTCTGACTCATTCCAAGGTTTCACACCAACGGCACAACAGATAACACACAACTTAATACTTAACGCTGGAACCCAGCAGTCAGACAGAGGCAGGCTGAGATGGAGAAACAAGGGAGGAGGGTTTGTTAAATATTATCACAGATGTTGAATCATTGTTAGCTTTAGGAAGTTCAGTGTGAACACTAAAGGAGGAAGTCAGGATGATTGGGTTCTTGTAGTAGGAGAAATTACGTTGCTCTTTGTTTCGCACACACACACACACTAACAAACGCTTTGTCATGTCTTGCATGATCTCTCATTTGTTCCCTAGAGGCTTACCTCCTCCCGACCTATACTTACTATCCTGCCTTCAAGCTCAGCCCTTGGTACTATTTAAAAAAACAAAAACAAAAAACAAGTCTTAACCATAAAACAAATAATTACCCATGTGGAAACCTGATTTTTCTCCCTGGATGGAAGGTGAGTCCCTGCCACATGACTGTGTGTACATGGTCATATAGAGTAAGCATTGACATACTAATACCAGAAATACTGACTGCCTCCAGTTTGTGGAGGAGGACTTAAAATCCTTGACCTAGAAAGTTTAAAGTAACAATAAAAATAACATGAAATAGATCCTGAATTCAAACTAAAATTACAGAAGAATTTTCAGTATTAAAGTGATTATTGGTATATGGTGAAAATAATCTAAGCTCAAAGGCCCATTTTCTAATGATTCAGAGCTTTCAACCACACCTCAGTCTTCATGCATTCATGTAGATCACATGACAGCACCCGAGGCAGCTCATTGCTCAGTGAAGACGATGAGATAGAGAGGAATACCACACATTTTATTTACCACATATATTTTTTTTATATAAATGCATATTGTGTTATTGCTTTATCTAATGCACTTAACATGGAAATATATGTTAGTATTATAGCTGGTTCAATTTGGAACTAATTTAACATTCATCGTATTATAAATTAGTCATTACTTAAAATATAAACTTTGAAAAAACAGCATAAATTTATACAAGAAACTCAAAATTATTTAAAAAAAAATGACCTCAGTAAATGTATTTAAATATGGTCAACCACCTGCTGAGCTCTGGAGGTACAGACAACCTTAGACAAGGTGATCATACTGTAGATTTACTCTAGCATTATGACTGTCCTAATGCTACCCACCAGGCTGTCATTTACTTCAATGCTTCCATTAAACTACAAGCAGTTGAAACTAAACTGACGCACGATAGCTGTGATCTTTTCCAACACCTTTCCCTTGTAGACTGTAATTTAATCCTCCTTTAGAAAGACTCTGTTGTGTGTTAAGGTGGGGTCACTCCAGTGCTCCCGTTGCCACTGTTATTATTATACCGCTAGTACCAGGACACAGCAATGAGAAAGACAATGATAGTAATCCACGTCTCACAACAAGCCTGAGTCTGTCCGTCCTCCACCTTCTCTTTCATCCATGACACTTCCTGGCACGAACAAAAGAGTCATTTAGTATACCATGATTTTATCTGTCATTACAGATGTACAGGATGTCTTATTTAACACTCACATTTGCAATCCTGTCAGTAGCATTCTGCTTTCTTTTCTTAAAAAACTGTCTGTAAAGTTTTAAATTAAATTTGAATTACAAAGAACCCCCCGATTCATCATTTCATCCTCATCTCAGTCTAGAGGCCACAAGTCGCAAAAATAATTGTGCTGCTTCAGATTTGGGAGGATGAAGCATGGCGGCTGGAGATCAAACCAGGGATTTAAAAAAAAAGCCCTGTAATTTGGCATGAACTTGAGTGGCCCTGCCGTGCCGCCATTGTGTCGACACTGGAGCTACTCATCACCTCTGGGGACCAAAGGCAGCATTGAGGACTCCGTTTTCTCTGCATCTGAAAAGGGGGCCAGTCTGTCGACTCACCCTCAGCTACTGGTGAGTCATCTCATCAGATACTCATGACACAGTTACCACAATGATCGCCCAGAAGACTTAAAAGACACCAAAACAAGATATGAAAGATACAAAAATGATTAAGTGTTGAGATTAAAAAAACAAAAAAAAAGAAAAAGTTTCTCTCTTTTGTGTGCGAGTATCACTTTGGTGATTCCACGCTGAGTGAGTGTGTCCCCCCCTCTGTTCTGCAGCCATCTGAGCATCAGCGTGAGAAATGTCTTTTTGGCAGCGCATCAAAGTCTACAGAGGCAGCTCCACGGGGACGACGGAGGCCGTATTTCCACACCTCCTCCCCGGTATCTGGTGCAATCTGCTTTGTGCCAACTCAATAGCTGCTGTGTGGAAAAGTGGGCAGCCGCAGCGCGGACGGACGGAGGTTCGTCGTGTCAAAAGCACTTGTCAGTAAGATCCTGTGGGTTCGGTTTCTGGCAATTGTCAGATGATGTATGCAAAGTGCTCTTAAGAGTTATGCTCCTTATTGTACTCATGGTTGAAAACCTCCATATCAAACTGTGATTATTTTCTTGTAAGCAGAAGTTGAACAAATGACAACATGAACATTTCAGAACACATATTTGATGATGTCGTTCATCCGTTCCACTGAGTTAGTCCCGACTAAAATATTTTAAATATGGGATGGATTGTCATGAAAGTGGGTCGCTGGCATGGAGCCCGAACCAGCCAGCTAAAGGGTCCAATCCGGCCCACTGAATGACTGTATAAACTGGGACAAAAAACAGACCAGTTGCTCTGAAGTCAGTGAGCATCTTTCTGGGCTCAAGAGATACAAATATGTATCGTAAATGATTTGTGAAGAAGGAGATGACTTCAGCTGCTGCTTCAAATGGACTAGATAAATGTTGATCAGTGCGCTGCAAAAATGAAATCTCAGGGGAAATATTGAGTAGAATTGTCTTGAATTGGCAGATAATTTTGCTTGTTTCAAGCTTTTCAAAATAGTAAATAAAAACTCAAAATTATGAGACAAAATGCCCAAGATATGAGATAAAAAAAATACAACATTAAGACAAAGGTCAAACAATTTCGTTCTATTGTGAGAGAAAGACTAAATTGACCAAATTCAAGTAAATAAAACTTTAAAATAAGAAAAACTATCTGTCAATGGAATAAGACATTTCAGGATAATTCTAGTCAATATTGAACTAATTGTACCAGAAAAGATATTTTCACAATAACTGAGATGTCAAATGATTTAAATTACAATTTTCTTGTCATCTCTCCTGTTCTCTACAGTGAAGGTTAATAAATTGTGTTGAAATGTATAATGTATTTCTCTACATACAAAGGAGGATACATTTGTAGTTATCTATGGGTAAATTCTTACTGGTCCAGCTCACTCGAGATCAATTTGCACCGAATGTGCTCGGTGAAGTAATGTGACTTTGACACCACTGATCTACAGGATGGAGTGGAGCATATTTGGTGTTCCCCAGAGGAGGCCTCCCCGCTACGTTTGGTAATCCCCTGGCTACTATCATCAGGCTATTCATTTTATTTTTTAAAATTTTTTATTTATCTAGTCATCCTTGATCCTTGAATTGGAAATTGTAGATGACAAAATAATTTCACCTCAAAGTTCACTTGCTCGATCTTCAACAAGGTGTTGATCAGCTGATGGGACTATAGATTTAAAGCAGTGAATGATCACAAATGTTTAAAAGCGTTTCCTATGGCTTTATTGCTTCTCCATTTTTTTTAAGGTAATTTTAATTTCTGCTCAAAAGACAGTCTCATTGTTCCTAGCTGAAAAATGTTGCTTAGTAAACCCCCATCCTCTACCCTCCATGTGGCCTTCTGGGGCTTTTGGTGCCCCAGTAAACCACAGATATGGGCTTTCAACGCCAGCCTGCCTGTGATCACACTCCCCTGGAATTCCTCGGTATACCAGCACTCCCAGTCATGATTATCTGTCCTTTCACAGCAATTACATTTTCTTGTGTGAGTGATCGCGCAGCTATTCGAGTGAGAAAAGCTTCAACCAAAGTGGAAATTGAGAATTTAGGCTGTCGTTATTCATTGAACATCTTAGAAGCTTGTACGCCAAGATGAAATGAGAGTGATGGTGTTGAAACCCCTTTTTGTCAAACACTGTAGTGCAGTTTCTATGTGGAAAAGAAAGATTCTCAGCTCATCTCCTGATTTCTACAGCAGGATCTGCTGACCTTGGAGGAGATCGGATGCTGGAATGAACGTCCTCAGCCAATGCCTGTAGGTTTGACCACGCGGCTGAATTATGGATCAAGGCAGCTGAAGATGAAAAATGTGAGAAGAGGCTCACATTTGAGTCGCTGCTGTCGGACAGCCCGTGATAAATCGTGTCTCGCGCGGAGAGAGGAGAAACTTGGGAAAAGGATCAAGTGGAAAACGCACATTGTGATGATTCATCGTGAAGGAAAACACAGAAATCATGGTTTGTTTTAAACGAGTTAAAAGCGTGTTGATGGCTCAATCCCTAAATCATCAAGATATCTCTAATTTTAGAAGTACTGAAATAAACTTCTTCCTTTATTGGAAATGTATGAATTGGTTAGAAATACACCTTCATATCTTTTAATACAACCTTCAAAGATATTAAAAACAGACTCTGGCCAAACTAAACTACTAAATTAAAGCTATGTTTAAATGCTGATAAAACTAAGGTAATGCAAAAAAAAAAAAAATCAAAAACCATGAGAATCCTATGAACATGATGGCTCAGGCCAAGAAATTAGAAGTTGTCTCCTGTTCTAAATATTTGATCTCATCTGGCTTGATGACTGCATTTCTTCCAAACCTCAGGTTTCTCCTTTGAGGCCAGGAAAAGATTATTCTGACCACTTTAGCAGTCCTTGCTTATGGTGATCTGTTGTGTATGAACGCTTCTGCCCATCGCCTGCACATGTTTGATACGGCTTATAACAGTGAGACTCAGTCAACGGTACCTGTTCGTTTCTTACTCCCTCCTACACATCTGCTCTCTGAATGCTCAGCAAGCTGCTGGTCGCTACATCCCCAGGTCACAAGGTGTGATCCGGTTGTCTGGGCTGAAATGAGAAAGAAAGCCTTTAGGTGCTCTGCTCCATTTGCTTGGAGTAACCTTCAAAAAGTTTGGAAACTCAGTGAACTGATCTCGCTACCTAAAGTTCTTATTAGTACAATGATGTGATCAGTACTCGTCAGTGTCTGCATTTTAAATTATATTTGCTGACACTTTGAGTGCATGACCTCATATGCATCTTTGTTGTTAATCAGTTGTCCTTTTTTTACCTTTGCACACTGCTACACTGGCTGGGTCTCCTTTGATCATTGATCTCAATGGAACGAACCTGGTTTAATATAGAGGACATCCAGATGACATGGGACTGGTGCTAATCACATAAACAGATAATATTTCAGCTTTTGTAAGGACAAAATGACATAGCTATCTGTATTTGTAGTAAAATAACAGTTGAGAGCTGTTCAGGTCTGGGGAGGTCATTAAGTCACTTGCAACTAATCTTAAATCTGTTTAGCAGTGTGTTTGGGCTTATCAGCCCGGAATATGGAAACATGACAAGGGGAGAGTCTAATCAATCCCACATGGCTGCTGCTATTATTATGAACCTAACAGACAACAGACATGAGTGCATCATTTGGCTTTATCTGAGTGTAAATCTGTCAGTAAGCAGTGCACAGGATAAATCATCAGACTACGATGTTTCTCCATCGAAGACTCCAGTTTTTGGTGTTTTACCCCAGGCTATGTGACTGTTATGTGAGTCGTGCTACGATAGGAGCGGCCTCCAAACGGCAGCCCTGCTTTCAGATCGAGGTTTTTATGGGTCACAAAGGTGCTGATTTAATCCTGACAAGATTCACGAGGCTTCTGTGGCAGTTCAGTGAATGTTGACTTTTTTTGATGAGACAGTTTCCTGACTTATTGTCTGCATTTTAGAGATTGTTCCTCTTGTGTACTTTTTGGATTTGAGCGATGCCTCAAGCATGAAATATGTCCATCTGCACTCTGCAATAAGGGTTTTGAGGGTGAATCAGAAAATCCACACATACCACATGTTCATCCTCAGCATTTCAGGCACTGGCTGGTTTAAAACAGGAAAATTTATTTTGGATCTGAGAGGAGGAAACAGGTGCACCCGATTCTAAAGTGAAAAACAAGAAGATGGTAGACTTATTATGTATTATTCAACATGGGGTTGTTTTCCTGACTTTTTTCCTATAGAAACTCCTTCTGCAGTTTTACAACTTTTACTTTGTCCCATGCTTTTTTGTGAAATCAAATATTAAGTCAAGTACTTATAAGAGTATTTTACAACATGACTCACCTTTCTGGCTGTAGGTGCACCAATATGTCAAATTAAAGTCTTTTTCCTGTGGATGGAAACACATTGTGCTGTCAACAGGGGGCGCCAACAACTTAAAAACTAGCCCCTCTGCTCTGGCATTGAAAGCTTCACTCTGACACAGATTCATCAGTAACTAAGCATTTAATGTATAATGAGACTCCTTAACGGTGTGTGTGTGTGTGTGTGTGTGTGTGTGTGTGTGTGTGTAGGGGGGGGTCCTTACCATCCAGTGCCATCTACCTCCTCCCTCTTTTCTCTCATGCCAAAACTCATTAACCGTTCAATGATTTGAGCTGATTCACCAGGTCAGAGTGACTGGTTCTGTTCGTTTTTTATCTGTTAAGATTGTGTGTGCGCTGCTGTGAAACCGCAACTGAACTCGTCTTCTATCAAACACTGTCAGCAGACGTTAGTTGTGTGTAATAGGAGATTTCTTTAAAGGTTAAATAGATTGCAATTATCTCGAATTAAAGGTCAGGTAGAATAGATTCGGATTGAGACTAACTTCCCTGTGGAACGTTATCTAATGGGAAATTGCCCATAGAAACCTCTTGAACCACTTCTCTATCACAAAGCCCTTCTGCATGCCAAGTATGCAGTGGTGGATATTGATTCTGTATCACAACGAAAAACTACTATGTCAAGCAAAGGTCTTGCATTCAAAAAAAAAATATAAAGTGCAGTATTATGAGCTAAATATGCATGGAAACAAAGTGCTTATTGTATTGCAGCTACAGATGCCTTCAAAAGGAAGACATTTAAAATATGCAGTTCGCTTTTATTATGTATTGTGTATAAAATCTAAATGTGCAAAGAATCTATTTAAAACTATCAAATAAATGTCATTTGGTAAAACATACAATATACTTTTTTTTCTTTTATCTTCAACTACTGATAATATGTTTAACAAGAAAATAACTTGCACAGGGCCAAATATAGCACTCTGAGCTGCAATAACGATCATGATTCAGACCAAAACCAAATAAACTACGCCTTTCAGCTTCTAGGCAAGGTGGTGGTGCCTGAAAGGTAAAAGCCTAAAGGGTCTTTTGATACTTGGATTTTTGGTGAACTGTGAAAACTGTCACTCACGGCCCACGTGCATGCATGCATGCATACAGCAGTGTGTGTTAGGGTGAGTCTGTGTGGAGGGGTGTTCGGGTTCAGCGCTCCCTCCAACCTGCATACCAAACCCGCTGATTCACCTGATGACTCCTGCAGGAAAAGCCTGCATCCCGTTTAACTTTTTACTGTGATCCCATCAACAGCCGCGCCTGTCGTCTCTTTCAACATGCGTGTGGTCATGTTTTTTTCGCATGTATCACTTACAACAAGAGGCTGGCGAACACAAAGACAGACACAAATACCCAAACTTGACACAGGTAGAACACAAGGGGGAGTAATTAAAGCCTGTCGGTGGTGGCTTTGGAGTGGATTATGAACAGGGAGTGGAGGGGATGAGTTGAGGAATGTGTTTGTGTTGCCACGCCGTGAATAATCAGATTACATCAAGACTACATTCGTTTGGATAAAACCACTCAAAGGAACCACCTGATACTGTGACAACAGAAGCAATAATTTACTTTTAAACCCTTTTCTGTGCTTATTTCTGAACTATTACATCCATACCTAAAGGCTTCGCTTTGGCCAAACACAGACACCCGGACTGATCCAAGAAATCCAGTAGCATTGGCGGCGGCAGCGCGGAGGATTGTGATTGAAGAGGGATGAAACAATGAGGCAACCTGGCAGAGCAGGCGAGAGATGGATGCCTAGAGTGATGTGCAGAGACAGACATGCCTGATTCTCATGTTAGCGGTGGCTTAAAAAGGATTTCGCTGGGATAACTTAAGTCTTTGGACAAAGATGCCGCGGTGCGTCGGCCAGGATCGCTACATCTGAGAGCGCATGTTCTCCTGATGGCCTGGAAAATTCCAACACAGCTGCTTTCTGTCTCCCATCTGTGTCTCGGTTTGCAGGTATGAGAAAAAGAAATGTAAAAGTTTTGGGGATATACAGTCGAAATAAAGACAACATGTTTTTCCTATAGTCTGAATCAAGCTCAGAAGATGTAGTGCACATTGTGAGGCCCTTATTGCAAATTTATCTATCCATCTATCTCAGCGAGACGCCTGTTTATTACACCCATTGCAAAATTTGCAGCCCGCTAATGAATATAAAAAAAAAATGCAGCTATAAAATACTTAACTCATCTTGTCCAAGTCGAATTCAAAATGATTACAGGCAGTAAAAAAAAAAAAAAGTCATATGTTTCTCTAGAAAAAGAATTTTAACCCCTCTGTCATACCCACAATTTTGACGTTTTAAGACTCCCCAAGTGTCATGATGGCATTCAACTAACAGATCTTGCAATCAAAGGTCAGCCAGATGGGCTAAGCTTGCATTGAAAGATTTACCATCATCACTTCTTGCTTCATGTAAGTGCTCTAAGAGTGGATTAATAACTTATTGCAGTTGTTTATTTCTAAAGCAATGATATATTGTTAAGAGCGCACTAGCACTGGGGCGTGCACTCCCAACTGTTGCTTGCTTGCAATATCCAGATTTATCGTATTTTAGCTCTCCTGTAATGTGTGGCAACCCACGGGATGCGGAGGCATGATTTGCCATAAAAAAGGAGACCCAGAGACTCGGACAGATGCAATAAAACTTAAATCGTCCTAATAAAGGATGTAGGGAAAAGAGGACGGGGTCAAACTTCCACTCAGGATTCATACCGTCGTTTTTTTGCTTTCAGCATTCTTTTCTACTGTCCTGTGGGCTGAGCAAAGGGAGGGCGAGGGAGGCTTTTAACTAATCCCTCGTGTGGACCCAGCTTTCTCCAGTGGACTCGATTGTCTTGTATGATGATCCTCTTAGCGGCCTCCTGGTCAAAGTCAGAAGGTTGTTACCAGCGCACTCTCCTCGCCACACTGCCTCCTCCCAATCTCCTCATGGGCGGCAGGCGTGACCAGTGCCATGTGCCCCCCCATCACTTCCCCTGAACTGGGTGATCCAAGGTATATAGAATTTGTTTTACACCAATACTCTGCGTGTGTAATTTTTAAGTTCTGCAAAAAAAAAAATGGAAGTCTCTGATTGGTGCCATAAAGCAATCCGATGGCAAAAACACACAGTAGGAGCTGCCAACGTTCTTTATTTCCATCATTTATCCTCTATGCTTTAAGTTTGAATGCGTCATTAATTATGGGTTTTTTCCTATTGACGCTAACTTTACTGCTAGGTCACACTTTAAAATCACTTTCACACCAGCACCACCGAGCCGAGGCTATTGTAAGCGAGAGCATGTTTGGTGCGACTTTATAAAAAAAGTCCCATGTCGCCAAGCAACCGTGAAAGGGCAACTTATCTTGAATGCCATGGTCACGGCTTAGTGAAGACAGAGGGAGGGGGGGGAAAGTCTAGACCACCGTATGTAGGGATCAAAAGGAGAGAGGGGAGCGAGAGAGGTCATCCACCGACCGATGGCTACAAAAAAAAGTAAATTTCTGAGAACAAAACGACATAACTCGAAACGCGGGGACTGTGTAGTCAAAATGGTGTGCGAGTACAAAGTGCACTGACCCATGAGGACAAATGCTACTCTATCATCCATGGGAAAACAAGAAAACGTGTTGCAATCCAGACTAACCGCCGATCCGAGCCACTGAGTGAACGTATGCACATATTGATCGCGTTAAGTTCTCTTTTAACGTTTTCAAAGGTTCCCTAAATATTCACTAGTGATATGTCATGTCAAATCATGTCCCATTCGTTGTGAAACTGGGGCATTTCTGTACTGAAGGGGGAGGCTGCACGTCAATTGCGCAATACCCTGTGTGGAATGTGTGAGAGAGGGATAAACTATCTGGGCAGGTAGTCATTAAACAATGCACAGTGGTAATTACAGTTCTATACAGCCCAACTTTACATTCGCCTCCAGGACCATCGAGATCAATAAAACACACTAACAAGGTGTAGAAACACGCAGCTCTGATAGTATAGCTTTATTACACTGACAAAGTTGATTTTGACACTACATAGGAACATGTACCTTCAGGTTTTTCTTTTATGGACAACAGGATCATATGTACACACACACACGCACGCACACACACACACGCACACAGAACAGACAGTGTTAAGCACGGACAAAGTGGTGGAGGATCACACGAGCAAAGTGACAGCAGTGTCACGAAAGATGCGAGGTGGCGCCACGGCTCCAGTTTGTCCTGCTCTTTAACAGTCCAGCAGCGACGAGCGGGAAGGCGTCCTCTCACACGTCCGTGTCAGACATGGCCCACACGCATCCCTACGACCCCCTTCTCCTTATTTACAAAAATGGCAGTGGTTCGTCTTCGAAAACACAGGCTTGATTAGGAGGTTTTTTTTTCTTTCGTTTTTTTTTCTTTTGTTCGTCGTATGTGGCGCCGTTTGCCCGCCACTAGTCTTCTTTCATTTGACCAGAAGAAGGTCGTCATCATCGATACAAAAATATAGTACAGCAATTTTCTTGTCATAGCAAACATTCATACCTGTCTGTCAACGGCCCAGTCATATCAGCAGCCATTCAAAATAAAAAATACCACACTTACACATATGTATGAAATCACCAGTAGTGATTTCTAGATTTGTATACAATTCAAGATCACATTTTATCCCACCTCCCGCCCTAAAGAAATCTTCTTAATATTAGCACGGGAGTCTTTAGTTGTCAATCATTTATATGATTATAATTTGGCACAACCCAATGTTAAATTATGAAGTCATGTAAAGCCAGTCTGCACTTTAACTGCATTAAAACTCAGTTTGGATGTGCACTGTTCTGGATTACACAACATGTATCAGTATTATCCTAAAAATGAATGGATGAAGTCAATGGTTACCTGGAACTATACAACTGTATAACATGCTGTCAAGTGAAAATTATATATAGTGTGTATTTAAGAGGGTAACAATTGCAAAGACGCAGATATGGTCTTTTAACGTTGAAACATGGCGTCACACAAGTGCACAGTGATGGGAGAGATCCAGTGATGCACAGCTGTCGCTGTCACAGAGGGACACAGGGGGCCTTCCATTTACCCTTTCAGCTCTTGAAGTTCAAACGTTGACCAGATCGGATCAGGCGCAGCGTGGACAGTCCTCCTCCTTTCCAGGAGCATTCAGCGATTTCAAAGCGTCCGCGTGTTGCCAGATTTGTACTGTTTTGACACGGCGGTCTGAATGTTATTACCAAAAAAAAAGAAAAAAAAGAAAATACACCAACCACCCTTTTTTCACTCAGAAAACATCTGGGGATTACACATCTGGGGATTCCACACAGGTGAGTAATGGCGAGGGCGACGAGACATTTGTTTCCAAGCACATCAAAAAGGCTTATCATCCAAAGATAATTACACCATTAAAGCATCCAGTGAACTGCACACAGGCAGCAGGTTTGTTCTACACGTCCCTCCTCACACCTACGCCGCCGTCGCCCCGTTTCCTGTCCTCTAACAGCACCCCGTGCCTCGGTTTACACACCCGAGGCCCCGACCTCTGTAATCTGTCATGGCGGGCTTTATTCTCTCTGAACACGCACGGAGCACGCGAGGGCGGCTTGCAGTCTCGTGTTTGATGCGGAGGTGTGACTGATTGTTTTTTTTCTTTTCATACGACACAATACATGGCCATTAGTGGAACATTCACATTACAGACAGCGAGGGAAACAAAAAAAAAAAAAAAAAAGGTCTGAGCCGCGGCCGCATATCGAAGCACACGCCACCCGGAGACGCGTGGGAACGTCAACGCCATCCTTCCCCTCTGCGTGGGCGCGGCGGGCAGGTGAGACGAATGGCGTCGTGCTTCCGTGGCGGCGGCTTTGTCGGCTTTGTTGGGGGGGGTCTTCGAGGAGGCGCCCCCGCGACTGATGCTCCCCGGGGTCGGAGAAAGGTCGGAAATGTTTCCAGGGACCGACTATCAGTCTGTAGGTAGGGAAGGCTGAGGATCTATGTACAAACCGCCTGCGTTTCCTCTCAGCATGCAGCGTCCAGTGTTTGATGTGAGTACAGTAGTTCTCAAACCGTCTTCATCACCTTCAGTTTCCCCCTCGCTTCCTCTCGCTCTCTCTCTCCTTCTGAGTCTTTTTCTTCTTCTCCCGACGTCTTCCTCTCCTCCCTTTTTTCCCTTCCTCAGGTGCAGCAGTCCCGCTCCACGTGGCAACAGAGCGGGGAGCGGGACGGCAGGGAGGTGGAGGTGCACGGGTCGGACGAGGAGGAGGAGGACGAGGAGGAGGAGGAGGAAGAGGAGGCGGCTGCTGCGGCGGCGGCGGAGGGGGGCGAGGAGGCCAGGAGGGAGGGGTAGGGGTTCATCTTGTCGATGTTGACGTAGGTGGTGTTGAGCAGCACGTAGTGCTCGCCGCTGAAGCTGGAGAAGATGGCGGAGATGCGCGACACCAGCTCGGAGAAGGAGGGACGCCGCTCCGGCTTCGGGTGCCAGCACTCGATCATCACCGTGTAGCTGGAAGGGGACGGGGATGGGGGGGATGGGGGGGGAGGTCAGAACCCGACAAAGCATGGCATGAGCGGACAGGGGCCTCATATTCACCTATGTCAGTTAATAATAACAGCAATGAAATGGCTTCAATACATAGTAGTAGAGTCATAGGGACATGTCTCTTTCACTCACTGCACTTTATCTGTAGTAATTTGCATTAATAATTATCTAATAACGAGTCATTCTCTGCTTTTAGCTTCTTGAATGTGCAGATTCACTACTTTCCTCAGGTTATATATAAATGCAAATTGATATTTTTTTATTGGATAAAACCTGCAATTTGTATTTCTCACATTTTACTGACATTTTATGGGACTAATGCAACATTTTTTAAGTATGAAATTGTATTTGCACTTTCCTTTATTGTTTTTCTTTTCCTTTTTTTTGTAGCAGCAGAAACCTCATCTCCTCTCCTCTTTTGGTTTTCATGTTTAAATAAATGGTCATGCATTGCACCATTGAAAGCCAAAAAACCCAAAACAAAACAACTTGATGTTTTTTGCTGCTGTTAAGAAGATAGAGATTACCAGTTTTTTCATCACTCAGTAGCTTAGAAGCTTAATGTAAGCTAAGACTCCCCCAAATGTGATAATGTATATGTAATGAAAACGTCTTACAACTGCTAATAATTCAAATGTGTCTCACAGATAAGTTTGATCCTCATATCAGTAATCACTTTACCGTTTTCAGACAGCCCCCCTCGCCCTGTCAGAGGTCCACGTCTCAGATTTTTTGCCATTATTATGTTTTTCTCTCCTTCCCTGACTTGGCAGCCTGTCCCTATCATTGTTCGAAATGTTGAAAAATGGCCCCATGACTACACGCCCGAGGTATCTGGCAGCGCCTGCTATCACCAAAACACCCTGTGAACAATCACGAGCGAAGAATTGCGGGAATGTTTGCAGACGTGCGTCTCTGTTTAATTTACGGCTCGGCCTCCCCTCACCTGAACACTCCCCCTCAGCCCTCGCTGCCGCGTTCGCGCCATGGACGCGCCGTGCACCTCGCGATGGCATTTGTGCGGCGTGAGATCACACTTGGCATCCGCTTCACTGCACCAGCGGGTCAGAGTTTAATGGATGAGGACGCACTCGGATACTATGGCGCTAACGTATGAGTGAAAACCCTTTTTTTAAGCTTACTGTTGCGCCTGGGATCTCTGGAAATGTGACGCTGTTGTGACGTCAAACACAATCACATTTACACTGCTATTAAAACCACTACTGGACTGATTTTAAATAGTTTAAAATGGTTGTCCTCCTAAGGCTCCGTATTCCTAAGGGACATTCTCATTCTCAACAATTTAGTTACATGTTAAGTGTCCATGTGATATTTTTCATGTATACAGTAGATCACTTTACAGCTCTTACTTGTACAGCTCTGTCGCAGTGTTTTAGCAGCAGGGAAGCTAAATGTGGCAGAAAAAACCCAAGGAAACGAGCGGATCTCAGCACTCTGGTGATTAATGAGTGATCCCCAGGACCGGGAGCGCATTCAGAGTGCAACAGCTTAATTCGTTTGATTTGTTGCTTAGCGACAAATCGAAAGACAAAACAAAAAAAAAAGGAAAATACACAGGTATCGGATTTTAGTTTAACGTGAGAACGGCAAGAAACGTGACTTCCTCCTCGACGGCTGTGACTGAGGAGCTCTAAGTGTGGTTTGGACGCCCGCTGAAAGAGATGATAGATGGTCCCAACTTTTTTTTTTTATTTATTTATGACTTGGACTGATTACACAGCTCATTCACCTTCACTACCGATCCCTCCCTGTTGCTCCCTCCTGATTTCAGAGTCTATGATGCATTTAACTGCAGCGCTACAGTACATCACTCACACTCACTGAGCCGTGGCTTTGCAAAAGGACGCGAACGACAGTAAAAAAAAAAAAAAAGGGGGAGGGGGCGGGTACGCGTGGATATGTTTTGAGTGTGTTTGAGTGTGTGCACTTACAGCGCGTCCGGGCAGAACTCAGGCTGCAGCAGCCTCCTCCCCTGCAGCAGGAACACGGTGATGTCGAAGGAGTTCACGTCAGAGTAGGTCGGGGCTCCGCGGGTCATCAGTTCCCATAGCAACACGCCAAACGACCACTACGGGACAAAACACGCACACACGCATGCTGTCAAAAATCACACATGGCTTCGCTGGGCGCGCTGCATGTTACAGTGGCGAGAAGAGGCAAGAAGAGGCGCGTGTTCGCCTGGACTCCTCACCACGTCGGACTTGGTGGTGAACTTGTGCGTCTGCAGACTCTCCAGAGCCATCCACTTGACGGGCAGCTTCACTCCGCTCTTGTTGTGGACGCTGTAATATTCCTTGTCGTAGACGTCTCTCGCCAGGCCGAAGTCTGCCACCTTCACCGTGTAGCTCTCATCCAGCCTGTCAGGCAGAACAACGCTTACTTTCTGTTGTTTTAACTCTATTCGGCCACATTTAACTCTGCTAGTGCAGTGCCTGTAGGAAGTATGTATTCCTATAGAATGGTGGAAGCTTGAGTCGATATTTCATGTTTAAGAGACTTATGATAAATGTCTTGTTTTGTTCCTTTTCCTATAATGTGATGTATGTGAATAAATAAATGAGTTTAGGCCCAGACCCTCATTCTGTTAATTGATAGTGCTGTGATCTCCTGGGGGTGTGTGAACACACCAAGCAGTGAAATAAATGATTCTAGAAATAAAGCTTTAGCTCTAGCAAGTGCCCTAGTGGTTGATTGGTAGAATCCAGTGTGGAAAAATCACACAAAAAAGGATGCATACCATCGTGCCATCTGCAAGCTGTGTCCCAAATCTGAGTTAATAAATATGAACTCACATGCAGTTCCTGGCAGCCAGGTCCCTGTGGACAAACTTCTTGCTGGCCAGGTACTCCATCCCTCTGGCCACCTGCAGCCCGAAGCCCATCAGGTCCTTCACAGTCGGGTTCTGGAGGAAAAACGCAACCATCAGACGACTAGAACACTGAGTTCCAATACAAGTCATATTTGCCGTACGGTCCAATTTGACCGACCTATAAAGGGAGGCTGTAAAAATGTCACCGCATTACGCACGGCCCTACGGCATGCAGCCTGTGTGTGGTCTTACGTGTCCCTCGTTGCGGATGAAGTTGCGCAGGTCGCCGTGCTTCATGTAGGGCAGAACCACCAGCGGCGAGCCCTCGGGCGGCAGGCAGATCCCAAGGAGAGAGAGCACGTTGGGGTGACTGAAGTCCTTCATGATGATGCCCTCCTTCAGGAACTGGGACACCTCTTCCAAGTCGGTGATGCCTTGTAGAAGAGGAAAACAAAAAAATTTTAATTTTAAAGAGTTAAGTAGCTTCTGAATAGCCAGCAATGGGATGGTTATTCCTTAAATATATATTTGGGGAAAGAGGATGAAGGTGGAAATGGAACAAAAAAAAAAAACGTCACCCAGACCTGACCCATTCTAAATTCCAATTTGCCAATTGCATCCGTGCCTCTGGAGTCCCGCTCTTTAGCCTCGGTGGCTCTGCTGTAATCTGGTTAGAGATGGAAGCTCTTTCCATCTGAAGCAAGCAGCTGATTAGCCTCAACTAAGGTTAAACCCCCAAGACGGAGAGAGATGACATTTTGGTTTCCAGACTCTTTCATATGAAAGTTGAGGAGAGAAAATGACGTCATCGCTTGTGTGGAGGTTGGATATTCCTTCGATGTGTCTTTCAACTACTTGTTTTGTTAAAGTAATAGCTGTATTAGGCTAAAAGCTTCACGTCAAGGTCTCAGATATAACAAAAGAAAGCCAAAAACAATGACACAATGGCGGTAAACTCAATAAAAAACGGTTCCAATCCCAAAGGACTGAACCCAGCGGGCCGTGATGTCTCCCTGCGACTGCCTGCAGCTTCACCACCACCATCTCTTCATCAATCTCCCCGCTCCGAGTGACAGGTTACGTGATTAGGAGGGACCCTGATGCCGTCCTCACTATCAGACACTCATTCATCAGCATCAGCTCAGCCAAACGGATTGAAGCCTCTGATGGGATGAGAGCTTTAATGCCATTGGTGCGTTGTGATATCATACAATAGGTATGCAATTAAAGCAGACGTCCGATGAAATAATTATGGTTGGGATGGAAATATGTTCGGACAAGGAGAGGGTATGCTGAATGGGGGTGTGCGTATGTGCGCGTGTTGTAAGACCTAATGAAGGATTCCTCCAACCTTATAAAAGAATAAAATTGCATTGCATGCATTTGTCACCACATTAGATTTTCAGTTTTTAAGTTTTAATATAAGGTTAGAAAGAGAAGAGACATTTTAGTTGATTTAACAACAAGGTAGGAATGACCCATGACATTGGAAATGAAATATTTTCCAAACTCCAACTCTGAATCACAGCAGTTTGATCAAAAGTGTTTTAATGCCTTTCGGCAAATAGCAAATTTGGTCCCACACTCCTCCACCAAAATCACTGTTGGTTGTCCAGAAAAGCTGCCATCCAAGTTCAGTCATGCTGGGAAACAAAATGCACCCTCAGCGCACTGTTCTTGAGAGAGGAAAAAATGTCCCTTCCTTTGTTTCCCTGGGCTTTATGGGACTTGTGTACACATGTATAAACGGATTTGTACTCACGGTTCAGAGACTTGACGGCACAGTGCTGCTTCTGCCCGTCTGGCTCCAGCAGAGTTCCGTGGAAAACGCAGCCGAAATGACCTGCAGGTAGCAACACGATGTGAGTTAGTCCGCATCATCGCGTTCAGAAAAAGCCCATGTTGAATCCCTGCAATGCCCAAATAACAAAGCTTTGCCCCCGCACGACATAAAGCTCTCTGTACGAAGCGAAACACTGAATTAGATGCACCACTTTCAGTTAAATCGACTAGTTCTGTTCTCATGTCAACCAACCACTCACCAGTTTTTTCTTTGGAATAAACTAACAAGCTGGACGTGTTGCTGCCGTGAACTGGATCCTATTTTCTTAGAGGATAGAAGTGTATTTAGAGACACCAAAGCTCTTGGAGTCCAAGCTGAATGGACACCTGGCATGTCTCTTTCTGCTATAAACCTGATGCATCATGGGTGAAACTATGACTAAGGAACATTTCTAAAGCATAGGCATTTGTTTTGGCACCGCATGAAAGGTGAGAGCTGCTGACCAAAATGAATGCCAGGAGGAGTTAATTTTTTTGTATGTGCGAACGTCCTCGACTAATAAAATTTTAGCTGATCCTGATCACATCTTCTCTGCCACGGCTTGTGTTGCTTGATGTACCCATAGAGCAGTATGCGCAGCAACAGTTCCTAAATCTTGCCCTTACATGGTAAAAACTTTACGCACCAGCTAAATGACTCTCCTCGCTCGCTGTGAGACATGGCAGGCCATTTTTGGATTCTGTGCAATCAGCAACCTTCATCTCGGCCTGTGGAGGCCTTATCCTCGACAGAGCCACTATGATTAAGATCAAGCATCCAGCCAGCTGGATCCATGATCACAGCTGTTGCAGAAATCTGATATTTCTGTTCCGCTGTTTACATGTAAAATAAAAAAAAAAGTTTGGGGCAGGGGCGTCAAGGTGATTTCATGTAGCGTCTGCAGATTCGTGGGCTGGAAAACAGTTTGATTTGAAAACATGTTGAAGCACACGTGACTCATCCGAGTCGAGTTACCCTCGACAGCAAACGCAGATTCTCTACAGTTACCAGCCAGCACACACTAAATCTCCACATGCAAGTAACCCAGTATAAGGTTTATTCATTAATACCCCACACAGGCTGATAGCATGCGCCAACCCCCCTTGAGTTATTGTTCATTTTATTGAATTATATCTCTATTTAAGACGCGAGGGCTCGCCCCAGGCCGCGAGGGTTGCGGGCAGAAAATGAGCGGAGCGTTCTCCTATCACGTCCCTGCAGATGGCCGCGGGTGTTGGATTACGTCTCCCAACAATGGACCCTGGGAATTCTAGCTGTGAACAAATCATCCTACGCCACTTTAAAAATCCTGCCTCCAAATCCCGTCTCTTTTCTGCGGGGTGGGGGTGAGGGGGTGTGGTGAGGGAGGTGGGGGGTGGCAATCCAGCCGAGGGGGGCAGGGGGCTGTCGTTGTAAGGTTTCAGGGGTTCTGTGGGTTGTGATGTTGAATTTGATCTGTGTGGCTGTGAGCAGCCTACTTAAACTGCACAATATGCCGCGACTTTTAGGTGCATGCGTGTCAAGCAGGTAATTAAGCTCTGTATGGACGCCTTTAGCTTTCGCACGGCTTTACATAAACCTGAGCTTTTAATCTCAGCTCAGTTGTATCGTCCACATCAGCCATGCTCCACCATAAAGAAAGAATGTCTTTATTACTTTTATTGTTTTTTCTTTTTTTGGCTATATATCCTTTCCTTTGACACAGATGTATGATATTGCAATAATATAAATATGTATACAGTGTATTATTTGTGCAATACAGTCATAAAAAGGTACAAACTTCTAATGATGACTTACTGTTGAAATAAATGATTTTCTTCATTATTGTATATTCATTTTGTACATTGATGCACATTAACTGTGTGTCTGCGGGATGCAGGACAGATACACAAAGCAGGCCAGTCTTAGCTCTGTGGATGAGGATGAGTGTGTTGGGAGATTAGCCGTGGCCACAAACACATAGTGCATGAATACGCTAATGGTGCGTAGCAGTGTTTATACAAAAAGGTGCCTGTGCAGGCAATCTTTCATGCTTTATTGAGTTATTTAGTAATGACTATTGCTAAATATTTTACAGTACATCTCCTTTATGCTGCCGTACGAGCCCAAAAAGCCCTTCATGAGCCTCTTCAATGCATTCCTCTGTTTTAATTGAGCATCATCTGCTACACTGGCAATTTGATTACTGACATTTCCATACAAACACATGTCTGTTTTGTATTTTCGATGGGACATGACCAGCTTGCTGCTCTTTGTAGATCATTCCTGGATAACAAACTTTTTTTTTTCTTCCTGAACGCAGGAAGCGGTGCGTTTTGCACATTCCACTTTGTAAAATAAGCGTGAACGGCACGTCAGCAGACCGAGAAAAGACACCCGTACTACAGATACTTCGTAGCTTGTTTCATCCAACCCAAATATCCCATTGAATAAAAAACTATGGGGGATTATCAAACATAAAGGGATTGTTCATGTGTAATATTTTGCAAACGATCTGTTTTTGCAGTGGAGACGCAGCTTTTGAGACCCACCTCTGCCGATGACCTGGTTGAGGTGAAGCAGGAGCTGCTCCCGGGCGATCACCACGTGCTGCACCTCCGTCAGCAGGTCCGGGTGGAGACAGGACGGGTCGATGTGGACCGGAGCCATCAGCAGAGGCGACACCAGCTCGCCCTCCATCCCTAGACCCATGCCGCCCCTCAGCGCCCCCAGCCTGGGGGACAGCAGCTCCCCGTTGCCCCCGTAGATGGGAGGCGCTCCCCGGCACATCTCGGGCCTGTCGGCTCCCTGATCTGGAGGCGCAAAAAAAAAGAGAAGGGTCAAAGGTCAGCGGGGGCCTCCAGAGGTGGAGGTGTGTTACATGATCAGAGGAGGGTTACTACAAAGGCAGAGAGGAACTCGACACTGTAATGAAAGTTACCCGAGCTGGAAAAAAAATGATTGTGATTTTTGGTTTTGTTACCAGAAAAAAGGAAACGCAAAGAGACATGCATGCAAATGTGTCTCATTCTAATCTAAAAAAATCCAAAACAGAAGGTGGACATAAATACTGAGGCGGTACATGGGCTACCTAGGAATTTTCAGACACTGATCCTGCAACCCCAGCACTCCCTGAGGACAAGCATTAGTTCATTAGTAAGTCTACCTTCTCAGATTTTAAACCCTCCGAGTCACTTTTCGGCAGCAGGAAAATTGCTTTGCCCATTACACTTAGGATCATAACGCGAGCGGCACCTCTCTCACGCCCTCGGGTTCTGAGCTTAAAGGAACCAAAACCACAGGTGACATCAAAGCCATCGAGGTTTCATGGCCCACAAATCCTGCTCTCGGCTGCCTCGTCTACCAGCGCCGGCAAGCACATTGTGGAGAAAGGTTATGCTGCATGAGCTACCAGCAGCACCTGTTCGTGCCTTAACCATGAACGTATATGCAACAATAAGCATTAATTACTTCCAAAACTGAGAAATAGAAATATGATAAATATAAGGCAAGATCTAAGGCTTAACTTCTTTCCCTAGAGATATAGATGGAGGAAAATCTGTAAACTCTAAAATTAAAAAAAAAAAATCCAACTAACTTTAAGGCTGCAGCTGTTAGTTAAGGCATGCACAGCTAGCGTAGCATAAAGCCCCACAGGGAGGGAAGCGGGTAGATGGCGAAGGCGGGAGATACCATAAAAATAGGGGAGGGGAATATGTCAGGTGGGGGTGGGGTGGGGTAGGGGGGGTTTATCTGGTTGACGTACCCTCCAGCAGGGTTGTTCTATAGTCGACTGACTCGTGGGAGACCATTTCGTTAGTGGGGCTGACGCTCCTCGCGTTAGCCAGCCTGTCCAGATGCTGGATGTGACCCCGGCCATCATACCACACCTCAGACAGATCTGGAGACAGAGAGTGGGGGGGGGGAGGAAAGAAGGAGAGGTATGGGAGGAAAGGACAGGATAGAGAGGGAGGAGAAGAAAAGGGGGGGATGGACAGAGAGAGAGAGAGAGAGAGAGAGAGAAGGAAGAGGAGAGGGGAGAGAGCAGAGAATTACTTAGAGAGGCGAAGCGTTTCCACCAGTGCGGCCCACACACACACCTACTGACAACCCACCAGGCAAAAAACGAGACCCAGCAGACACACATGCACACAGGTTAGAAAAGAGTCTCGACTCAAGTCTCAGGTATGCACGCACACACGCACACGCACACGCATATTCAGAAGGCAACTTAAAACACTCTTCACTACATGCATACGCTATATATTTGATAAGAATGTCTGTATGCATAGATATTAAAGAGTATATACTGACTGTTTTTCTTTTTTTTTTTTATCTTGGTCAGTTTTCACATGGCAATGTTACACATTTGTTTTGGTTTTATCTGTCTCGGCAGCAGTAGAAATGGACTTGACCTGTGACCCCGACCTTGACACGGCTTCGGCCTGCGCTTCCTGTCTTACCGTCGATGTGTTTGTTCCTCCTCCACATGAGCAGCGTTCCCAGCAGCAGCAGCAGCAGGCTGACGAACACGCAGCCCACGATGAGGCCCGTGTAGTCCTGCTCCTGGGCCAGCGTCACCTTGCCCAGATGCCTGATGGTGTCGGCCTGGCGCCACTGGAAAGAGGCGAGAGGGGTCACGGGAGTGAATGTTAGCGACTGTAATAATTACTGTTGAAATTCCTTTCATCCACAGGTCAGAGGTCAGGTACAGCTACTGAACAGCTGCTTGGGATTCTTGTAGGGTTTTCAATGTTTGGAGTCACTGTTTTGACTGCTCCATCAACTTGATTGGCTTTGGACAGTGGTCAGATGAACAGTGGGGAACACATACATCAGGGAAGCACAGGCGCTAGTTACTGACCATACAGGATCCTTTTTCCAAACAAAAAATGTTTAGTTAGCATGATAAAGTCATTTAAATCACATGCCATCTTTTCCTTCTACATTGTTAGAATTCGGAGCCTATGAACATGTACATTTTAGATGTCTACATCTCTGAAAGAAACAATGTCAGTGTTTGTCCAACAATTTTTTTTTAATTCCCACATGACACTTCTGCAAATTGCATATTGGCCCTCGATTGGATATAAACTAGGCTTGTAGGGTATATGGTTTAAATTAAGACTTTAGCAGATGAATGTGAAGACATACAGAGAAGCTCGGACCTCCAACTGAAGGACTAAAACATGGTTTCAACTTTAAGTTTAGATTCACTTGCCTAGAAATATGTTACCGTCCTTGGTCCTACAAACTGCACTATTTGTAGATAGATGCTCGATATACATGAAATGATTTGAAGGACATGCGACTGGCATTCAGACATACGGCATACAATACCATACACATATGCACACGCACACACACACACACACACAGTCTGGAGGCAGATTACATCAGTGATATTGCTTCTGCTATTATTACGTTTAGTGGAAATGAGGTTTCTGCTGCTGCCTGTCGCTACAGATGGGACAGTGTGTGTGTGTGTGTGTGTGTGTGTGTGTGTATAAATGAGACTGTCTGGGCATGTCTGGGGGTAGGAGATATATTAACGTGTGTAGGTTCGTGGAGCTGAGGGATATTAGCAGCTGACCCTCCCTGGAGATAAAGGCTTCCCTCTGAAGGCCAGTTCACCAGTCACCAGCGATGAGGCTGATAGCGTCTGGTCTGGAGCGCACCGCTGTCTCACCAAACGCTGACCGCTGGATATTATCTTCAACGTCTGCGGCACAGCGTCTAATGTTAGCTCGTATCATCATGAAGGCTTCATATTTTTGCTTATCAGCCCTCCGTTGATGTTTGTCGCGCTACCTGTCGCGAACAAGGATGCTAAATTAAATGAGGCTCACAGGCCAGAAAATACGAGAAATATTAATAATATAGAACTGCACCGTGAAAAAATAATGTGTGGATTGTACAAGCTTCAACAGTGTATATCATCAATACATAGGTGCGGGTATGTGGGCTATCACAGCAGAGTTCAGGAGTGAAACCTAATGTAGTCTTTCCTATTTGCAGGGTTCTGCCTTCAATGAGAGAATGTGAGGCTTCCTTCTGGTATTTCCATACAATAAGTCCCCTTCTCACGACTCGGGGGATGCTTGACTTCCATTCAAGTGACAAGACAGCTGGATGCTGAGCCCTCTCACTCAACACGCTGTGTAATAAATTCTCCCTGAGCTGTTTTTTATAAGGGACTGCATTAGGCCAGGAGAGTTATTGAAGTTTCCTGTAAATGATCTGGAACGCCTGCAGGAATGTGGTGCGTTCACTGAACTTCCCAGAGCGTGGAATTAAGAGTTCAGCGCGAGTGATCCCGCACGGCCTTTTGGGAGCTCATTCGGCAAAGTCGGATTTTACTTTTTTATGATTCGTGATTTTTTTTTTTAGAGAATATCGTGATTATAACATAAAAAAATGGAATAAAATACGAAGAAAAAATGTGTGATTCAGTTTTTTTACAGTCAAGAGGTTTTGGGAAAACTTAACTGGTTAATTGACAATGTAGTAAGTCTTTTAAAATGGTATAGTTTATGACCTTTTTGTGGCATAAACACCTTTATTGTACAGTAAAACACGTCAGGAAGTAATGGGAGAGACGTGCAAACATCCACTGTGGCCTGATTCGAACCAGGGTCGCCTGCTTAAAGACCGAGCTCTGCATGACAAGTGCTCTACCCCTACGCCACTGCAGCACACCGATCGCTTTGTTTTTATAACTTGTTTGCTCTGTTCACGGCCAATTTGATATTAATCTACAGCTTCAATTACACCTGGCATGCATGCAAACAAACACACACGCACACACACACGCACACACAAACACACACACACACACAGGGCAGCTCGAACAAAACTTCTATTGAGTGGAAGATGCCCTACGTGTGGGTGTGGATGCTTGTTTGCAGTGAGCTGGGCGTCTTTATAAACAAAAGTTAATTAGCTTATTAGAAGAAATTGTTGTTGCCAAAGCCAACTGCCACCTAGCATGGAGAGGTGGTGCCCAGACAGGTGGAAGCACTGTACAACTGTGTGTCTGTATGTTAATGAAGGTGTCTACATCTACAGTATCTCTATTCAAAGCTTTTTGTCAAAGTGCATTGTTCCCTTAAAAGCTGCTCAAAAGAGATGAAACAGCTTTTCTGCCTTCAAAGAAATGCCTGATGTGTGCCTCACCTCCACCTGCAGCCCCTTGACAGTGGCGGCCTGCAGCTCGGTGGGAACGGTGCACTCCAGAGTGTTCCCGACCAGTATGAGACTCTCACAGCTGTGATTGGAAACAGTCAGAACCTGACACTTCATCGCCTCCCTGTCCATCCGGTCACCCTGTAACAGGGGGTGGGAAAGAAGATGGGGAGAATAGAAGGAAGAGGAAGGAAGTCAAAGGGGAAGGGGTGTAGAAAAAACACAATAACCTTTAGAAAAGAAACCCTACAAATTCAAGATCAGCACTGTTACAAGCACAGTTGAAGCTGAAGTCAAAAGGTCACAGCACACGGGCGAAAAAGGCTTCGTCTCAACAGCAGATAACTAACTATGAGCTCGTGAAAAAAAATTGTCCTAACGAATGATTTACAATTTTACAAGTTCGTCAAGGTTTTAGCTTTGTTGCAGTGATTCATTTCTGTTCATGCTCGCCAGCGGAGGATTCCTTGCAGATGTGCTTAAGATGTCGCGATGAGGGACAAAAGCCACAGTCCTGGTTCTGAGAAAAAAACTATTTAAAAGTTCATCTGAGGATCATGTGGAGCTTCAGTCGCCCGAATTTTATCTTCAGTCCCTGTTGTGTAGAGGGGCTTCTTATAAAGTTTGGATGGAAAGAAAAGTCAAATTTTATAGCCAACTTAATTGCATATAATGTGAGTGTGAGGATACGGGATGGAACACTGAGTAATTGTGTTCCTTATTAGGGCCTCTGGTGTGTTTCTGGGCCCTGAAGCGCAGTGCACTGTGAACATGTGTTTGAAGTCGTCTGCCCCACAGCCTTCCTGAGAGTGAAATCTGGCTCCGTACTCTGGTATGAAGTAATCACACACTTCAAGACCGTGTTCTTTGCAATTTACAGACTCCACACAGCGCCGCTGGAGTAATTAACACAGTTTCACACAACAGGCGAACTGCCTGTGCAGCTTATAAACACGTTATAGGCCTTTTAAAAAGGCCACAAAATGACGGGAACATGCTCGACTGAATTATACTAATTTTATAGGCCGGAAGGATAATTGCCGTTGCAAACTCGTAGCTTTTCATTCAGGATGAATCTGAATTTGGGAACAGTGCGATCATCATCAGGTTAAGCGGGAAAGGCCTCTCTTCCTGGCAGAGTGTTTCATCGTTAATAATCGTTGGAAGGACAGAGTGGAACTTGAGGTTGTCGCAGCTGATGAGTGAGACAGAGCCACTTATTCTGGTCTTGTGACCCTCGGCGGCTCGACAACGAGCCCCTTCTGAGACGGAGCTGGAAACACACACACACACACACACACAGTCATTGTCCGTGTGAGTGTGTGTGTAACCGAGTTAGCGAGCCGTGCTGTTTGACGGGAAGCTGTGAAATAACAACATAACACAGCTCACTTACTTCTTCGGTTTCCCTATTTGTTTTGTACTTTCAAATTTGCTCTCCGTTTGTGTTGCTCTGTTGCCTCCCTCTCTCTCTTTCACGCACGCGCGCACACACACACACACACTAAAGCATGCACGCCACACACACACACAGACTTGTTTGAGTGCAGCAGAAGGCAATAAAGAGAATGATCACATTCGTTGCGTGACAGCTTGGGATTTTCCAATTTGACACAGAGTGGAGGCTCACACCTGTTCATACACTCACTCCTTCTCTCTCTCACACACACACACACACACACACACACTGTACGTTGACAGTCAACAAACCCGGCAACACAAACCACTAATTCACTCACTTATGTGCAATTAGGACACACGGAAAGACAACACTTTGAAACAAATTCGTCCAATACAATCCCCGCTCGCTGCGGAAAGTTAAAGTCGTTAAAGTTATTAAGCAGCCGTCACGTATCACACACTCTAAATAAACAGCTATGATAAATTGTAAATTAAATGCGTCTGAGTCTTCCGTGAAATGATCGCCCGCGATAAAGGCCTGGCCGCGGGCCAAAGCTAACAGCCCTTCATGTGCCACACACACTGGCGGAGCTGTCAGTCAGAGCTGAATATTCCTTTATTTTTCCTGCTATTAGCAGCCATTTCTGAGGCAAAGTTATCAGATGGCTCCAAATGAGCCTCGCATTCGCCTTTTTAGTGGAGGCCACTGAAGGGCACGGTTATCAGATGGCGTTAAATGTGGCCTGTTTCGGTTTGATGCCTGGTACCGCCCCTCACCCCCCGGGTAAAAACTGGGGGTCTGTCTGGGCTGAAGGGGGGGGGATGAAGGGGGGGAGAGAGGTTGGGTTGGCGGTGGATTTAGCAACAGGGCCAAGGTCACGTCTGGGAAAAGAGCGAAAGAAGAATAAAAAAAGAGAGAGAGAGAGAGAGAGAGAGAGAGAGAGCCAGGATCCCCTGCGAGCAGTTCAGCACAGCTGCCACTAAACGTCGAGCTGCAGTCAACAACACACAAAAAAAAAAGAATAAGAAAGAAAGAAACGAGGAGAAATATGTATTTCATTGTGTTTGTGAGACAGGCTCCTGGGACTGTGGGGACTCGTTTGAAAAGCGGCATTAATATGTCAAAAGCTTTGACCTCGGCAGCCAGAACAATGCGAGTCAGCTGAGAGAATGCATAGAGAGGTATAGCGCGGTGGAAGCGTGGGGAAGGTGGAGGTGGTGGGCGTAAACAATGGGAAACAGACTCCACTTCCTGTTTTTCTTTCAGTATTGTTTCCTTCCCAACTTGACCTGGGACCATGAGATGCCTGTACGTGTGAATGTGTGCGCGTGTGCGTATACATTCATCTCGTTCAGTAAAGGTCGAGCAGAGGCTCTCGCAAAAATCTTGGAATTGGTTTTAAAACCTAAAGTGGATGAGAGCAGTTCTCGCTCACCTTCAGCTCCACGATGCTCTTGTTGTCCTTGGAGGTGAGCTTGGGGTCCTGGAAGAGGGGGTCCTCCACGTAGATCAGGTCCCACTGATCCGTGGAGTAGCCGTCCAGGACGAACGCCACCTTGGTGACCACCGGGGGCGGCAGGGCCAGTTTGGCCAGAGACGGCGTGGTGCATTGGATGGACGTCCGGTTCTCCCCATACACACAACTCTGGAGGAGGGAGGTGACAAATAGAGGAGAAACACAGGTTGTAAATATAGAACATCTGAGCTGCAGGCTCCATCAATGGAATCAGTATTAAATATACAAATACAAAGCTATTAAACCTCTTAAGACACTGCAGTACTGGAGCTAGCACACTTCAGCCATAGGTTTCCATGTGGAAACAACGCAAGAATTATGGTCGGAAAGTTGTTTCGCATTGATTGAAACCATGCAGCGGCCAAGTTAGCCAGGAATCAAACGGAGGATGAGACTGGCGATGAAACCACAAAGCAGCAAAATAACGTTGTCCAGCCTCAGAAGGTTAGGAGATTCCTGTTGAAGACATGCGAAGCATCCATCCATCCATCCATTGTCTATCCCGCTTATTCCCTTTCGGGGTCGCAGGGGTCTGCTGGAGCCTATCCCAGCGCGTTAAGGCGAGAGGCAGGGATACACCCCAGATGGTCGCCAGCCAATCGTGGGGCACACACACCATTCACACACCATTCACTCTCACACTCACACCTATGGGCAATTTAGAGTTTTACCAATTAACCTGAGCATGTTTTTTGTATTGTGGGAGGAAACCGGAGTACCCGGTGAAAACCCACGCAGACACGGGGAGAACATGCAAACTCCACACAGAAAGGCCCCAGACCCAGGCCCAAGGCGGTCTTGAACCTGCGACCTTCTTGCTGTGAGGCAACAGTGCTACCCACCGCACCACCGTGTCGCACATGCGAAGCAGCTTTTGGAAAATTTTCCGTAATGTAACCAATCACTTTGAGATGACAACTAACTTTAAACTTAACTAACTGGCCCAATGCTGCTTGTCACAGCTGATCTGATGAGGCCGATACTAAGGTGCTGCACCTAGGAACGAGCCTTTCTTCTAATTAACCAATGTACGATCACATTAAAAAATGTTCTATTCAAATTAAACGCAACTGTCCAACAAATACACGTCTTCCTTTATTGGATAGTGGGCAGTAGGGAGGCCGACAGGAAACGGGGGGGTCAGACATGGGTGTAAACGGCAACAAAGGTCTGGCTGGGATCCAGCTGGGGACATTATGGTTATGCAGCAGGGCATGAACCGTTCGTCGCTACGTTTATAACTCCAAAAGGTTTCAAAGTGCAAGTGGAAAATACATCTAACATGTGAGGGAGCCCAGAAAGTCCACAAGCACGTGAGCAAGAAGCCGACGGGGTTTCTGCACAATAAACAATAAGCATCAACCCCAACCATTGTGGAATCACAGTGCACCCTAAAAAACAATCCTCGTATCCTCAGGAGACCACTCGCAAAAACATTCCACTGACTCTTGACTCAACCCTCTCCGCAACATACTGAACGTTAACCTCCACCCCGAAGAAATCCTTTTTTGAAACTGAAAATCTGGCTTTCATGTCGACCTCGGGCAGCGATGGACCACGTGTCGCCGAAGTTTGAGGCTTAAGCGTTTTCCTTTTTCAGTCACTCGGCCAGACGAGCGCAACACGATGACTGCCCTCCTGAAAATACCAGCTGAAAACTCTCTCCTTGTCGCCATATTTCAAACAACGACGGCGTTTCGGCTCCCTCTGATCACCGGCTTGTTGCCCCACAGGGTCAACACATGGTTTGAGCTAGTCCTTTCCCAACACGACCTGGCCCTCAGGCTCATTCTGTACGTACAGTAAACCTGAAATAGTCCTATGATGAAGTGAAGTCATGTTTTGAGATATTTTCTAAGACCTTCAAAGTCTAAGTCGATAAGTAAACTAATAAATAAGTAAACTTGTTCAACTCAACGCAACTCAGACTGAATGCAGCTGTACTCAGCAGCTTCTGGAGGCTTCTTTTATACTCACACATTATACGAGACAACCCCTGTTTTCAGACACTGGCGTTTACACATGTGGCCCCCGAGGCAAAGCGGAGTTTCATTCCACGTTGGACGCAGACCAGGTAGCCCCCCCCCATGCTATTGTGCTCATTACGCCCCCCCGAGCCAGAGGCAGAAAGCAGGGAAAACAGAAACATCCAGGTCCTCATTACGGAGGCGTGGCAGAGTTTCATCTTGTCTGTGCTGCGGCGTCTCGCGGGGGTCCTGAGCAGGAGGTTGGCGTCTCGCGTGTTTACCTTGGCACGGGTCTGAACCTTATATCAGCGGCGGACGCCAAAAGTTGTTTTTCCTTCCATTTGTCGCCTGCTCAGAATGGAGCTGGACTCCGTGCCTGTGTTTGTTCATTTTGTTTGGTACAATGTTTTTTTTTTTTTTCTTTTACTACTATGTGCAGCTATTAGGGGAATTACAGCACGCACTGCTGGGTGGCACGCATCCAGAGACTCACATAAGAGAAAACCACTGTGAATCTGTGCAGAAGAGGAAGTACTGTAGAGGTCAAGTAAGAACCAATCAAGGCTGAGCTGTGCGCTAAACATCTCCAGCTGGACACCGGCACGTAGTTTCAGTAGCTTTGTGAAACGATTACTCAGAAACGTTCTCGAATTCAGCTGACTTTGGCCGTCGAACGTCAGATGCTGCGGACCGACGTGTTTTCTGATTCATAGTTTGTTCAAAAGGCCGTTAAAAAGTGTGATGGCATTATATCCCTCCACACAGGTGCTCTCAGAACAAACCAGACTTGTTTGGCTACACGCTGAAAGGTCAATGTTGATATTTGCACTGTGGTAACAGCTAATGATACTGTGTGTGTGTGTGTGTGTGTTTGTCTTGTGGGCTACAAAGGTAGGTGTGTCCTTGAGTCGGTGTCCCATGATGACAGGAGGTGGAAGAAATGGATTTTGTAATCCTTGAACACATCAAACATCACCTTTACACCATTGTTTAGTGAGCAGGTGTTATTGTGTTAATGTGCTTGTTTCGCCCATTTTTTTTAAAAATAGAAAACTACACAAATTACTGAAACGGTACGAGCTTCAAAGTGGAAGCAGCCTATAGCCAGTCCCTTGTGTGTCACAATATATTAACATTAGTTTACATTGAAGATGCACAGGGACAACATTCCATGTTCCACTTTCTTTGGAAAAGCACTTTTACGAAACCTTAAAGACCCTGAGAACCATTTTTCTTCCAAGTTAGATTTCCTGCACGAGTGCTATGCAAACACAGCGTTTCCGTTTGGTCATTTCAAACAGCGATTTCAATATTCTTGGCAGATTGCTGCCTCCGTCGTGTCCGATCAGACCGCGAGCAC
This sequence comes from Eupleurogrammus muticus, assembly GCA_036785175.1. Lineage (NCBI taxonomy): Eukaryota > Metazoa > Chordata > Actinopteri > Scombriformes > Trichiuridae > Eupleurogrammus > Eupleurogrammus muticus. Next base: position 8,818,180 of record JAYKQN010000010.1, on the reverse strand, counting down.
ACGGTGCTTTCTGCACGTCAAACTATAAATACAGATGTTTTCCCTACTCTCACTGTCAGTTATATGATGAATATTTAATAACGTACGGAAGTAGCTTTTTTTTTCCAATTTGCTGTGTTCGCTGCTGCTGCTACGATGTTTTAATTGCGATTTTCTGAAGTGAAATTGGGCAGCCGCTAAGTTTGCGTTCACCTCCCCTCTCAACAGACTGGTGGAAACGTGACTTCTGACACTTTGACTGATATCTGACTCCCCAGTGACTCGCAGTAACAGCAGCTCTGGTGAAGTGTTGCTGAAACTTCCTCATCCACTTCCCAGCCGGGCTCCCTGGTGAACTATAACAGCGCACACACACACATGCACACACACACACACACACACACAAACATGCTCAAAAGTTCTGTGCATATGACATGAGCAGCGCTTTTCAAACACACACATGCATGTGTATAAAACGTGCATTTACAGTATGTTGGTGTGCAGGGTAGCACCGGGTCAGCTAACAAAAGCAATCCAATTAACCTTCCTCCTTCACACACCAATAAGGAGCAACTACAGCAGGTCCAGAGGGTAGGCCCCCCCCCTCACCATACCACCATCAACCCGCTCTCGCCTGTCTCCTGAGAGCGCGGTGAAAGGAAAAATATCCTGTGAATTAGTGGAAACCTCAGTCAGCCTCATTGTTCGGGCCGATGCCTCCTCTGGTCTAGAGCGAGGGGAGCTGAGGAGCCGTAGGCCGGGAGCAGCTGTAAATACAATCGCTGGGAGCCGCCGGGGCAGCGAGCGGCCCGCGCGCCGCGCCGCGGGGTGATGAGAGAACCAGCGATCCCCGAAAAAAACAAAAAAAACCTCCGCCGTCCCGGGAGGATCATTAGTGGAACCGCCTGCGAGAAACCCAAGTCATAACGGAGCTCCCACGTACGAGAGCTTGTCGAATCTACAGTGATTTATAGCTGTGTTGTTATTTACCCTGGACTCAAGGTTTCCTTACCAGAGCTGCCTTTGCGCATTATCTTGACGTGCTATGTGTAAATTTCATTCTTTCCTCTCGTGTGTCTGCTTTTTTTTTTTAACTTCACATATGTGTTTCGCATTTTGTCTCTTTTGAGACCATAGGCTGTAGAATCCGTGTCATGTTTGACGATTGCGCTAATGAACTTCAGCAGCCTGCACTCAAACGAACCGAACGTTCTGAGTTACAGGCCACGTCAAATCGAGTCCAAGATCTATGAAAACATCTCAGATGTCATTAACTTAACGCGTGATTGAGGAGAGATGGAACGAGCATATGCGGCGTAAACGCTGTAAAGCGCATCAACAAATTTCTCTAAAAAAAAAAAAAAAAAAAAAAAAAAGGCGGCGGGCATGGGAAAAGGAAAGAGGCTTTGTGAGGCATTCAGGTGCCAGCTGGTGGGATTTATCCCGCTGGGGTGAGATAGGAAGAGGAGTCTGACACGAAACCAGCCAATTTGTGAACTCGAGCGACAGGTGTCTGGCTCCGGTGAAGCCTCGAGTTAAACCGAAAGTATCTGTGATGGTGGAGCCCAACCAACCGAGGCTGGCACACAGAGCGCGAGCAATGTGAAAACTCACAGATCACTTTTTGGTCTGTTTGTGTTTTTTTTTGTTTTGGGGGGTTTGCGGCTGCAGCAGCTCTTCACGACAGATTGTTAAAAAAAAAAAAAAAAAAAAAATCTCTTTCATGTTTGTGGGAAAGCTGAGATTGGCTTAGACCAGGCTTTACAGCAGATCTAAGGGGCAGATATGGAGCCCCCCTCTGTTAGCCCCCCCCCCCCCAGCTTTCTCTATGCAACCTGGTTCTCTGTGAAAAGAAGAGCAGATTTCTCCCGCCGAACCAAACGCCGTTCCGTCTCCCTGCTACCAGACCTAAGCCAATCGCACGTCGCTCGTGAAAAAAATTCGCGAACGGCGCTCCGGAGGCGGCGCTGGCTCGCATTACCCAGAGCGCCGTTCCGCTGGCGATGGAAAACCTCTGGGACGTCCGTTCGTGAAAGATCCTCGAAAGGTTAAGACAATAAGACGCTTATACTGTCCCTTCCCAGGCTGAGCCTTAACTCATCCCGTTTACTGGAAGGAATTTAACAGGCGACAGCTGGGGCCCTACGGGGCATGATCCCATCCTAAATCATTAGTAATGATAGCCTTATTTTATACAGGCCTCTCTCCCTCTCCCTCTCCCTCTCTCTATTCTTTCCCCTTCCTCTCTGGTTTGTTTTCCCAGTTTAAAATGAACAATAAACTATCAAGGTTTCAACACTCTGTCTTTCAGTCTCTCCTGACTCATTTAGTCTGCACATTCAAACATAAGGGTTTCAAGCAAGTTCAAGAAAGTCAAAGCCCCTAGTTTGTGTGTGTGTGTGCGTGTGCAAATCGACTTGAGAAAAGAACCCAACCTCGGCGAAGCATGAATGAGCCTAAAGTCACAGGTGAAACCGTGCACAGCTGGAATAAACCTGCAGGTCAAGGACAATGCATCAGTCTAAAACATTTGCTGATGTTTAAGCACGTTTGGAGTGCGACCACGGAAGGGACTCGTCTCTTGCAGGTGTCACCTCGGAGCCGCTTAACCGCGTGCTCAACATGAGTGAGCAAAGTGTATAGGTAACCACAGCAACCAATAAACGCACAGCTGCAACAGCCTGACCAGGACGGCTACGAAAACAGTTCCGCGGCGTTGCCACGGCCATGGAAGAATTAGGAAAATAATGAAAAATGGTCTTATTTGTTTTATGCATCAGGACTCGTGTGTATTTTATCACAAAGGATGTGTTTTAAGGTCATCCTAAAACAGCAGTCAGAAGAGCTTTTCCTGCCTGTAACCACGCCTCCTGTTCTTATGGACCATCATAAGATCCCCTGCAAATGTGCTTACACACAAAAATCCACAGTTCTTGTTTCTGAGGAATAAAAAAAAAGAAAAAATGTATTTAAATGTTCATCTGGAGATAATATTAAGCTTACGGTAAGCCATTTGAGTTAGTCAAACACAGTCAATAACTGTTTCACAGTGTTTTCCTGTTCAGCTGCAGTGGAAGGCTCGTAACAAAAAAAGAGGGAATTTGGCACTAAAAGTATTGACTTATGAAAGATATGCAAGGAGGGTTGAATCCAGGGCAAACGGGCTTCATAGTTGTCAGTCGGCCTCCTTGAATAACCATGACCTGGATGACTGGGAATCTTCACACACAAATCTCAGAGATATTGACTTGATTTGACCTAATTGGACGGCTGAAGCTTCCCATTAGCTTCGGGTAAACTTTGAAATACATTTTTACAGGAGGAGGACTGTGGAGTTTTGTTCCCCTTCGCTTACACTGTCAGCGGTGTAATGTCCGTATGTACAGGAGAAATTTTACTGCGAGGAAAAACGCGTGCATCGCTAAAAGGTCAGAGGTGAACGCCTGGATCCTTTAAATGTATCCGGTCGGGATGAAGGCGATGTCCAGGTGCAGCGACGGGAACCCGACTGCTGACGAAAGGGGAAAACGGAAGATAGAAGCTCAGATGCTCGCAGGCGTCGACGTGGAGATTTGAAGCAGCAGCGTCGGGTCATAAGTCTGATTTCAGAGCCCTCAAACAACGCCTGTTCACACCGTTGGTGTGGAACGAAGCTGGAGCTCCCCAAGGAACCATCCACCACTGACCCGAACACAGGCCAATGACCAGGGGAAAGAGGAGACGCTGCAGGGAGTGTGTGTGTGTGTGTGTGTGTGTGTGTGTGTGTGTGTGTAAGAGAGAGAGAAAGAGAGAGATTAGAGATAAAGGAATGTTCTGTGACTCAGATTTTAGATGCGGGCTTTATTCAATGAGAGTACTGTATGTGCTCTATATGAGTGTGTGTGTGTGTGTGTTTACTGTTGTTATCTCCTGAATGAACCTGCAGCAGCAAGTGCTTCAGAATTACAGATAACATCATCACAAAGTGCTACCTGTCTTTGACGCACCTTTGCAGAGACAAACATCACACACACACACACACACACACACACACAGTTGTTTGTTATTACTCACATAGGAAAATGCCACCCGTGTTTGTGCTTAAAAAAACAAAAATGCATCAAACAGCTACATGTAGTTAAAGCTGCACAGCCATGTTTCCAGATATTATCCGTTTCAGTTTGAGAACGTAATGAAAGGTTAAATTACTTCCTGACATGGGAGAATTGTGTTCGGTTAACCCTTATAAAAAAAAAATAAAAAAGCCTACTTTTCTTTCAAAGGATGGTGGTATCATTTCAGCAGCAACTGCGGTGAAACCCAAGCTGTGAGCCTGTTATCCAAGTGCACTGTAGGAGTGGATCAGAGGGTCAGGGGGTTCACATAGAGTCAAGCCACAGCGGGTAGTGGCCGTATCATTACCTCAGACAGAGCCCAAACAGAAAATTCATCGGCCAGGTTGTACAACACTGGCCAGAAGAATTATTGGAACATTGTTAATAACTGTTATGAGATTATAGTGGAAGTCTATTTGTTTCAAGCGTTTAGGTTTTTGGAGTTCCCGTAAGAAGTGATGGCCATCTCCACTGGAAATAGGACAAATGAGCGTTTTAAGAAAACACACATGACGCGTGTTGAAACGGCCTCTCTGCGGCGGTGGATTGTTTGTCAGTGTTAAAGAAGAGATTTGTAGCTCCTGACTAATAAGAACAAACAGGTGGGAACGGCTGCTTTCAGCCAACAGCTATGTGCAGCCCTTCCTGTGTCTGATTCTCTCCGTGTGAGTGTTCCTTTGACTTATGACCTGGACGACTGAAAATCAAATATTTTCGCCGTATTATAAAAACACATTTTGCAAAAGCGCTTACAATCACGCAACATCAATTCCAGGTATTTTAAAGGCTTGCAGACAGCGTGGTGAAAAGCCGCTGAGTGTCAGGTACAGATAATTTAAAACGCCGCCAGGCCCCCGAAGTGAAGCAGCGATGACGTCTATGAGGCATGGACGCGTGTGTGTGTGTGTGTGTGTGTGTGTGTTCTTTTCCTGCCGTAATTAGAAAAAAGTCTGACGGAGGCGAGGGGAGCCAAGAGCGTCCTAAAAGCTCCACTCCGCCACTGTGCGTGAGTCGGCGGTGACAGCTGGGCCGTACAGATGTTCCGCTTCCTTTCTTCTTGCCTCCGTCCGACACTTTCTTTCCCCTATTGTCTGTCGAGAAGTCCCGTCGCTTCTCCGAGACGCTTTCAGACAGCTTTAGCATGTTTTAATGACAATCCCATGCGCGTCACGCTTTACGTTCGCATTTCGCCTGCTGTTCGTCGGGTCGTATTTCTTTCCAGAGTTCCTTCGTCACAGTCATTTCACATTCGCACCACAACTCGAGAAATACAAATCACAATTACACCGAAAAGCAAAAGGTGACTAAAAGAACAAAAGGGCTTAAAAATCACTTAAAAATTAATTAAAGCGACCCCATTAAGAAAAAACACTATTTCCGAGCTTGTGCAAATGTAACTGTGAAATAACACCAACCAATCAAGTTGCATCAATAGTATTTTCTGTAGAACTTGTACCCTACTTCTGTTTCCCTGACTGACCCCTGCTCTCTGAGGGGGCGTGGCCTACCCCACCAGCTCTCGGCCAATCACGACAGAGTGGGCGTTTGGGTAGAGGGGGGAGGGGCTATGCAGGCTGATTCAGAGAGAGTGTGTCAGATGGCAGAATGCATTGCTGCTACAGCTGCGTGTCAATGATAGAAGCATGCCTTTTTTTAAATGCAGACTATTGAAAATGACATTTTGTTTTTCTGGTTTTCTCTACATAAATGCACTGAGGCTCATCACCCTTGCACAGTACTGCAGTGTCTACCACAGCAACGAAACCTGCACTAGGTCCTTGTGGTGAAAACGCACGGAAAGTCCCTTAATCTTTCATCATTTGGCTCACGGAGTTCACATAAGTTGATGCATGATCTCTGTAATACAAATCCTTCCGTCGGTGCGTGAGTGCAAACTCGTTTTCCAAAGTGATGGATATCTCATTTTGGGACACGAAACCCTCCTCGTACTCACCACGTGGAAGACCTCTGCATCCTGAGCGGTGGTGAGGACCATCTGGGGCTGGAGGCCGGACTGCAGGAAGAAGCCGTGAGCCGACAGCGTGCAGCCTCCGCTACGGTGAGGGGGGGGATATTTTAGCGTTAGCATCAGACGGAGAGACACAGTAGATCCCCACTGGGAGGCACCTGCTGTTAGCGTTAGCAGTTTAGCCACTCGTCACCTCCCCCACGTTTCCTCTCGCTGTAAAACTCAAACATTAATCTGTCCTGGCTCATCCACAGACACCCTCAGTCACTCTTTTCCTTCACTTTCTCTCTCTCCCGTGGATCACCACTGTGGTGAAGAAATACCCAAGACCTCAAAATCTGAAGGAAATAGATGTGGACGTTGACAAAGCATGATATCCAAACCATTCCTAAATATCCATATACACTATTTAAGCATTTCAGCTCCGCTCACACTGTAGGACGCTGCACACATGCACGGGTCTAACCTGATGAAGGAGCGCGAGGGCTGGATGCTGTTGATGATGGGGTCTTGGTTGTAGGTGAACAGCACCGGGGCGTGGCGCTCCACCGAGTCCACCGTCAGCTTCACGGGTTGCTTGGAGGGAACGGCGTTCGGAGGCGTCTTACAGGTCAGCATGTTGGACGACATGCTGAGGAAGAGGGGAATGATCGGAGATGGTTCTGCGTTATTGTACTGTACGGTGGTGGTCATTGTAAAAGTCACTAATCACGGCCTGTTATGAAGTGAAAGAGACAAGGAGATATTGTGAATTCAAAAAGTTGCGTAAACTGACCTCTGGATCTTACAGACAGCCTTCCCCACAGTCACCTCCTGCTTGTTTCCAGTATCCAGAAAAGCTCCTCTGATTGTCAGCATGGTGTTTCCAGACTTTGGCCCGAATAATGGGAAGATCTCATGGATCACAGGATCCTGGAAGCAGAGACCACCGGATATTTACCCAGTTCTGTCTAATGACACGAGCACGTCTTTGACATGTATGTAGGCGATTTTTTTTATTTTTTTATCTCCACCTAATAGGTTATGCGTTTGTCTGTCTGTTTGTTAGCAAGATAACCCAAAAGGTACAGGCCAGATTCTTGTCAACCTTTCAGAGAATGCTGGGAATGAACAGATGAGTACATTTTGGAAATGATCCAGAAGAAATCCTGATTCCTGGATTGCTTTGAATGTTCTGCTGTCTGGCGTTACACCTTTAAACTCATTTAGGGCCACCTGGAGGGAATATCTTGCATTGGCATGGCTTGGTCATATGCTTGGCACAGGTCTGCACTCTCAGGGTGCATTTCTAGCTTTTTTGTGGTTTTTGTTTATTTTTTGCCAAAGATACATTTTCGCTGCGAAAAACTTCTTCTTACCACAAAGGTGAAGCCTTCCATCTTGGCGACCTTGTTGCCACTGGTGACCTTGACTGTGTGTCCCGTTGGGGTGAAGTTCCCACTGAACACGGGGGAACACTGCATCTCAGTCCACCTAAACACAGAAACAACACACAGACCAGGCATTATACGCTGCCACAGCCACCCAGCGTTTATCCTAATTCAATGATCATGTCCTACCCCGGAGGAATGCACAAAGAGGCAATCTAGGATCGGGTGGATGGTGTTTTTTTTTATTTTTTTGTTCAATTCGTAATGAGGTTGTTTGTAGCAAAAGGGTCTTTAGAATGGGACGTGGCCCCGGTGGATTTGGAAAAGTGGAAAGTCTGGATGCAGCGATTTTTCCCCAGCAATTTTTCAGTTAGGGGAGTCATGTGTTGAATAGGGCAGCCTGCAGGACGCAGAGGGGGCAAAGTGGGGGGGGGGGTGCTTCTTAACATTCTTCCTTCAACAATAAGCCCTGTTAAACCTGCACAGCTCCTATAAGACGCCAACTTATGTGGCACCTTTATCTTGTAAATGCTCCCCTCTTGACACATACTCAAAGGTGGCCTTTCAGATATAACAGGGCTCTATTCAAAGTGCACGCACAAGGCATGCAAGCGTAACGTGCACGTCCACTCACAGACAGTATCGCATCTTTCCACAAAACACACACACATGTGGAATGTCTTTAGCACAGTGTGTAAGCTGCATGCTCCCTGAAGCGCGCGCGCACACACACACACACACACACACACACACACACACACACACACACACACACACACACACACACACACACACACACACACACACACACACACACACACACACACACACACACACACACACACACCTGTTGAGGCTATCTTGTCTGGGCAGCTTGCATGGAGCACCGGCCACCTCCACCGTTACCAGAGAGGCCTTGAAGTTCTCCGTCTTGTCGAAGCCAAAGTTGCGCCCGCAAATTGTCACCGTAGTCGAGCCTCGGATTGGTCCAGACGTCGGCCAGACCTGAAAGCATGCACATTTTAGTTTTTACTCAACTGTCAAATCATAAAATAAAGCACCAGTGGCGAACTGTTTCATATGTATAAAGCATACCTTGGCGTAATTTGTGTCATAAAATAAGACCCCAGCGGTGCATTAAAACTTATGTTTCTCCGTGGTAATACAACTGTCAGTAACTCTGTGCTTCGTGTTTCAAAAGGAAAGATGCAGCCTTCCCTCTCACTGTACAATGTGTGTTTGTGTTCTCAAGAAGACAAAAAAAACCCAAGGCACTGTTGAGTCTGGAGGTATAATAATAAAAAAGCCTTTAATAAGCACCACCCCCCTTATGAAGGCTTCTAACTGAAATGCATGTAATATTAAAGGCTTTTTGTTATTATAGCCTGAGACTGCATGTGCCTTGGATGTTTTCCTCATGATTGCAGTCAGTGTGGCCCTCGACTCCAAAGAAGGGTCTTTTTGCTTTGATATATATATTTTCAAAATGTATTTTATTGATAGAATGAACAATATGAATGTGAGATTTCTCCAGTTCCACAATTATGCCCTGCACATACTTCCTGTTTTGTGCTGTAAAGTGATAACAAAACACATTGATGTTTTGTCTTCTATGCAAAATGCAACTGTACAGAGACCATACATTCAGCAATGGGGGCATTTGTTTATGGCAATTAGTATTTCTGAAAGTGAAAGTGATCTAATAACAAAAACTAAGGCAACATTTTGTATATACACAAGTTAAATTTCTTTCTTGGAAGACAGTTCTTTATGATATTTGAATGCAGACTAATTTGTATTTCACTTGTGTTTTGGCATTTAAATGATGTTGTGTCTTGTCTCCAATCGCTTACACGGTGCAGAAGTAATGAAGATGCATGTAAAAACAAGGCCATTCTGACAGTAGCTGAAAGGCAAATAAACTACGAAGCTCAGACGATAACACGCGATTCATTAGGAGTTTGTAAATGTTTGTGATTTACAGCTCTGCCTGTTTTATAGGTTGCTTTTTGTTGCGTACAGACAATCTAACAGCATGAGGCGCAGCATTGAAAGTCAGAAAGATCGAACGCCACCCACACCGAGATGGTGTCAGACTGGTGTTAAACGGCACAGTGCTGCAGTGAAACTGATATTTTAGGAAAGGAAAAACTGGACAAACTCCGCTCGAGCGGAGACAAAATACAGTCCAAACACACACAGATCATGGGTTCAACACACATGAGCCTTTTTTTTTTCCCCCGGAGCAAGAATGGAGGGAGAGGAGTTAGAAAGCCTTTGAACAAAGTTTGAATCCACGATGTTCTCACATGATAGGTGTCAGCTGAGTAAGCAGGAAGCTGACGAGTTACCCGCGTTTGCTTTTAGGTGCAGTTTATTTGCACAGTGTTCAAACAGCGGTGAACGGAGGAATGAAAAATCGATAATCACGCAAGGGCGAAATAGGGATTACGTATTCTCAAATGGTGATCGTGTCGCCGTGGTTACCTTAGTGACGACAGGTGTGCAGTGGTCCTGGCTCCAGGCCGACGGGGAGGGGCACTGGTTGGCCCTGGTGCAGCGGCCATCACACCAGCCACATTCGGTCACCCAGGACGACAGCAAACAGGAGGTACACGAGGTCAGCTGATCACAGCCGGGTCCAATCAGAGGCACCTTGGTGATCTAGGAAGGAGGACAGAAGTAAGCTTTTACAAATTGGATTTCACGTCTTGCTCGGCAGCTGTGCATTTTTAACACATTTGATCACAGAACCCTGCTGGATTGGCTCTGTGTTTTTGTTAATGACCTCACTAATGCAAATTATGTTCTTGTTAACATTCAGGGATAAACACAGAACAATCTAAATCGGCTGAACGCGCGGTCTGGTATCCAGACGGCACGTCCGACAGGAGGTGTATCGGCGCGTGGCTCTGTGCCCACCTTGTTTCCTGTGGCCAGAAGCAGGGCTCCGCGCGAGTGATCGTCATCAGGCAGGGCCACGCTGGACGTCACGGGCCTGGAGTCCAGGCGGAGGTTGACGTGGGGGGTGGCGAATCGGGAGAACAGCACCTGGAAAAGAGAAAGAGAAGCCTTTCAAGGTAATTATATTCAAGGTTTCATCATGCCAGCTGTAAAATCAACATCATTAGAATCAGGCTGCTGGAGGAAATGTAGCTAGAAAAAGGTGAATGTGTGTAAAGGGAATGGGTCAGACAGCAAATTATATAGTATGTATATGGTCATATAAGTGCTAGGTATTGATATAGTGTGCTATATATGTACTCTGATAGAAAGATTCCTTAAAACGAGGTAACTAGACACCATTCAACGTTCTGTTTGAACAAGAACACTGTTTTGGGCGACGCTTTGCTCGCCAAAAAAACTACAGAAACACAAGGCACACGACGCCTGGCCGAGCGGGCTGGAATTTGTTCACATGTTTTTCCATTGTTGCCGCTTTTTTATTTGGAATGTTCCACAACGGCGAACACTGATACCGTTGCGGATAATTAAGTAAAGGGAAATATTATATGGAGCGCGGAATACGCGACAAAAGATCCTCAACATCGCCTGAAACCGAATCAGGCCTTGAAGATAATAATAAAAAAAAAGCTCGGAGATGTCAGCAGCTCGCTGGTTGTCAGGCTGTGTTTTCTGCGCCAACACACCTTGACAGTGAGTTGTGGATGGAAAACGATCTTGGGCGTGTCGCCTTTCCCCGGCTCCCGCCCCCACTCGGAGCCCGTCTTCTTTTGAGTTGTGTTGCGTGAATCAGCGTCGTGTTGAGGTCATTTTATTACAACGTGCCTCACCCGGTGATGTGTCACACTTTAGAAAATCGGCCTTCAAAGGCCTTTTCTGACTATTATGGCAGTAAAAAAGCACAGATGTAACCTGCTGTTACTGGCAACACCTGCAGTGTCCGCATGTCAAAGCTCCACCAGGCGACACAAATAATGTGTCACCTCACAGAGGATTTGGCTACAATTTCCAGCAACGTGCAAAATTGAACATGAATATATGGGATTTGGTTTTTACACGTTCTATAAGACGTTTCCTTCAACCTACATTTTTCATTTCAATCCATTATGTCCTGAATTAAGTGACTTTCCTTTTTAAATAATCAGCATTCATTATCCTTTGGTTCAGCTTCTTATAATGTCTAACGAGTAACTTGTAATAGTGGCTTTTAATTCTTAAATCAGCGGTGTATTCTGGGTAATGATTAGGTGTGTTGGAGTGCTGAGTAAGACGGCAGTTCACTTATCAACACACCTAACTTTTCTATTTTCCTTTTTGCAGATATTCTCACACTCGCTCACACAGTAAAACATATACACAGACGCACATGCATGCACACAAAATGACAAACACAGCACACAGAATTTCTCAGTCTACCGCTCTTCCGCTCTCTTACTACACACACACACGCATGCATGCATGCACACACACAAACACACACGCGCACAGACAGTCAACACACCTGGAACAGCGTTTATCATTTGCGGTCACACTACAATTACAGGCCTGGGAGCAACCTGAAGAGACCAGGGTCTCTAATGGGGGTGTGGGGTTGCTCCGGTTACATGAGGCTCTCCAAATTACACATTTCCACCCCAGCCCTGCTGCACCGCTGGTTTGGTCACAGGATGGAGCTGCGATGCGATGCATGGTCCCAAAACAAAGCCCCCGGTTCACTCGACAAAACTCCGTACGACGTGCTGCGAAGCTATTTTTTCATTCGCCTATTGTTCGTCACTGTGCGTCAGAGCATTCAGTAAATGCCTAAAACGCTCCGCATTGTAAATTGAAGGCGCGATTCTGCTGGCCTGGCGGCGACGCCGGCCGCCCTCCCTCCCCTCGCCTGCAGGAACGCCTTGTTTCTGTTCATGCCTCCCACTGTTTGAGCCGCATGATCGACGTGGGCTCTGTAACAGAGAGCATAATGGGTGGCTTTCCTCCGGGGACCAGGCCATACAACAGGCATCTCTCTGGAGGTAATAGCGGTGTAAATTACAGCTTATTGTATTAAGCGGGCAGGGGGAAGTTTGTCCTATTAACATGGCCACTGTGGCCACTCTTATTCCCACAGTGGCTCGACTTGAAGCCGAGGGAAACACTTCCTGAGCCAGAGCGGAGTCCGTCGGGGGGGATGGGGGGGGAGGGGGGAACAACACTCCGTTTCTTTCATTGCCGCGACAGCACGTCCCCCCCCCCCCGACTCGTCCGCTGGGAACGGCCAGGAAACTGAAATGCACGAAAAGTTGACAGCTTCTTTCTATCGTACCAACAATGAATTGACCTGCCGCCTCTGACGGATCGTGGCTGCAGGTTCAGCTCCGGAGCAGAGCAGGTGGCCGGAGGGTCGCCAGGTCAGGACGCCGCGGGCTGACCCGGGTGTCCACGAGCAGCGTCTTCAATGTCCCCCTCTCCTCATAAACGGGTTTCGTGTGTGTTTAATTAATCTGCTGCTTGTGTACCTAATATGCTCAGCAGATCTAATAGGTTTCAGATTGCACCAACAAGCCTGATATTGGAGATGTGCACTGAGAATGGAGATTAATGAAGTGGTGATGTGTGGCGTGCAGTTATGATCTGTGCGTCTCCACGTTAAGAGGATACACAGGGAGAGCACTGGAAAAGACACAGCCTCCTCACTGCACGCCACTTCCTACATGATGCACGTTTAAAGGGGACAGGAGATGAGAGTCCAGACGGGCTCCAATAAGACCATGTGCTTGCAGCCTTTTAAATGGGGTTCTGAAATGTTGGTCCACGCCACACTAACACAGCAGGGCCTGGCTGTCGCAGGACAGAACACTGTTGCAACACAAATTTAGGTTGAGGTAAGAAAAGAAAGAATAAAAGAAACAATAGAGGAAGGATCAGCATTTCATCAGGTTGATTTTAGCCAATATCAATACATTTCCTGGTGGGAAATCCTGAAGGCCGAAGAGGTAAGACTGTTACACGGGGGCAGTTCAAAAAAAGGTAAATGCAGCAATGAGAAGCCAGATGATTCATTTTTCCCTCTCCAGGCCCTAATCTACCTTTCCATTACCCTGCTCTTGCATTTTATGCCTCTCACTTGCTCAGCAAATTTCCTTTTATTTGCTTTTCCACGATTTTAGTCTCTTATAAAGTCGTTTTTTTTTCCTGTTTCTCTCCGTCTTTGTTGCTTGTGATATCTGCATTTTTCCTCCATCCTCTTCCTTTGCTCTCTATCCACTCAGTTGAATGGATTTATCAACCAGCACCGGCAATCATTAAGATTAGCAATATCACAACTTTTAGAAACACTGTAAAATATCCCCAACTCATACAGTGTTTGTTTCCTCAAGAAAAACAATGAAACAAGTTGATTTGTGCTAGAAACCGGTTGAAATAAAGCTTTTAAAAAAAATAACTTGATAGGACAGAACCCAGCAGTGCAGGACAGCTGGTCTCCTCTTCAGAACTTCTAAAACAACGAACTTAAGCCAGTTTGGCCAACCAGAAAAAAAATAAAAAGTAATGAAGCAGGGAGGAGGAGGAAGAGGAGAGGGGGGGGGGGGGCAGCGGAGAAAACGCACAGCAACAGCTGCACGGGACCCTCAGCGAGGAGAAAATGCCGTGCGAGGGAACGTGTCAGCGAAGGCCGCCGTTCACCATTAACGTGCCGTTGGGCTCGTAAGCCCCCTCGCACCCTCTACCAACGTCGCTGCCCTCCCTCCCTTTCCGTGCAGCTGTTGGCTCTTCTTTCCACGTCGCCACCCCCCCCTCTCTCTCTCTCCATGCATGTCTTTTCATTCTTGTGTTTCAAAAACACGTGAGGTAATTCAACTTTCACTCCGCTGCGTTTCATTCCCGGGGCCTCCTGCCCGCGGCGCTGCCCCGACGCACGGACGCGGCGTCGCTCTCGGAGCTTCGTCGTCGCAGCTGCAGCCGCCGCATGAACGCCGGTCGTGTTGTTGGAGCGCACGGGCTAAACGGCTCCATCGCCACATGAAAGCGAGCTTCCAGTGAGTCATGCTCTGAGATGCAGCTACGCCGCGCCTGGTCAGAAGTTAACGAAGCTGGATGCCAAACGATAGATGTTACCTTTAAGATCAGGGCTTGTGCAACCAACAGCATGAATGCACAATGTGATCTGCAGGTGCAACACGCTACAACAATATCTCATCCACTCTATGTCAGTCTAGAATACAATGCTGGTTCCAGGTTAGGTTCATATGCAGAAAAAAGCATAAAAATAGCTCAGAATTGCTGCTCCCAATGCGATTATAAACATCCAAAATAAATAACCCTCATGTGAGTGATTCATCTGTGACTGATCAGGTTTCCCGTACTACACACAAGTAGTTAACAGATCCGATTAGTGATGTTTGCAAACGGGATACAAAAATGAACAAATGCGATTACTCTGAGTCTCTAGTCAGTCGCTGGCCTGTTTTGCTTTGAGTCACCTCATGATTTCCTTCCCCTCAAGCTAAAGACATTATACTGGCAGCCCAGGTATGAAAGCAGCTAACAAACAGTGCAGATGGGGGGGGTGAATGGGAGGGCTCGCTGAGCGCGGGTCAAAGGTAAGAGAATTGTGCACTCATGCCGTGCCGTCTCCGGTGGGGGGGGGGGGTTCACCTCTCACGCAACAACATCCTCTGACATTTGCATGAACAATGGAAAGGAAAAAGTAATAATAATAACTCACCTGTATGTGGCGTCCGTCGGCGGTGCCCAGGTAGGCCACGGCGCGGCCGTGGACCGTCACCACGGCGATGGACGTGACCAGCGTGTTGGTCAGCTCCTTCTGCCAGTACTCCAGCCTCTGGACAAACTGGGTCACCTGCAGGCGGTACTTGCCCTCTTTCCCCTCGTGGATCCCCTCGTGCGGGTCGCAGTCGTCCGACGAACTCTGCAAAAAAAAACAACAAAAAATAACGCAGGCATCAGCGAAAGGAGAAATACGCTCGGTGTGAAGCGCTGAGAGAAGAACAAAACACACATGGGGGAATACGAGAGCGCTTTTTGTTGTGGTTGTGGGCATGGGAGTGATACGACATCACACGCAGCCAAGAAATATCAGCAACATCAATGCGGTCTTGTTGGACATTGAAAAACATCCTCACGGAAAAAAAAAAGTGCACTTAAAAGTAGCGAGCTTGCACAAGAGCAGGCGAGCAGGAAAAGCTGCAAACAATAGATAAAGCACGGTGAAGCAGTGCTTTCTGGGAGTCAGCGGGAGGACTGGATCACTTTGTCTAAACAGATTTCTTTCCTAAAAACTGTACTGGCTATATAATGTCATGTTGATCCATCTGCTTTCATATCTGGCCCCGATGGGGGAGTGTTAAGAGCCAAACCTCATAAGCCCCCTTAGCTACTCTTTCATCAGCCTGTGCTCGTAATGGAGGCTTCAGCAGCATAGCACCTCCAGGGCAAGTACACGCTTTGTGGAGTAGGAGATTGCGGACGGCAGGATTTCATGGGAAATAGCGAGGACGGCTTTTTTATGCTGGTTTACATTCCACGGACTAGACCCCACATTTACTCCCCCCCCCCGCCACCCCCCTCCCCCTCTGATTCCATCTCCTCTCCTGAGTTCAGAACCCGAACCCGTAGCTTCGGCTTCTCCCAGCGTTCAGGTTTTTCAAGCGTCGCTCGGTTGTGTCCACTGTTGTGTCTGGACCCTTTGGAGCATACAGTGAGAGCGCAGGCTGCAGCCAGCAGGACTCAGGGCCTTTACCCCCCCCCTCCCCTTCTCCCCTCCTGCCCTCTCACTGCTCCGGCCCTTTTTGTGTTTAGTCATGGCCTCCTGTCCCAGCCTCAGGTTTCATTAATTATTAATGACCTCGAGGGTGGCGGGCCTCTCGCGGCTCTTAAGGTCCTTGACCCGGCCGCTTGACCGGGCCTGAGCTCTCTGTTGTTTTCTCAGCTTTCTCGTCACCGGAGTCACGCGGATAGGAGCCTAAACGGCCGCGGCTACCGCCGGGCGCTTGCCCAAGCGTAGGGCCGTAGCGCCGGAACGTGCGCGTTCGCGACCTTTGCCCGCGACCCTTTTTATTGTTAAGAAAACAACAGATCGTATTGCATCAAACACGTCGGGCTGTAATCATTTACAGGCCGGCGATCTATCAGAGCCTACCTGACGCACCGCCGGGGGTGCTGAGGTGAGGCCATTATTTGTGGTTTGTGTAAAACACGCTGCATCATTTGTTTAGTGTAGACCTCAAAGGCAACCTTTGAAGAGGAGAACAATGGAGGAGCAATAAATCAGGAAAGTGTTTTTTTTGCTTTTTTTTTTGTTTGGTTTCGTTCGCCATGTTGCACAGCTGAGACGAGCGGGACCACACGGAGAGGACGAGCCGGCGAAGGCGGGAGAAAACTGCCGAAAAGATCGGCACGCAGAAACAAACCTTGGTTGAATTAAACGTCCTGGAGGCCTCGCGGCTGCAGTTAGAGAGGCGGGAATAAAAAAAAAAAAAAAAGCCAAACGCGGAGTGAATAGAGAAAATAAAATATGGAGGAAATTGAAAAAGCTGGCAGAAAGGCTTGGACGTCAAGCGCACAGCTGTGAGATGGTGCAGCCAGCTGATCTGCACTGAATTACTTGGGGTAAAAAGAGAGGAGTAATAGTGCAGAACAGACAAAGAAAGGACGGCGTGTGACTAAAATCTATCTGGAATTGGATAAACATATGTATACGTGGGTTGAAGTGGAGCCATGAGAGCAGGAGCAGATCCGACTTCTCCCAAAAAACATGACGTTTAATTTATGAACCTGTATGTTTGGACGTGCGATTCATTTGAAAAAATACGATCCGCCATAACTCCTGTCGGTACTTCCAGGGGCAGGGTGGCCAACACGGAGCACGAATCAGAACCCGCCGTAACTCCTCCGGCTTCGTATAGGGACGTCACCGCAGAGCTCATGCCACGCCGCTCGGAAAAACAGACCCCCGGGCGGAATATTTTCAGAGCAAACAAACAGGACTTTTGGGATGTTTGCTGAAGCGGAGCAGGACGGCGGGAGGGGAGCGCGGGTGCGGGTCTCCCAGGCATTCCTCTGCCTCTGAAAACGTATTCCTGGGGCTCAGGAGAACCAGATTGGACAGTGGAAAGGCTGTTTGGACAGGATCCGTTTGAAGCTCTCCTGTTGTTATCTTTGGCCGTTTCTTGGCACAGGAGACGGACGGTTTTAAAGGACGTTACGTCCACTCTGCCACGGAGGCAGAGCGCTTTTCCAAGAAAACGTCTTTTTTTTTTTTTTAATAAGGCAAATAATTAATTCATGACACATTAAACTAACAAGCACAAGATGGAAATTCTGTTGCCAGTGACGACAGAATGTAAAATAGTCATGGAAGTTCCATCTTGTCAACATTTCATTGATATGTGGCTCGCTTTACTAAACTGTTAGCCTTTAATTACCGTTTATTGCTCATATTTGGAGACTGGAGGTTCATATTCTGGCCTATTAAAAGTCACTTTTAGTAAAAGTATGAGCACTGGCATATACATTACCTGTCGTTTTATTCCAAAAGTCACACAGGAAAACAAAGGAGGTACAGTGGGTTTAATAAAGTGCTGGGCAGGGGGGGGTGACCTGGTTAAAGAGTAACGGCATAAAAGCAGCCTGAGCGCAAAGAGAAGAGCTGCAGCAGGAAATCTGTGCGAGCGGCAAACACGTCTGAGCGCACGCGTTCAGCTTCAGAGCAGATGTAAGTGCAGGCAGGGGCTGTGCGAGTGTGAGGCCAGCGTTTGAAGGGAAAGAATTACAAAAATCTGAACGTGAAATCAATAAATCATGCTCTCAAATTGAAAGACCATGCTTTTGAATAAAGACTGTCTGTGTGTCTGTGTGTGTGTGTGTGTCTTTCGTGCGTCGGAAGATTTACGGCGTCGGCAAGTGTTCCTGATGTTCGACATCTTCGGGGCCTTTTTTTTTTTTTTTTTAGATTGTGTCTTTCAGCCATGGAACAGGCACCGTGGGGCACGAACGTGAGAGAGCGTACACCTCTCCGCCCCGTACCCGACCAGCAGCCATTGTCCCCTAAAACAACGGCGGGGCCGATAGGGTTTCCACATTGTGCAGCTCCCGAAAGCCTGCAGCTCTGCTCCAGAGAGGAGACAGAGGGGTGAAAGGTGATCCGCGTGGCTTAATGTCATTTTCATACTCTCGCCGTGGCCCCTGGGTGCCGTGTGAATAGACGCCATGAATGCCTGAGTCATAAACTGTGGACTGGGTTACTGGCAGGAGAGGATTTTAGATGCGAAACGCTGTCGCTGCCTGCGCAGAAATAGTGTAAGGGTAACGTACAGAAATACACACGGCTTAGCCCAAGTTAGCGGCCTCACACACGCACGCAAACTGGTGGAGTGTGTCTGGTTGCCGGCCACTCTCCCTGGAATAACCGACCTTTGACCTCTGGATCGGCCCATGCAGACCGCCACGCGGGGGAGGTTCGGTTGTCGTTGGGGTGTGTTGAAATGCGGATTTTGGAGAAAGTCACTTGCATTGGAATGGCTACATGTGTGTGTGTGTGTGTGTGTCACGCCACCTGCACCGGGCGGCCGCACGCCGCACGCCGCCCTGCAACCTGACTCGCCCAAAGCCGCGACAACCGTGCGCGCGTCTGTCCCCATGACGCAGGTGGAGCGTGTGGCCATGTGTTAACGCGCGTACGCACGTGTGAGTGTGTGCCGGCGTAGGGGGGCTGTCAGGGTGTCGGGGCAGGACAATGAGGCGAGGACAGACCCCGGCCCCTTGGACGCCAGGCAGGACTACGACACGTTTATAACAGGCCAAACAAACACGTGGTGCTGATAATATTGATATATCATGGTAATAATCAAGTGCAGTGTTTAGTCTCACAGATAGCGGCTGCGTGTTTCGTCCTGTCTGACGCTGGACAGTGGAAACTCTCCATGAACACACTGACAATCTGGAGAATGAACACACATGTTTTTTTTTATGTTGATAGTTTGTGACATTTCAGAATAACATTGGTGTTTGTACTAATGCTTCGCGTCTATAGAGCTCATCGTATCCAAACGTAACGGACTCTCTTATGAGAGCTATAAAAGTATACTGAGTTGTTTTTGGTCTTTTTTTTTTTTTTTTTCGCATGTATGGACGTTCTCCAAAATGAACACTGTCACTAAAAAAAAAAAAAAGAAAGGCAGGCATCACGTCACTCTCTCTGCGGCCGTCTCGGTGCAGCCATGCAGGGAACTGCAACGTCTCTCAAATCACTGGTTCCTCAAACACATCCTTCATGTAGAATCCCACAACCTCCGTCCACCGGCACGTGAGGCAGCAACTGCTGTGCATGGACATCACGATGAAATACAAGTGTGGCAAAAAGGGAAAGTCTTTCATTTTGCAAACTCTTCAAAATTTAAGGGCCACTGCCAGCTATTCTTTTGGAAATGATGCATTTTCTCTACATGCTTTATATATAAATAATTTAGGAAGGAATGATAGATAGACACAGAAAATCCAAAGATTATATTCTTTCTTGTAAAGGAATGTACGTGGTTTTTACATCATTCATGCCCAAATGTTGGAATATGTTTACACTCATTACAAGCCTGTGTTGGGAAACTCTCTCTGAAGCAAGATGTGGAAATAGAAATCATTGAATTTCAGATTTTTTTTTCCTTTTACTCGCTGCTCCCAGTGACGCGCCGTCCACAGGCAACACGCATCCACAACAGACCAGGGATGATGGCGTAATTCCCGTCTCTATTTTCCCCTCAAATAATCGGCCGTGCAAATCTCAAGAATTCTCACGCCCCGTTGGTCGGAGGAGTTTCTGCCTGTGCAGTCCAGATACTGAAAAAAAACGCCCCCCCCCCACCTTCCTCTATCTCTCTCTTTTTTTTCCTATTTCCTCCTTGGCCAAATTGGCAGTAAAATAATCAGTAGGTGTGTGAACGTGTGTTTGTGTGTGTTCTCCAGGCTTCTCCCACAGAGGAACAAATGCCACTAAATCACCCAAATCCCTAAATCAGCGTATGGATGGAAGCTGGCTGGACGAGTGATGCCCCTGCATGCTCCACGCCAGTAAGATACTAAAACATCATCGCCGAGGACACAGTCAGCCGCAGATTTCTCATCTGTTGCCTGATGCGGCAGCGTATTCTCCATATTTTTCCCCCCCCGTCTCCTTTCCCCGAGATCCGGGGATTTATGTGACCCAAAACACGGGGAAAGAATGATGGACTGCTCGCACTGTTGTGAACGCGGGCCAAGAGACACTATTTCTGCTCCGTCTCAGGCCCCGCTTTGATTCCTGCAGCGCATTCCTCAGATGAGCTTTCCAGAGTTGCACCTGAAGAATCCACATTTTCAGTCAGATTGACACAGTAGCTGAAGTTACAGTCTGCAGATCAAAGGCAGCGATATAGGTCAGCGCCTTAATACGCTCCTATATTCACATTTAAGGTATTAGGTAAGACCGTTTTTCACACAGAGGCGCTTTTATAATCACCCAGGCCCGTTCCTGGTGTGTTTTACATGGCTGATGGGTGTTTTTTTTTGTTGTTTTTTTCCACCGACGGGTGATACTGAGGTTACATCCACGCAGCTCTTATCCGAGGTGTTTCATAAAAGCCTCCGACACACGAGATACATTACACCGTATAAACTCCGGGCTTGTCATGCTTGGCGTGCGTCTCCCGCTCCCAACCCTCCTGCAGGACTCGTACGTTTCTCCCTGACATTTATTTGTTTTAAATACCGACGTCTCATCAGTATTCGCGACATCTGCTGCGAGAGGGACTTTCACGCTGAAAAAAAAAAAAAAAAAAGAAAGGGGCCGGAAGGTCGGCTCCTTATTTGACCAACTGCTGAGGCTTCATGTTCACGCCATCTGAAATACACCCAACAAGGAGCACGGACAGAACTTCACTGCAGAGGGGATTTTTGTTTTGGCGTACGAGTGCGGTTTTGTAACAGACTTGAAGTGTTATTAATATTTCAATAGATCACAGCTCTGTCAGCAGGGACATATTCTGCGTTATGCGCTTTCCTATTAACTTTATATATATGGTTGTAACGTTGGACGTGTTAAAATATAGTGAAACTTCTTGAGGTGAATGAATCTCTGCACAATCACCACTCATTCTTACGCATTGCACCTTTAATTCGTGCTCGGTTCTGTGTCGCTCCATGCAACCACCGTCTTCTAATACTCACAAACTGGATTTCAAAACTCCAGAAGGTCATCCCAGTGCAACCCCGTTTACTAGAATGCAACGCGTCACGAGGAAATATGGAGGAAATAAAGAAGTTAAGTCGTATTGTTTTTGTTTGTGTGTGTTTGCCCCCCCCCTCCATCCGTTATGGCGACTCATCAGGGTTTCAGCAAAGTTCTATTTTCCTACATGTCAGACCATGATGCTGTTGACTTAGGAGGATTATGCAAAGCTGAGCTGTGGATCAATTACCACACAGATTGCCCAGAGTGAGTGGAATTTGTACTCCAGGTCACAAAGGGAAAAAAAAAGAAAAAAATCACACAAAAATCAAATAAATAATTTTGTTTGTTTTAATTGACTTGTGTTGGCATGCCGCTGCAGATTGTTTATGTTTTTGTGGTCCTGCCAGCAGCGAAAAAAAAAAAAAAAAAGACAATTGAAAGGTCAATAGCAAATGTTTTCCTGGAAACAATTTTCCCTATTATATTTATTAATATAACCCACATGCCCCCATGCGGAGTGTTTTTACTGGAACTATTTTTCTACAAAGGGAAAAGGCCAGTGAGACGGATCTCTGAAAACCCGGACAAGCAAAAAGCAGAGTCGTGTGTACGGACATCGGCTTCTGGGTTGGAAGGAACCAAGCCTTTCATTTCAGGGAGTTTACCTTCACATCAGATGGATGGCGTCGGTATTGCACTGCTTTTTATATGTATAGTCCCCCAGGGTAAAAGCGGCGACAAGCATAATGTGGATGAATGTGGATGCGAACGCCCCCTCTGTATGCTTTACGGCCGCACTCTGACCAAATGAGTGAGTGCACGGGGCGACTGTCAGGGTGCAAACAAGCAACCCATCACACTTTGTTTTCTCAGCCTGCGCATTATTCACTCAGAGCATTATTTTAGAGCATTAATGTCTTTCTGGGGTCGTATCCATCTCCACCGTGACAGCTAAGTGGAACAATCCGTCGTGCTCGCTAAAGCAGCCGCCATTCCTACACGTGCTCTTAATTATAGAATATAAAGGATCGGATTAAAGGATAATTTAATGTTGGGGGCTGCTACGGAGCCTGAGCTTTATCAGCGTTTTTTCACCTTAATCATTGATTATTACGGTCATAGACGGAGTCTTAAAAAGCACATCTGTTCTGCTGCACGCTGCCATAACAGCATCACAGAAAACGCGAGGATCTGAAGCAAGAAAATGCACCTTACATCACCGCAAAGTTCTCAAACTATATAAACTGGCTTTTTTTTTCCCCCAAAAAAGGTATTCAGCCAATATTTTTTCTTCCCTCTCTCCTGCAGAATTCCTTCTTCCTAGCAGTCTGGAATAATCAAATCCATCCACCGGCGCAGACAGTTCAGAGTGAAGATCTCACTGTGAGCAAAAACAGGTCCTCAGGCCTCCTCTGGAGCGTTTAGTGCACAGGCCGATCACGGCCTCTTCTTGCTTTGTTTTTTTCAGGGAGGTGGTATTCTGTCTCACAGATATACTGACTGCTGATACACCAAACGGCGGGAGCCTCCTTCAAACACGAGGGGACGTGAGTGAAGCGGCAGCTGCAGAGCTGCGGTCCAGCAGCAGCCGTTGAGGAGCAGCCAGATAACCTCAGGTTGTAAACAGCGCCGCTTATCCGCCGAGGGTCAAAGCCAGGTCTGGACGCGCCGGGGATCCTCATCCGCGGCCCCGTCCCTGAATGAGATCACTGGCAGGCGTTTGCTCGCTGGCAGCCCGCGGAACCCCGGCTCGTACCAGATCAGAGCCAGATGAAGGAAAACCAAACAAATACAGGGGAGGACGGCGGGGGCGGGAGGTGGAATCTGAAGCGTAGCACTCTGGGGGGAATGAAAAGAAAGGAAGGGTTTCCTCGCAGGGAATGCACTCCGCGTTGCTCGGCTGCACGGCCTTTCATATCCGTCCACTGGAAACCGGTGACACGAATCCTTATCAAAACAGGTTCTGTATGCAGACATGTTTTTTTTTTTTTAATAGGCACAGACCTTTATGGAGCCACCATAAAACAGGACATGAGGTGACAGCCAGCAGGTGGCAGCCGACTCGCGCGCTGCAGGGTCGAACGGGTCGGCGTACGGCGCCACATCATGATGCAGCATTGTGCTACCTTTTCACACTTGCACGAAAAGAGAAAAAAAATCCTTGAGAAGCTGGCATCTGGCTCTGGAGTGTTGCTCAACCTCCTCCTCTTACACCCTTACACGTATATCAAAGATGTTCGGGGCTCGGACTCGGAATAATTTTCTGGGCCCGGAGCCAGAAGTCCTGATGCTGGGGACTGAGGGATCGCTGTACACCGACCTCACAATGAGGGCTCAGTTTTCAGCTCTTTTTTTTTTACTTTGCAAACTCTGCGCAGGCTGGAAGGTGATGCAAAGCAATAATAACCCAAAAGCAAACTGGCATTACACAACAGTAAAAAAAAAAAGAAATGGAAAAGAAGTTTTTTCTCAGGTTTCAAAACCTAACATACTAATTCTGGATTCCTATAAAGATAAAAATAACCAATGGATGTTTACGGAAAGTCTTTTACAAGCTATTTTTAAGACTGTCTTCTCACTCCCCTTTAAACAAAAACACTCAAAAACAATCTTGGCGGAGTCCAGCTATTGACAGAAAATGGAGCTTTTCGTGGTAACGCACGCTTTTCTCTTCCCAGAAAAGCTACTCAGCGCTCTCAGGTGTGAGCTTGCCCTTTTCTGCACCGGGATCCAGACCAGGAGGATAAGATCTGAGCCGAGATAGCTCCTCTCTGTTTGAGCTGCATTGTTGAGAGCGCGCTGATAAAAGCCGTACGAGTGGGGATGGGGAGGAGAGCTCCTTCTCTATCTGCCTCCATCAACCTGAGCGAACACGCAGACACAATCCTCTGCTCTGCATTGTGTGGGGATTATACTGGAAGAATGGAACGAAGGGGGCGGAATTAGGCCTCATCCGAGGTGGGACCTTTTCCTAGTCTTCCTAATGACATGGTGTCCACTTTCGTTTGGTTGGAAAAATGTAGGTTACTCGCTTACTTATCTGTGTGTTCAGGAAGCCTGATGGAGCCACACGTCAATGGAAATTTATCCAGATTAACAGAGAGTTAAAGAGTCAATTCACTCAGATGACAAAAAAAAAACAACAAAAGCATTTTTGGCTTTCCTCTTGAGTAGATCCGTGCATAAGGTTTTGGTTAAATGTCTCATAAATGGCTCTGTTATAAATTGGAGGTGAATGGGATTACGTTCGTGATGCATCAAGACATCAAAAAAAAAAAATCTCTCAAGGTTAAGAAATCCCCTGAAAGATGATTCAGTCCAACAGCAACTGGATGTCATTTTTCACCGCTGTCAGCACCAGCGAATGCTGCTCACATCCATTGTTTTGAAGGGATGAAGGCTGAAATCCACACAGAGATCCCCAAAAACCAGGAAAAGAAACAAAACCACCTGCGGAGATAGAGTCCGTAGAGTTGAGAAAATACGTGTTGACCTTTTAAGGGCCGAGGGTCTCCGACCGCACACGCGGCTGTTTGTGGTAGCCGGGTCAGCTGACCAATCGGGTGGAAATAAATGTGTGTGTGTGTGTGTGTGTGTGTGTGGGGGGGGGGGGGGGGGGGGGGTCGGGCCTCTGTCTCCTTTGGATTGTTCTTACTTCACTCTCACAGCAATTTGGAGTAACCGCTTTAAAATTAAATATAATTAGTAAAGCTACCGTGCAGCTACAGGATAAACAGCCTGAAGCACATCTGTGTTCGGGACCAGGTCTTTACGCAGCCTGCCTACGTGGATGTGCTGTGCTTTCTCATGCATTCACTAGTCTAAGCGCTGAAGGCCGAGGAGTATGGAGATGAGGTAAGCCTTAATTTGTGTCCTCCTCGCGTCTGTGGCCGCAGGCCTGCGCGGATCATTGGCCGCCCGGGGCCGACTTTGTGATCATGAGGCTTCTTTCAAAAAGGGGCCAGACTCGGACCTTTATGATGAGGCTCTAAAGATGCGAAGCCAAGGAAATGAGAGCGATCCGGGGTCGAGGTGAGGCCGCCGCCGTCGTCCCGAGGACGGCGGGCGGGCGGGCAGACGGAGGAGGAGATTGCTTTTCAGGTTCTTCATTTAGAGCGGAGGGGGATGACGGATAAGCATCCGCACGCCTCATTTCAGAGAGCAGGATATCACCATGTGGTGAAATAGAAGAGGAGGAGGCATGCGGCTGATTAGGAAATAGCTCCGGGCTCCTGACTCATAAGCTCAGCCGAGCACAGCTCCTCCGGATCTGACACTGAACAAGTGTATCGTGGACGGCTGCTGGCAGTGCGGCAAGTGTCTCTGTGCTAACGAAAGCGTTTAAGTCATACATCAGAAAAGCACAATGCACGTGGTCGATTTCAAATCTCACCAACTGGCCTTGTTACATTTGCTAAATGTCTTGTCTTTTCGACCAAGCATTAAAGATCTTCTATTCATGATGATATGAAACAGAGAAAAGCCCAGAAAGCGTCAAATGAGAAGAGAGGAAACTAAATAAGGGTTGTTTGTCTGACATATACAGTAGTTAGTACTACATTTGACAGTATCGGGCTGTAAAGTGCATGCTGGAGGACAGCTTGCAGGCACTGACAGTTTGCATATTTACTACTCTAGCCTTTATCTAGGGAACAAAGATAAGATGTGCATACAAAAGCCCGAGCATAGGGATTTACACACACTTCCAGCTTCCCAGATAAACAAGAAACTAGAACTCCCCGGACTAATGATTAACTCCGCGAATTCAAAACTAAACGCTGCCGCTGAGTGAATGTGAAATCATGTAGAAAATTGACAGGAAATGCCTGCAGACACGAGAATGGAGAAGAGTGACCTGAGGCGGATGAAATAAAACTGCTGAAAATCCTTGCATGACGGTTTTATCCACCAGTAAAAGGGAAATCTTATCTTTAAGTGTTGGAGGGTTATGTAATCTGGTCATTTTGTGAGGGGATCCTTACACAAGTGCTGGATGGGATTAATGACCCATTTGGGGTACAAATCAGCTCGCTGGATCTACGCGGTTGGCGCCTCGACGCCGTAAACGTGTTCCAAAACCTCCGGGTGATGCAAGCCGAGGTTTTGGGGAGCGGCAGGCAGGCGGCTGCCAGAACACTCTGCCATACGGACAATGAGTGTGCCGGGTCAGGGCATGCAGGATGTTTTCCATTAGGGTTAGGAAAACATGAAAAAGGAGCCTGCACCGGCCTGCCTGAACCTCGCCGGCGTCAAACGCTCCTGGAAGATTTTAGGATCCACTGCTGATTATTTTCTTGATTATTCATGATTCACTTGTTGAAATTCTTAAATATTTTCCTTTGCCTGATCAACAGTTAGGAAACCTGTTGAATGATTTTTACAAAAAGTCAATGGAAAGTGGACCATTAAAGTGTGCCTGTGTGTGCATGTTTTTTTTTTGACAGATCTAAAATCTGGTCTGTCAACAAGATTCTGTGTATTCCTGAGTGTGTGCAGGCATGTGTGAAGATCTGTGCAAAACTGTGCATATAACATACAATTAAATAAAATAGACACAGGTATTTGCACTTTTTTGTTATATTTATATCTATATGTGTATGCTTTTGACCTTTCTGCACAATGGTTTTATGTGCATGGAAGAGTCTTTGAAGCATCTTGGGTTTATTTTAATGTTTTTTTGAAAATTCTTATTCGTGGAAAATAAGTTACTAAAACGTCTTGGTGCTACTTTCATACAGCACATGTCCTAAAAGGAGAATTATGGCAGATTTTCTCTGTGCAAAACAGAGCTGATCTAATCTCACTCTCATTAAACACACACACACACACACACACACACACACACACGCGCACACACAGAGTGGCCTTTATCACCGACTGAAAGGCTTAAGGACAGGACGGGACAAGAAGGTAGTATTTTCATTCTTTTGTTGCTTCCCTTCGCTGGGTCCTGCACCCGGCTTAGCGATGGCACGGACAGGCTCGGGCATGCGGGACACAATCTGTGACATCTGTTGCACAAATCCACAAAAAAACATCAGTGATGCATTCGGACAGAATTTACGGTAACCATTCCGATAACCTCTCCTTTTAAATAATCAGTAGACTCTTCATTATAGGGTCTATCAGGACTTGTTGTTGTCACGTTTCTGCGGCTCCTTAATTCTAGCACTGCTTCTTCTCTCCACTCTGTATATGTGGCACTGTCTGCCTGCCCAGGAAGTAGACGTGAAATGGAAAAATGTGAGCTCCGTCCAGTGCAGTGAGGTAAGGAGAAAAAAAGCAGATTTACAGTGAATGGTAATGCATTTTCTGGCCGCTGTATAAATGGTACATTATGTACAGTAATGTATTTTATCATGTGAGCCCCAAGTGCCTCAGTAGTACTTAATCAGCAAAATTGAAGGAATTTAGGGATGAAACGTCAACGACAAATTTCCCCAAACGAGATTAAAAGGTCACAGGACCACACCGACGTAAAAAGGCCGTCTCGCTCTTCACCTCCTCCCCTCTGCCGTGTTACGGATGTTCTTGGAGAATAAAAAAAAAAGCAGTAAGTGGATTTCTGGAGGACGATAATGTTGTGCGTTTCCACGCTCCGGTAAAACTCTCCCGCTGTATGTCTGCTTCATGCAGAGGGAGAGCTGGAGCGCATAAATACCAGCTTAGTGATGGCATGAGCAGGCTGGGGCATGCGGCGCTCCAAATGGAGTCATCCTCCGCAGCAGCACCGGGGAACGCTGCGTTTTAAGTGCGTTTACGGAGCGGCTGCTGTGGGCGTAACAACCTGCAACTCTCCTTCATGTCACGGGAGAAGTACAATAAAAGCACAAATATATATATATATATCATGCATGTTTTAGCTGCAAGGCAACTGATGCAAATCTTCCACCCCTGGAAGAAGTAAGAATAAATCCTGTATGACAGTTTTGTGTTGAGTTTACAGTGAAATATAGATTAAAAGCAGGTGTTACAGCATATTTCCTCTATAGCATTTTCTTGCTATAATCGTATCATCCTGGACATCTCTTTTCTTGGCTGCGTGTTCTGACCTTCCGTACGGATCCGTGGAACTACCGTGTGTCAGCTTGGCCGACTTAACCGCTTGTCAAGCAGCTTTTGAGGTTTTGCGGGAGAGTTGCGACGTTAAGTCGTTCAGAACAAATCTGAAAACTCAAGAAGCATCAAATATGGCATCTGAACGCTGACCATTAAAAATGACATGAAATCTTGGCTTTAATCGCCTTGTTTTCTTAGAGAGAGGCAGAGAAAGTCCTCTCCTTGTACAAACCTAATAATTAAATATTCATTTATTGGTGTTTTTTTCCACTCTGTCATTTTTTTACAATGAGAAATATATAGAAACTCACCATTTCCTTTTTTTTTTTAGCATAAAGTCAATTTACTGTGTTTATATGTGTCCCAGAGACACGGTTCTATCTTAAACTACTTTACAACGTGAACTACATATCTGTGGATACATTTTTTTTTTATCCTTTCATGGGAAACCGTCACAAACTCCCCGAGATCTGTTGTTAAAGAATTGCATGTAGACATTGTTAGAGGTCTATAAAAACTCTGCTGTACATTCTTTAACTCAGCGCTGTAAACAAATCAAACTTATCCGACTCAGTCACCAAACAGCTAACGGGAAAAGTCTCATGCATCTTGGAATTAAACTAATGAGAATGAATTAGGAATTCCTTACCGCCTCTGGAGCATCTTTCAAGCCGGCTTTTAAAAGCCGCTTCATTAAAACGGGCGGGCTAATTAAAATGACCGTCGGTCAAAAGCGTCCCCCCCCCCCCAGCTGGAATTATATTACACACGCTATAATCAATCAGGCCGAAGATTCAATTTAAAAGCAATCAGCGTTTGATGGGTTTTCTCAAATCAATGGTAATCCGATGATAATTTTGACCCCGAACGTGGCCATTCTTTATTTTTAGCCTCCGATGTTCCTGCTGCCGCCATAGACTTATGGGAACGGATGCCAGGCGCGTTGGGGACCCTGCAAACCCCCCGTGGCTCTGCACGCCACATCACCCAGCACATGGCAATGCAAGTGATTCTGGGGGTTAGCTACCAGACTCCAAAAGAAGAGATTAATAATATTTAATATTTACTTTCAAATCAGTTTTTTTTCTTGATAAACTGATTCGAAAATGTCAGAAAATGACGAAGAACCAGAATCACTGGTTCCCAAGTCTTTAGTTCATAGTTGAGGAGCTAGAAACAGGATTTTACAACAGAGTTTTTGAATTCTTAGTCAAAATACTCAATATGAAAATTATCAGCAATACATTTTATTCACCCAAAAATCCTTGCTGTGCTACTGCAGGTTAAGTATTGGTCTATATGCTTAAAAAAATAATCTGGCGACCTACTGGCTCGATAAAAGGTCCAGTGTGTATGAATATTGCACGTCATATTATACCGCCCAGGTTTCTACAGTAAAACATAAAAAACAAAACCAATTGTTGCAACCGTTGCATTGATCTTGATCTGACCATTCGGTTGCAATCTCCAACCTCACCACTAGGGGCTGACAGAAACTACACATTGTTCCTTTAAAAACAGCGACATGTGTTCATTTTGCTCATGAGGTTAGAGGATTACTCATCTGCTCGTACAGAAACTAATGGACCTTATTATAAGGCTGACCTGTTTGACATTGGTTTTTACTTATGAGCCGACTGTGGCTTTTTTTTTTTTTTTTTTAAAGGAACTACTGCCAAGTGCCTCTGCTTCTACGAAGCTGTTTATAGCTGAAGTAAATTTATCGGAAAATATTTTAAACACTGCGGAGAAAAGCGGCATACTTTATAAAAACAGTGAGTCGTGTTTACGCTCCAGGTCTCATGGTACAGAAACGGCAATTATTCCTTCACTGTCATGCTCGTAAGGTAACGGAGAGCTGCCCGAGGACAGGAACGGCCCCGAAGAAACAATAAGAAAAGCAGATTTGCTCGATCACGCAGACAGCCCCAAAGAGAGCCACTCATCATTACAACATTTATCATATCTCGCCGCTCAAAACTGGAGTTAAGAGGCACGTCTGAGCTGACAAGTACCACTTAAATACTTCAAACATGCTTTTACGTTGGGCTCTCAACCTCAGCCAGATTCCTGTTGGGAGTTTTCCACCAGAAATACACGGTTTGGCGGAGCAAATGACAAAAATAACCCGCTGTGCGCTTAAGTGCGCCTC
Source organism: Eupleurogrammus muticus (assembly GCA_036785175.1). NCBI lineage: Eukaryota > Metazoa > Chordata > Actinopteri > Scombriformes > Trichiuridae > Eupleurogrammus > Eupleurogrammus muticus. Next base: position 8,787,390 of record JAYKQN010000010.1, on the reverse strand, counting down.
CATCGAACATTTACAACTTTTTATGAATTTATGAAAGCGCTTATCTCTCCCAAAGCTCACGATAATGAAGTCTATCGGCCATATGCCCCCGAAGACGAGCCATAAATCTATTAAGCAGCGTCGGGGGCCGATTCCAGCATCGGACGGGCTGTTGTTAAATGCTATCGCAGCTTGTTCCTTAACCTGGCAGGATTCAAGCGGGGCTGTCGGCAGTAAAACAGAAACCGGAGCGCGGCGTCCCAGTCGAACGGAGATAAAAGCTCTTTTGGCTGCGGCCATTTCAGCGCTCGACCTGCTGCGTCTGCTTGTTTGGGAGTTCCAACTTCAAGAGATGAAAATATTTTGAAGCAGCAGATTTTTGTGCCATTAGTCCCTGCTGAGTCTCGCTGTAAAAGAAAAGAAAAAAAAAAACAGCCCAGTTTTTCAGTGATGCACATGTGTTTGAGTCAGAAGCAAAAACGAAAATCACTAAATGAAAGCAGCATTGTACCTGCAAGTGGACGAAGTCGGCGTTCTCTAAAATGAAATTTTGTTTTGCACCGGGGAGTGATACGTAAATATACTGGATTATACAACAGATTTAGGAAATTCCTGTGCTAATTACGCAGTGCAGAGCTGCTACTCTACCTCCGGGAAAACTGATCCCGTGCCTCACGTCGTACCGACAATCAAGTGAGTCAAGAGGAAAGAATGTCTAATAACGGAATAGTGCACTCGCACTCATGAGTGATCGAAGCAGCCGTTTTCACAGGACCGGCCCCTGTCCATAGGTAGAAAACAGGAGACGTCCGTCGTGCACTTGTTACAGATCGACTTTTGAGCGAAAGGCGACGGTTGTTTGATCTGTAGCACATTGATTTAATCTTTGATGGTGTGCACAGTAGCTGAGCGGGCTGTGCGAGCTCAGATCAGTCTGCAGCAGGCGACGGCTTCTCGCTTTTTCCACGTTCCGAAATGTAGCTCTTCATTGACATCAGAGAGAAGTTTTCACATCTGTCCGCCGGAGATGTCAGAGGGAAAGGAGATCTAGGGATCCCCTTTGTGCTCTGCTACAAAAAAAAGGCTTAGAAGATAAGATCATATTAAAAAAAAAAAAAGAAAATGACGCCTCAAAAAATCTGTCTGATTGATCGACCCGAATCAAAAAGGCTCTTCCCACTTTCCCACAGGTGCTGGTAACAGGTGGGGGCCGCGGGGAGGCCGAGGCCTCGCCAGCATGGCCCGCTGCCACGGCGGGTCGGGGGGGATCATCTTCCGCCCAGCTGCTGATGCCCTGTTATCCCCGAGCCATTCATCACGGCTCGCTGAGAGTCAGATATGCGCCGCCGCCCCCCCCCCCCCCCGCCCCCCCCCCCCCCCCCCCCCCAGCTCCCCGGCATTCCTCACTTTTCCCAGTGGATCTCCGCTGCTGATAGCTGTCAGGGCCGCATCCATGTACCCAAACATCCAAACACGCACCCGCCCACCATGTTTTTGCATGTATCTGCAAAGCCGGTTCCAATCCCCTTTTAAGAACTTAACCACATGTCACTTTCCGTGTCTCCGTGTGATCTCCTCACCGCAGTCTGTGCCTTTTAAAACCACTACATGCTACATCACAACAGTGTGTTTGCAATTATCATATGTGCTTTTTTCCCCTCAAACCAAACTGTTGTGCATGCTACAGTTTTAGTTTCTTAAATTCCCTTCCAGACATGTTTTAGGACTTATAAAAATACTCTGCTTGGAACAATATTGCGGGTCTTTTTTAGTTTTTACAATGTTGTAATCCTTGAAATGGCATCTACTTAGTCTGCAGCCAATTAAAACCTTTGAATTAAAATTCTAGGTTTTAATTATGAGTGCACTTATCTTTCAATTCAAAAGATTAAGGACCTCATGGAAGATGTCTCCCGCTTCACTGTGAAGGCCATTTGCAGGTTTCAGGTTTCCACATCACGCTTGTGTGTGAACCCTGGACCAGGAATGCCTCCAAAATCGTTGCAATGCCACAGATCACGCTTGTAGGCCCCAGCCCTTAAATTTGGATTTACAATGAGCATATAGAAACATTCCACTTTCAGCAAATGCATGTAAAAACAAACTCTGTGCACGCATCATTCTGCACAACAAATCACAAACATTAGGCTAAAGTAAAAATGCACTTCTTTTCCAACAACTTTCCACAGAGACATTGCGCTCAATTTCTAAATCGTATGAAAGTCAATTAGTAGATTCTCAAAGCTAGTTTGGGCTGTGCAATCAATCACAATGAGCAAGCACCAAGTCTGCATTCCTTTTGTTAATTATTGGATGGTAATGCTGTTTAAGTGCAGACTGATTTATAGAATGAAGTCCTTAAATCACCTGGAATGTTCTTCACCCTGTTAAAGGTCCCTCTGGAATTTTTGACCACTAATAACGCTGTGGTGCAATATAAAACAATGCAAGGTTAAAAACAATAAGAAATAATAATAATAATAATAGCATGCCATAAAGTGGAGCTATGACCAATTATTATTATTAATAAGTGTCCAGGTCAAGACTCACTCACTGCTCAAGCATGAGAAATTTGGGGAAAAGCAGAATAATATGGAAATAATAATAATAAATAAGGAATAAGGAAATGAATGAATGGAAACCAATTGACTTGTATGGAATTGTAGTAGAATCTCAGTTTGCTGAAACACTGCAGTGTGATCTGCTAAATTATCGTCTATCACAATATAAAGCGGACACAATTTGTAATAAATAGAATAAAACATACAGAATCGCTGCTATAAGCAAGTGGATGCATTTCGCCGATATGATGCAATGGTTGTGCCATGCTGTTGTTCGTACAGTGGAACGCACGCAGTGATGTTTAAACTAATCCTCTGACAGTGATAAGTCTTCATCCGAAGTGTTTGCACGTGCTTCCAGCAGTTCTCCTGTATGACAACAGGCTCACTATGGTATATCTAGGAGTGTGTCTGACCCTGAGGTCGGTATAGGGGGGCGATTCACTAGTCCACATATCGATAGACCCTCTGACAGGGCGTCAGCAGTTAACTTCATGTCACTATTGATCAGGTGACTAAGCGACTGACTGAGTCAACGTTGATGGATTGGAGGTGAGTGAGTAACAGGAAGGTAACCAGCTGGTGTGATGGCTGATGGGATGAACCAAGTCACCAAATACGGCTGTTACAACCTCTTTTTCATTTGAACCTCAACCTCAGAGGAAATCCCACTGTTCCTCAGACTCCAGGAGTTTGTTTGTTTCACATGTCCCTACAAGGCAGACACGCATGTACGCTCCTAACCGGAGAGGTCAGAGGTCAGTGGAACAATTTGGGAGCAGGTCATGCTTCAGCGTTTTGCTCAAGGACACTTAAGACAGAGAGGCAGTTCAAACACTGGCTGAACCTGAGACCAACCAGTTACAGGACGATCTCCAAACAAGATAAAAGCCAAGCCGAGTGGTCCAGGCTCCGATCATGACTATGCTGAAACATTGTGGCTGATCTACAGAGGATAGAACTGTGTCGTTTGGACACCAATGATGCCGAGTTTGGCACCACCCTTCCTGCCCAGCAAAAACACATATTTGGCCTGAACACCAAAACATCTGTTAAAATCACATAATTTGACCATACCAACTTTGTACCAGCCCAACATTCGATCATGCATTGATCGGCCTAAAAAACGTTTTATCATAAAAGTCCATGACTGCTGCTATCACAGATCGACCTTCAACAGTAACAAAGTCGCCCCAACGCCTCCACGCACTCACCACGTTGTAGCAGGACTTGTCGTCCGATCCGGTGAAGTGATATGGGTTCACTGTGTTGCACCTCTGCATGTACATCTTGAACATGTTGTTGATGTGCTTCAGCGACATGATGCAAACGGCCGAGTTGGGCGTCGGCTCCGGCGAGTTCGGCTTGCCGCGGGCGAAGGCGGCGAACAGCACGTCGTCGTCCCTGTCCACTTTCAGCTGCTTCTGCAGCTCCACGTCGTTGCCCACCTTGGCCACGTAGGCCGCCTGGAGGATGTTGAACACCTGCTGCTCCGCGGAGCGGCGCCGCCTCTTGTCTGTGCTGATGCACTCGAGCGGCATCTCCACGTAGCGGCGGATCACCAGGTCGGAGGAGCACATGCGGACGATGCGGGTGTGGTAGGCGGGGGAGTCCCTGCCCACCGGCTGCACGGTGAGGAAGTAGGTGAAGGGCCCGCTGTGGAAGGAGTAAACGTAGCGCAAGTAGTAGTTGCCACGCAGAGGCGGGATCAGGTCCATGTGTGAATGGCTGGAGAAGAAGGTGAAGCCGTTCTGGCTCGTCTTCATCTTCCGCAGGGAGATGGTGTGGGGATGCGGCGCGCCGCCCGATGTGCCCCTTGCGCCGGGAATCTCAGAGTTTCCGACAAAGAACTTGATAACGTTGCTCTCCACGTTGAGCACCTGGGAGCCAGACGGGCTGACCACGACGTCGGAGTCGCCGGGCTGACCTCTGCCCGGCCTCACCTTGTCCGCGAAGCAGTACACCTGCTCGTCCACGGTCTTCAGGCTGATGTCGTCGTCCAGGACGTGACGCCGGCAAATGCCGTTGTCCGCCGACCCGCAGCTGTACAGGCCCTTGTCGTAAATGTTCTCCACCACCAGGGCGATGTTGTGGTTGTCCACCCTGCCGCCCGTGCCGTTCGGCGTGCGGCCGCAGGTCTCGTTGGCCAGCAGCGGCCCGGTGTGGTACTCCGACAGCCGCGTGAGGTTCGGGGATAAGGCGTAGATTCGGTTCACGGCCCCGACATAGATGATGCCGTCCAGCATCACCATATTCTGGATGGGGAAGTCGCTGGTGAACGTCGGGAGCTCGTAGGCGACTGACAGGTTGAGTTTGGATGTCTCGGGTAATTTATGGCACTGGCCCTGCACGCTGGGGCACAGGGCCCACAGTAGCACGACGGCCCCAACGGCTTCCAGCGGGTGACGGTTCATCCTGTTCCAGAAAGAAAAGAGACATGAGAAATGAGTTGGTAAATCATCCCTGCTGGAGCACAAAGAGCTAAAAACAACCATCATAGATGCCTCCAAATAGACTGGCCTGAATTGTCTAGAGTGTGAATGTGTGGAAAAAAGGTCGGTGTTGAATAGGGATCACTGACAAATAGGACTGTGTCAGGGTGTAAAACCAGCATTTGCTCACTACACCACGAGCAGCGAAAGTGACTGGAGTCTTTATAGTAACACAAAGCTTTAATATCAGTCACATAATCATCACGTCGCTGCCTCTGACTCGACTGACCCCAGCCAGAGCCGCGGTCGAGGCGGCGGTGAATCACCCGGGGATCAGTCCGCTCCGCGCGGCCACACAACCACGAGCCTAAGTTTAGACAGCAAGAGCCCGAGGGAACAGAGATAAACTCAATTAAACAAAAGAGGTGGGAGGGAAAAGGCAAGAGGCTCTGTCTTGCAAAATGATAAATAACCACAGCAACTAAATGGTAATCCACTGAGAGATGCTTTTAGTGGAAGAAGGGAGGGTGAGTGGAGAGTTAGCAAACTGTGTCTCTCGCTATCTAGAGCTGGGTCCAGCACAATAGATGTTTGTTTTTTTCATATTCATGCCCACAGGAATGCATCCAATGTATTTATTTTACTCAAATTACCACATGGGTGTTCAAGGAGAGAGATTTAAAGACAGATATCACTAACAGATGCCTGTTGGGAAATGCAGATGGACATTTTTGATGAACATAAAACATCCCCAACTAGTGCCAAAGACATAAATTCAGTTTCAACATGGACAGTGCTACACAAAATAATGTAAAAACCATTTGAAGTGGACATGGAATCACTATAAAAGTGTGTGTAAGATGTGATGAATAGTAAGTTGTTATGGTCTGAAAACATGAGTAACAGGAGGCACAATATTGCGCACCTGCATCAAACACAATAAATGCGCAGCCTCAGAGACCCCTGCCTGTTTCTTCCAAAGGACAAAAGGCGGTGAAACAGTGAAAATGTTTTCAGTCGGAGAGGAAAGTGACTCATGGCTTCAAGGTCCCAGAAAACACATATGGGAAGTTGGTCAAATGATCTTCGGGGCCAGAAAAAACATTTGAAAACGGGGCTGTGAGATCCAGCAGCAGCAGCAGCAGGATTCACGCGCAGTGGAACATCTCTGCGCGTTTACGCATGAAAAAAGCAGCTCGGGGGTCGGATGGGAACAAAAAAAGCAAAAAAAAAGTCAAAGGAGACAGTGAACTCACCTGTTCGCGTGTTCGTCCTCTCCTCCCCCCGTGGATCAAATCATATTCCGCTGGTCTCTTTCAAAACAGCGCGACTTTCTTGACTTTTTCATCAATTCCAAAACTCCTCGCTGTGGATTTTTTTTCCTCTGCGCTTTTTATTTCTCACTCTCTCACTGTCTTCGTGAAAGGAAAAAAAACCTCCCAGAGAAGAAAAAAGGACAGATTTTCTTTCAATCTGTGTCTAATTATATATATATATATATATATTTGTACAGCCGCGCAGAGTACCGCTCCACGCTGCGTGACCGTCTGGCTGCATCCAGCGGACACGCTCTCACATCAGCTCCACTCGTGGCGCGCAGGCCCCGCCCCTTCGCTTCCCCCCCCAAAAAAAAGAAAAGAAAAAGAAAAAAAAAGCGCGTGACGCGTCCAGGTGCTGCGCGTGCGGCCTCAGGTGAAGGGACACGCACGTGCGCGCGTGTGCGCGTGGGAAAGCTGGAAAACGCGAGGGGAAGTGTGCATTATGAGCTTCAACACGGTGGCTATTATGTGACGCGAAAGCGCCAATTAAGACGCACATAAGCACTATTTCATTTTAACGCATGATTGCATGCAAAACTTAAATTCGTTTTTAGATATATATTTTTTTAACTTAATGTCACCTTTGTGCTCTTCCCCTTTTTGGTGGGAATTCACTCTCCTGGATAAAGGGTTTTAAGCCAATCATAAAGCGTATTTTACAGCACAACTGAGAGCACTAATGGGCCCATTAAACTCCATGAAAAAAACAACAAAACCTCAGAAAAGGTCACAGAAGGCAATGAAAGTCTTCCTTTTCACTCCGAGTTCCACCTGACTCTCCTCAGAGCCTCTGTGAGTCAGACTACTGGTTGTCATGTTAAAGCGGCTCACTCAGCCATAAATAACGAGCTAAGTTATAAAGGCTAAACCAACTGTGTGTGTGTGTGAGTGTGTGTGTGTGTGAGTGTGTGTGTGTATGTGCCTTAGTCATGAATCACAGCGGGCAGCACAAAAAATTCCTTTGTCCCACTTCCTGAAAGGAGGGCAGTTGCAGTGAAGACTGGGAAGCCTGATAAGTGAATGTGTGGATGGAGAATGAATCTGGATGGAGCGGGCCCAGCGCGGCGGCTGCTGCCTGTCGCTTCCTTACAAACACGCTGACATGCGAGGGTTTGAACGTGACGGACAGACGAGTGCGTTCAAGTAGCTGGCTGAGAGATGTGACGGCATCCGTGGCCACGCCAGGCGTATCGCTCCGCATGGGGGATGGAATGAGTGTTTCGCTTGAGCCAAAGTCCCCGTGAAAAGACTCTGAAGTGCTCTGCTGTTCAGCCGTTGTTTACGATTCAAATTGCGTTTTTACTCCGAGACATTTTCACTGTAACCGCATTCCAATTAATCAGCCTTTCTGGTCTCAGCTCCCTGATTTCCCAGAGGACTGCCCTGTCACCTCAGAGCTCACAGAAAAGCCCTTAAACGGCCTCTGAGTCCATCACCGACCTCGATGTCACCTGGAAGGAGCACTTTGGTTTGCAATCGAGACACAAACCACAGCCTTAATTGAAAAGCTCTTTAATATGAAATCAAGGATACAGCAGTTTTTGTTGCTTTAACTACCCAGATGAACCGACGGCCTTTTCCGTTCAGGCCAACAAAACCTCATGAATTAGCATGTTGTGTCTCATTAGTTTAATCAGTCTATATTGTTTGGTCTCCATCACCATCAGTAGGTAAATACACGTAAGTCCCAAAAGGTTGAACTATCCCGTTAAATTCACACTGAAAGCTTGATTACATCCAATTTATTATTTTGTGCGTTGGACAAAAGGTCAAGAGGTCATTCGCTTCATCATCTCCAACAACCCCTTCGTGTGTTATCCTCAGCGTTTCGTGCTCGCTTGTGTTCTGCTTTGGTGAGAGCATCAGAATCAGTTCAATTCATGCACCTTCTTGTAAATGATCTCACACTCTAGGTTTTTTTTATTTTTTTATTTTTTATTTTTTTGCCAGACATTTCACAACACGGCGTCGCGTCTGCAGTCTGTGTTTAGCAGAGGAGCTGTGTTTTGCCTTACCTCTGGGCATTTCTAACACAGTTGCTAAGGGGTGTGTCTGTCATAGTGTGTGTGTGTGTGTGTGTGTGTGTGTTTATACCCGCGGGGTGTGTCTCTGTGTGTGGTAAACTCTGTTTTGGCTTGAGGTGGAAGTGCTCGGTGGGAGCAGGAGGAGACGAGAGAAGAAGCGGGAACCAGGAGGAAAGAGAGGTCGGCTCGGTGGTCAACCTCACGCCGCTGGCTCGCCGAGGCTGGAAACCGTCGTGTATGACATGCGCTGCAGGAATGAGCCGCGTCCAGCGACCACGGCACCTGCAGCAAAGAAACGAACTACGCTTCCAACTTTCTGTTCATGTGTTTGTGTGTTTCTGTACGTGCTCTGCAGTGACTAACATGAAACCCCAATATACTGCATATATATATATATATATATATATATATATATATATATATATATATATATATATATATATATATATATATATATGCATGCATATATATATATATATATGCATGCATATATATATATATTTGTATAAAGCTCCAGAGCAGCCACTGTATTATGTGGTAAGACTGTATTAAGAGTAAACTACTATCATCTACTACATGATTGTAGATTGTATCATCTACTACAATCTACTATCACTATCATCTCTCATCCCATCTCTCTTTGTTCTTTAGGCTGCGACCCCACATGGTGGTTCCTTATCATATCAAAACCAAGTATTTCGGATTGAAAAAGAAATCTCCCAAATTATTAGTTACCCTTGGTTGTCGGTTGATTATCATCCTGTTGTAACAGGTGACAGAATGTTTTGGGTGAATTTCTTAAAAGCAGAAACACATGTATCTGATTTGTGCTGGCGCCCCCTGCTGGTGTTGGATGTGAAGAGGAGCTTTTGGATTTTTCCAGGGAGCCTCTGGTCAGACTCATTTATTAAGCGAGTTGGGTTGAGAGTTGCACTCAGTCTTGATTTCACCATTTCTGTCGTCCGGCATGCACCCGGGCCTCGCCCGGCCGACATTATTTATCACCTGCGAGGTCAATACGAAGCCTGGTTAACTGCTGACCGGGACAGTTAATTCTGATGGATGCCTCTGAGCCATCAGAGACCCCCCCCCCCCCCCCCCCCCCCACACCCCTTCCCCCCGTCCCAGGTTTTCCTCATTCTGGAGATGGACTCTTTACGTCTCCCTGTTTTCCCTCTGGCTCAGACGGGGAGGGAGTGGTAACTCACTCCCACACTCCATCACTCAGCTGTGTATCTCCATAGACAGGCTTCTTCAGGAGGATCGTTAAAGTGCATAGCAGATAATGACGGAGCGGGTCACGAGAGGTTACACGAAAAAAAACAAGGTCAGGGGAGGGTTTACGACTGATTCTCTTGTCTGTAGGATGCTCTCTTCATTATGCAACATAGGTGTTTATAGCAGAAATCTGCGGGATTAGGAGGTTCTTGAAAAACACTACAGTGTGATTTGTTCGACATAGGAGAAAGTTGCACCTGTTTATCAAATCTGCATCTATCTTGCAGCTGCACTGAATAAACTGTGGTTTATTTTTTTGCAACTTTTTGTTTTCTGGCATCGCTGCCTGCCGCATTGATGACTGTTGAATGTCAGTAGCAAATGGCCCAGATGTGTTTTTGTCATCATTTCTTTCATCAGGTCCGTGTAAATCTGACATCATTCAAGAAGGTTTTTCTTTTTTTTACTCCCTGAAACACCTCCGCTCGTGACCTCAACCTTAGCCGCACACAGTTCCTTCTGGTTTTGACGATTAGAAGTCGTGATCACTGATGGTCGTACCGTTTCCGCTCCAGACGGAAGCTTTGGACACATTTAGCCTAGAGCGGCGCTCTGCTGGAAGGATGAACTCCATATTTCACAGGTAAACAGACAGATCCGTGCCCTCATTCCTCCATCGCCCGGCCGTCAGATAGCAGCGTTTATAATGAAAAGGGAAATCAAAAGATTGCAATCTCCTACATCACAGGAAATGGTTACGGCAGCAGGCAGCGGGGAGAAGTGTCAGCCAATACGTTTGTGCTGCGTCTGTATCTGACCATCGGTCCAGTCATGGATGGAGTCATTACACAGCTAATATCAGGACCCAGGGAAGGCCATCAGTGGATGTTAGAAACATAATAATAAAAAAATAACAGCAATGGTGTCATCAAAAGGGCGGACACACATGGCTTCTGCAGGATTTACGAGCACAGAGCAGAAGATGAGAGGCCGCCGCTATAAAGGCTCAGTGGGATTAATGTGGTTAGCTGCATGGGTTTTTGGACAACTTTTAAGACGCATTTTTTAACGTTTACACTCTTTATGGAGTCTGCATTCCTGAAACACATAAATATCAGAAATTTAACTTTCATCTTTTGAACTTTTTCTTTATTACACAGATTTTCTGTAGTAGACTCCACTGTTCCATAAACTCCTCTGATGTAGATGCAGACTCCTGACATAGATGTCTTTGCTCTTCCACTGTGGCTGAAATGCCCTTTGACGTGCTGTTTCTGTAATATAATCAAAAGAGAAACTCAGTGTGTACAGTATGCAGGATCACTCACTTTCCATTTCCTGCCAGTCTTGTCTTGTTAAATTGTTTATGAGACTCCAAGAGATTTTAAACTTGGTGCTGGATGTTTTTCTGTGGAGGCTTTGACTGAAATAAACCATACACAGCCTCCACCTGGGCATTAAGCTTGTCTCTGTAGTTATTCTCTTTAATGTAAATTATAATCAGCAGAATCGTATTGATCTTTATCGTATCTCTGTTTATGACAAAGTCAGTTTTTTTTTCTGTAGATCTAGATCCAAGGAACATCATGTGACAAAACTGAAAGCTCTGAATCTAAACTGGTCTGTAGTGAGATTATAGACAAGATGGATGAGAAGGAAAAAGAATTGAAAATTGGAAAACAGTGCAACAGACAAACTCTGCCAAGGAAAAAGTTGTGATATGATTCAAAGCTCCAGAACAGAACGAAGTGATTGAGCATTTTGGTTTGGTGTTTATTTAAATAACACAGATGATTCTAAATTGTTTTTTTTTTGTTTGTGGTTTAATCAGTGAACGGTGGCGTATTGTATTCACCTGTTTTTCTGAGCAGAATAAAAATAAACCAGAAAAACAGAGCAGACTGTGTCTTTTTTCACAGAAACATATCATTTTCTCAAGTGAATGTACTGTACAGCAGTGCTTATTTTTATAGTAGGCACTTATTCTACAGTCAGAGAAAAGGCTCCACCTGAGAAAGGAAGGATTCATCAAGACGTCTAATGAAAAGAATGAAAACAGAGAAGTGAAGATAGATCTATTTGACATCATTTAATAACATCCATGACAGACTGATCCATTTAACATTTTAAAATTGTTGAATAAATAAATAGACAAAGAAAGCACTGGGGGCTTATTTCCATTCCCCAACACAGTGAATCAGAGCACAAACATATAGTAAAATCACCATGATTCAACAGCCATTTCACCAGGATAGAAGGAGTAGCTGAAGACAGGGCAGATTCCTCCTTCATGATCGGATGTATTCAGTTATTCAACGAGCAGATGCACAGATGTGCTAAAAGTGACGTATCCCTTCAAAGAGTGACACATACTGACTGATGGAGAACCAGTTGTGCTGGGGGGGGGGGAACATCTGTAAACGGCTGGTGATGTGTACACCGAGCTAGGGTGTGTGTGTGTGTGTGTGTGTGTGTGTGTGTGTGTGTGTGTGTGTGTGTGTGTGTGTGTGTGTGTGCGTGTGTGTGCGCCCAGCCTGCCTCTTGCTTGATGTCATAGCATGCTTCGTGATTTTCACCATTCACTGCGGCAACAGCTGAAAGAGTGTCGGTGCCAGAAAAAGACTGTTTCCTCGAAAAAAAAAAACATGCATGTGGAAGTGATGTCCAATTACAAAGGAGCTTCTGTCACTTCATTGACATACTAAAGAAAAAAAAAAAAACATTTAAGAGGCCGGAGGAAACAGACATTTTCGTGTTAGGATGAAGTAGCGCACACCGCGATAAAGCCAAGGCCTTTCCTGTCTGCTTGATGCCAAGGCATGACTGCAAAGGACAATTAGCCTTCAGGGAATTCCACTATTAACTATTAGAGATGCAGGTGAAATGGATTTAAATATACCTGAAACAATACATTTCACACACACAAGTGCACATCACAATATTAAGATAAAGAGACAAAAGTGGAATATGGAAGACATTACGTATGAATTCCACTGATATCTGTGTTACAGTGTGTTTACGGATTTGGACAGACGCCCTGGAAGTAAAGGGCCTGACGCTCGTAATGTGGGCGAGTCAGGGCGAACTAGGACAGCAGCAGCTCCCCGGAGGGTTTGTTTGTTGAAACCAAATAAAAAAGACATGCTGGAGAACACACAGTGTATTGTGTGTGTGTGTGTGTGTGTGTGTGTGTGCGGGCGCGCGCGTGCGTGTGATTTGACCCAATAAAGCACTTTTGTTTCAGCTGCAGATGTCTGTTAACAGATAAGAAAGGCGAGCGCTGCGCTGCAGATGAATGCACATTTAGTCAGTCCTCAACAGCAGCTACACAAACATATTGTGTCGTCTGGAGGGATCTGGAAACATCCAGCGGTGTGTGAAGGCCAGGCAAAAGTTACTGGTTCAGACTTTATTGGGGCCAAGAAGCATTAGAATGAGCAATGAGCAAAGATTACTTTTGGTGATTGAATTCTAAAATTAGACACTGTATATCTTACTTGAACTGCTTTTCATGTAGTTAGTACACATATATGTAGATTATAGGAGAGAAACGGACATGCGGAACATGCAGACATGTACAACATCTGAACAGCTTATACTGCAGAAACCAATAAATCACAATAGGATTAATCACCTGAACGAGTGGGAAGAAAGTAGGATGTCAGCATGACAAACACCTCAGGAAAGACCGCATTAGGGGCCTAAACAAAAAGGCCTAAATTTACCTCCAAAACTCTGAGGGGTCAGCGGTCACGTCTTAAAAGATTGGAGTTAAACAAAGCCTACAGAGCCCGAGTGACGTATATGAGAAAGCATTCTCTCAACCACCATAGTCAGGGAAGGTGACTGTCTCCACTTGATGCGCTTTGTCAGCAATAAATCACGCGGAGTCACTGGGAAGTGTCTCACGTCACTGACGTGTCTGCTGAGAGCGGAAGCAGCCGCAGACGCCGCAGTTTTCCAGGTGGTCGAAAGCCACAAGGTTTATGTCACCTGGTCTCTGTCTTTTTTTTTTTTACTGCTGATGAACACTCTTGCCCTGAATCATGCACACCTAAGGAGAGAAGCGACCAAACCTCTTGTCTGTTTGTTACATCAACTCAGGAAGCTTGTGCAATCCTGCAGAAAACTTGTGGTACTATGAGTGAGATTCTGAGGATGCGGATCAGCGTGACTTATTCCTGTTGCAGCAAACAGCAAGAACTCCCCCCACTGTCGGTATCATGTAATGCAACCAGGATGACACATTGGATTTAAGGCAACAACCACACTTACCCTGTAAATTCAGTGGCCTGATTGATTCTGCCACTAAATATTAGCACTTGTGGAACCCAGACAGCGACACACACCTCATCACTCAACATCAGACCTCATACACTGCTCTGGTTAGGAGCAAAGTAACTAACAAACATTTGTGAAAAGTTTTATTCAGCAGTCGAGTGAAGCCTCATAAGAGCAGACTAATGCTCATAGTTGATGAATACGCCTTTAAACGATTGCATATAGATGTCCACATACATTTGGACACATGTGTATATGCGTTTCTTCATTCAGCCCACTGGAGGGAGGTGTTGCATTATACACAACACTGAGCTGATGGTCAAGACTCAAGTCAAGATGATTGACTTCATACAGTGGTACTACCCCACTTTAATATTTAGCTGCACCCTGGAATCAGATGCACGACATTAAATACTTCACAGAAGGCTGGAACTGGTGGAATTAAAACAGGGATTAGACAACACATCCACAAATCAGAAAACATGACATCTTGTATTTACTGCCAGTTATGTGGAGGAAAAAAAACTCAGACAAACTTACAGCCACACAGAGCAGCATTGAGCTACGAGCAGCAGCTGCAACTTCTCACCCTGGTTGTATCAGCTCTCTGCCGCTGTCCACCCCTGTCGTCTGCATGCAGGTAACAGACCCGTCTCTGTGCGCTCTCATCCTCCTGTTATGTCTGCTTTGGTCCTGCCCTGCAAGCCGTTTGGAAAGGTTCCCCCCTCTCTTTTCTCTCTGTGTCGTGGCTCATCTGGAGCAGCCGTGTCTGACACTGCTGGAGTTGTGTCTGTACAAAAGATTCTAATTTGGTCATTTGGATATTTTTTTGGGGATGTTCAGAAGATTCCACAAGAATTTTCTTTGCTTCTTTATTTAATCAGATTTCCCTTTTTCCTTTCTTTCTTTTCGTTCTCCCAGAATCTTATCTGTGATTTATTATCTGTGCTGCATTTTGCCCAAATTATTTGCTTACATAATACTTGCGGGCAGCATCTGGGTCTGATGTGTTGCTCATTCATGTCATTTACCGTAGTAATATACTCAAAAATAGTCAAAAATGAGTAAGAAAAATCAAATGACTATACACAAATGTACACTACTGAGTCTGTATCACTACCATATTTCCTAGGATTAGGAGAATGGCACCTAGAGGAAAAAAATTATTGTGCAGCAGATGAAATATGTTTGAAAGTCTTTGAGGATTTTGGAATTTCTTACACTATACAGCCAAAAGTATGTGGACATTCCATATATACGTTGTGTAGTGTTAGTCCAGGGCTGTCTTTTATGATTTTGTGTTAGTTTCTCTTAGGGAAATTCTGAATGCTTATGTACAGCAGCAAACGAATGATTCATACACCACTGCACAGTCTGATCTATTGAGGAAACTCCACGTTTATGAAATCTAGTGAAAGGCCTGAAACCAGGAGAATGAAAGCTGTCACTGCAGCATTTCCTGTTTGATTAAATATGTGGGTAATGTGTGGGAGTCTACAGAATGAATGTGAAGATACATTACCAGGGCAAAGGTGGGTCTGGTAAGGAGGAGGTGCAAATTGTATCCATTGCATCATGACAATGAAGCATCAAGTTGACAAGACTTCATTCTCAACATTACGTTAAACACAGCTTACAGTGAAGGTTTGCCTTCATGCTGTAAACCTACGTCACAGATTTTGGTGTAAATTCATCTGTCTCACGGGCACCGCCTTTCACGCTTTTTATTTGTTTCTCACGTAACCATGGAATTGCTGCTGCAGGTCGGAAAGAAAAAGGCTATGAGCAACACTACAGGCATTAGGTCGTACTGCCACAGACTCGGACACAAAATGCCAATGACGTTCTGGAGGGTACTGCTGCTGGAAATGATCTTTCAGCCGCTGCTCTCCATCTTCGTTCTTATGCATTTTTTCCACAAGCAGCTTCAGCTGGCTGCTTGCTGCAGCACAGATGAATGGGAACAGTATCTACTGTGAATTATTACACAATTAGATTTGCTATGACTCAACATCACAAGTGAGAAAATACAAAAAAAACGCAGTGTTACTGTCACCATGGAGAGGCACACGCTAACGATCATTTGCTCCGTGGATTAGAAAAAAAAAAAATAAAAAACATAAACAAATGCACGCTGGATTATATTAAATTTTAATGTGCACAGCGTTTGTATTGTACAGTAAAAGCAAGGAAGGAAAACAAATCATTTCTTATAAAAATATCACCTTTAGAGCTTTAAAAAAAACTCAATTCAAGAAACAGGTGCTAAGATATTACCATCCCTGTGAGAAGACAGCAGATAGACTGAAGGTGACGGAGTCAAAGCGTGCTCAGGTGTCTTGATAAAACATACCCCCCCCCACACACACACACTCCCACCCATCCCATCACAGAAAAGCCCACCCACCCATCCTGTCACCCTTCTCTGGGGTGGGAGACATCAGTTTGATGCTTTTCACCATCGTGTCCACAGTAAAAGAAGCGCGGCAGCAGAACAAACTTGTCGGTGGGGGGGAGGAGGGGAGGGATCAAGAAAACAAAAGACAAAAAAAAACAGGGGAGGGGGTGCAAAATTCTGATAAGAAATAAAAAAAAAAATCACACATTCCACCTCACAGTGTCTTTATTCCAATGCATTAAACTGTGTAAGTACCACAGTGCGTAAGAAAAACCTCCACACAAGCTCGTAGCTGCACGCTCTCAGTGCAACGTGTGCAAAAGTAACCGTTAGTACTCTACTACCTTTGCAGATGAGTTATATAGAAAGGAGATTTCCACTAGTGCTATTCACTAACAATACTTTGCCATAGATTAGTGCACTGGAATGAGGCCATAGCTTAAGTCTTATCAGGGCTTATCTTCTGCATAAACACCCATACAGTACATGTAGGACATTAAAACAATGGCAGTGAAATTAACCCCTCGAGTTCTTCATATTCATACTATAGAAAAAACAACACATGGAAGTTTGCATTTTAAAGCGATAAGCGTCACTGATAAAGGAAAGGCGTTGGTCTGGGAAAAATAAAAAAGTGAAATCCAAATGCTAACATTCTCTGTCACACACTCAGGTACACATGATCGTGATGAAACCTGCTCTGAAATAACGTCTCAAGGTGGAGGTGAGGTGGGAAGCGGAGGCGGAGAGCGAGTGAGCAGAGACGCAGAGAGGAGAGGTGGTCTCTGCAGCGGCATGGCGGGCGTGACGGTGGCGGACGGCGAGATGCGGGCGAGGCGGGCGATGCGGGTGGCATGCAGGAAACAGGGCAGGTTCAGTGTGTCAGACTGCTGGAAAGCCAGGGCGGAGGGGGCCGTCGGGAGGTCGGTTCCGGGGGTTTTTGGAGGTCAGGGGGGGCAGAGGGAGGGCGTGGCGGCGCGGTTCCGGCTTGGGGGTTGTTTTGTTTTTGCTGAGTCAGATGGAATTTGGCAGCGCTCTCTCTTTCTCTCCGCTTCGACCTTCCCAGTGCTGACATCCCACCATCCGACCCGCGTCCAGCGGCTCCAAAAAAACACAAACACAAACAAGCGCGAGAGGAGACAGTGATCCCCTCCCTTCACATGAACCGATAAAGTGATAAGCTCTTCACAGAAACAGTAAGAATGGAAGGAATTTACATCATGTGGCAAAGAAAAACAACAAAACTAACAGAAAACTGGTTTTGGAGCTCGGTTGCTTGTTTGACAAAATGAACAATGAGGAATGAAACAAATCTAGGACACAAACAAACAACAAAACCCCCCCACAGAATTTTTGATTTTCCTGTGCTGTGTGTGGTTACTAGAAAGAGGCGGGGCCAGGTGCTGTGTGACCACGCCCCTTCATCTCCAAACATCTCCCACCCAGCTCTGGAAAGGTCTCAACTCGCATTTCCCAGAGGTCTTTTTTTTCTTCTTCTTTTTTACTGTTCTGACTTTTCCCTCCATCTGCGTTGTTCCAGCCCTCCACTCCTCCATCCCCTCTTCCCGTTAATCCTCCTCCTCCTTCTGTTTTTGGACGCTACACCTCCTTGGTCGTGGCGATTCGGACGCTGCTGAACATCTTGCCTATGGCCTCGAACAGCGGGTCGCAGAAGGTGTGCACGCAGATGGAGTAGACGCGGCTGATGCAATGGATCTCGATCAGGTAGCTCTTGATGCATGGCACCACGGCCCAGATGTGCAGGAAGGACAGGATGGCAAAGAAGATTCCCCAGATCAGCGCCAGGGGGATGCCGACCAGCGCCGACAGCAGCCGGTAGCACCAGTACTTGGTGACAGTGAAGGTGGTGAAGCTGGCTTTCCACACGCCGTCGAAGCTGTAGGTCCCTGCAGGCTCGGCAATGACGTCCTCAAAGTCCACCTGAGAAGGAAGGCAGAAGAACGAGAATTTGGTCAACAGAAGGTCTCCAGGAGTGGCGTTAAGACACTGTACCGTAAGCAGTACTGAGGAGTGGCTGGGATCATTCACAAGAATATCACGCTTTTTGGTTTTCATGTCCAACTAATAATTGACACCATGCATAAGCCTGTCGATGCAGGGGGTCAGCAGATAGCCAGCCTAAAGCAAATGAGGACCGATTATGCAAGTTTGACCACCTTTGATTTGATGGACAAGGCCATCCAAATCGGGATGCCAAGTGATATGTGACATAGAAAACGGATTTTGTGTATACTACACCAGTAACATATGGAAGGCTTATGGGTATGTGTGAATCAGCAGAGTGATATCATCACTAATGGGTCAGGTTTTAATGGACATACTCACACACTTGGATGCTGCTATTCAGCTGAGGTAAATAGCAAATGTCCTTGTAGGTCGAATTCTTTTGAGTTGATCAAAGTCTGGAATGCTTTGATCAGGTAAAACTAAATTTCATTCAGGCACATTAGGTTTGGTTGGTGGCAGGGCTTCATCGGTGGAACCAATAAACACCTTGTTGCTTTCAATTCAAAGCACCAATAATCAAAACTATAAAACTCTAGAGGAAGCAGCAACTACCACAGAATGACACTGAAACCAATGTGGAAGTAACCTCTGAACCCATCGGCTACTGTCTTTTGATGGTACCGGTGAGCTCTGATAGTTCTGTGCTCCTGGTACCAGCAGGTATCCAGTCCAAGACGTATGGTTCTGTTGTTTGGCCTTTGTTTATCTTCCAACAAACTCCTATAAGTCTGGATATGTCAATGGTTCCGCCCTTCTGCAGCTCTCCACGTGTACCTGTCGCTTGCATGCAGCCATAGCAACCACACCCTGCTGAATCATGATTGGTCAAAATTAAGCGCATTGCAAAGGAAACCATTTCTGGCCACATACTGATCCTGTACATTCACATGCAGATCTGTTCATGGAGGTTAATGTGGAGGTACCCTTTAAGTGCAACGCCACTAGATGACGGCTCAAAGCGACTCCCATTCAGTAAGCCATCATCTTCTGCACACCTTGCTATGACGTCATATGAAGTCTATGCATTTCAAATATGTTAAAAAAATGTTTCAAGTTGTGAAAGTAATAACAAAACACCAGTAACCACTACTAACTAAAAGTGACTTGACTAACAGAGACGGCCTGTACCTCCACATCAATAGTATTTCATAAGACGCCTGATATGGTGCAACTGCAACCATCACACAAACTTTACAGTCTTTCAAAGATGAAGTCATCATTTCCACATAAATCAGCTGTTTACTCCCTGTTGATATGTCAGTTTCTGAGCTTCTCAGTGACTGGTACAGTCCAACCACCAACATCGGCCCCACCCGAACATTACTGATTGCTCCACGCTATCTCTGGCATCTGCTCTGCTTCTTGCATTTCAACATTTCTTCAAGGTTTTCGGTCGCCAACGTTTTTTTGGAAACCACTACTGCCTGGAAAAATGCATCAGTTCTTGAGTGCTTCAGGTGGCGCCTCGCAGATCGATTAATGCATAACAGATATATCATCATATGCAAGGCTAAATTTGGATCAAAATGAAGAAATGAACTTCAGCTATTTTTAGGCAGAAATGACGGGTTCAGATAAACCGGTTGTAGTCAGTCAAACATTGTCAGGATGTCGGCTGCTTTTAGGGACACGTTGTTACTGCTTGATACATTTTAAAGCTCAAACCAGGTCTGAGAAGGTTTACATCTCATTTTCTAAACACTCAATGTGTGGTACATCTTTGCTCTGGAAAGAGTCTTGTGGCACAGATGTGGATTTGTTTTAAATGTGTACCTTGTGTGGAATAACCAGGAGAAAAGTGTAGAGGTGGTCACCACCATTGGACAAACAACAGAAAGATGAACTTAAAGTCGTATCAGTTTCCCTCCTCCTCTTCCTCTTACACTGAACCTGGACTGTGTGTTTCCTCCATATAAACACATCTCTTGGGTTTTAAATGGGCAGATCTTTGCAAGTGGCCGTGAGCTGGTGCCGTTTTAAAGGCTGTTGGAAGAACTGGTATCTTAGCTTGTCTCCATTTCATCCTCCACCTTGGTTTATAAGCTCAGTGTTAATATTTATTTCACAGTTACTTGGAGACTGTGTCCTGTCTAACAGCAGAGCTATTGAGGGGTAATGGAGGTAATATCAATAAGTCATGCAGATATTATCCAGCGTCACACTCACAGTGAAATGGGAAAGTCCTTTTTTTAAGTGAGATACAATTATGCTTTTCTTTTACTATTGTTCATTTCAAAGAGCAGTTTCCAAACTGAACATGGCGTCAATTTTTGTTTTGTAAATACTGTTTTGGCCAGCACTGATGAAGCAGACTGGCCATAGTGACTTCTGATTCAACCCCGTACAGAACCAGAACTTGGCGTTTTGCCATTTTGTTTTTTTTTGTTTAGATTGAAGATAACAGTACCAGTGGGTCCTTCCTTGCTGTCTTAATACTATTCCTAACTTCCTTCAAGTTTAACAAACAAATTTAAGAGTGGTACTGAATGTCTGATCTAACTCCTGGCAAGAAAGTGGGCGAGCATAGCTTCCAAAATCTTGATGTAATGTGATATAGTGTAACAAACTAAAATAAAAGCTTTAAAAGATCAATTACAGTGAAAAAGGAGCTGATAAAAATAGATGTTTGTAGTGTAGCATTTACATGAAGCATTATATTGACTTATGACTTATGAAACAGCAGCCTGTAGGTCCAGGTCTTTAAATCCAGGCAGGCCGCATAAAGCCCACCTCACAGCACCGACAGGCGGACCTCACTACGGCCTCAGAATATGAATCTGACTGCAGGCACGAAAACCAGCGCGGCATCCATTTAATTTTTCCACAGCTACAAATTTTAAAGTGCACCCACTCTGCGCCAGTTTCCAGAACTTTGATTGAGACTAAATGAGAGCCTTCTGCAGCGAGGCACAAACACAAACCACCGCAGGAAGGCCGGGATCTTTTTACTTCATGAAGGCAAGTTACTCCTCAATTACGGAGAATAAAAATAAAAAATATAATTTACAGTATCGATGTCGTCCTTCTTCAGAGGAGGATGCCCTTTGTTAAAACACTCTTGTACTGTACTGTATTTCCATTCACTCCAACTCTATATGATGTCTGTTGTGCAGTTTGAGCAAATGACCAATTTATCAAAGTCCTCTTAATGTGACAAAAAGCATCCAGAGCAGGAGCTACAGCTTCTTTCCTGCAGCAGCAGCAGTTCAGCTGTGGTCCAGTCAGAGGTTTGATATGAAACAATGGAGTCTTGGGGTCAGCATGTGACCGGTCGGCAAGGCAACTGTATGATTGAGTAAATACGGCAACGTGCTATTTCCAGAGCTCTCTCTATCTCTCAGGCTGCACGGCGCTTGACTGGACACAGAGTGTCTCTCTGGAGGAGAAGGTCAGTGTGCAGCACGTTAACAGCCTCTTTTGTTGGACTGTGTCGGGGGGACGTGTTTGCTTTGCTTCAAGGTGATACTTCAGCAGTTGCACTTTTGGTTCATTCTCCTGTTGATCGCGTGTGCCCGACTCTTTGTCGAAATTTGCACGATATTTGCATGGAAACAAATCCTGCTGCACTGAGCTTGACAGATTTTTCATGAGCACCAGATGCCTCGTCCCACAGAGGAGTGCGTAAGCCTCAAGTGGTGATAAAAAAAAAAAAAAAAAAAAAATCGGAAACGATAAAAAAGGAGAGGTATGACATTTCCACTCAAACGAAGACATTAAATCCCTCATCAGACAAATGATATCCCAGAAGGATGTAATGAGATGACAATGTGATAACCAGTATGATAACCAGCCAACAAAACAGGCTTTATAGTTCCAGGGGAGAGTGTTTCATTCCTTTTGGTCTGACTGCCAGAGCTTAAACTTCTCACAAGTACCTCTCAAAAGTTTTCTCCTGTGGGGGCATTTTCACTCCTCTGACTGGTAGCCCCCCCCCCCTGCTGCTGCTATATAAAGAGCCACAACTTCACTGGAGGGAAAAAAACTCTTTTTGTGGGGCAAAAACTCCACATGCATGTCAGTAATGGAACCTGTTTGATGTGGCCAGGTGATTGAGACCAGCTGCAGCAGCTACAGGAGAACAGCCTGTGTTCCTCTGATTACAAGAATGCACCGTTCTGTGTGTGTGTGTGTGTGTGTGTGTGTGTGACGTCATGCAGAACGTTATTAGACGCATGCCGTACACATTTAAGTGTGAGTGGCGGAGATGCTGGAGGGGATTCCCTTTCGGCGCTTTTCATTGGGGCACACCGGCCGAGCACACTCTTCCACTCGGCACGACTGTTCCAGTGACCTCAGAGCACCCCTGGGCCGCGTTACGCAGCGAGCTGTAAAAAACACGGATTCACCGGAGCTCACTCCCTAATCAGGAGGGGGGGAGAGTTAGCACTTTGGGCTGCTTCACAATGAAAAATAAAGTTATTAGAATCCTACCACACTATAATATATACACAGTATACTTATACACCTGTATAAATACTGTATAAATGTATATGTATTGTAATGTATGTATAAATAATATATGTGTTTGTTGTTTGACCTCTGCCACTTGTGTTATCAATAATTACATGTTGTAATGAAGTTGCATTTTGAGATGAGCTAAGTCATCTCTTGTATTACTCTGAACTTTATTTTACAGTATTCTATTCTCATCATACATTCCCCCACAAGTTTTCTTTTTACAGTGTTCACATGCATTTCCCTAGCCGTCTGCTTGGTCTGATAGGAGTGACAGGACCAGGGATTTTCGGGCCCCATGAACAGACCGTACCACGTAGGGCCCTGGTCAGTCAGAGGCTCTGGGAACCCCCCCCCCTATATACGCCCCTGGGCAGGACAATCATAAAGCTGCATTCTATTCTGAGCCTGGAAGGAGAGTCTGACTCACTGTCACAGCAGAGAGGGAGAGACAGAAAGAAAGAAAGAGAGAGAGAGAGAGAGAGTGGGAATAGAGGGATAGGTTCAATGGAGCGATAGGAGAAAACTAGAATGTTGATGTGGCACAACTAGAAGAAGGATTTGGTGTGTGTAGGATATCTGCTGCTCATACACAGGTCATTCTCTGTGCTTTCCTTCTTGAACACCACATTTACCGCATGTATCACACATGTAATGTTCCTTATTGCACCAATTCACATATTAGTCTAGTATTAGTCACATTATAAGTGCACAGGTCTCATGAAATAACATGTGGGGAAAACGTTTGACCTTGACCATTCTGCATGCAATGAATCTTTCCTCACCTTCTATATTTTGAGAAGGCGTCATTCACCTCGGACTGATAGAGAGGGAAACCTCATAACATGGGGAAGATCTCTCCAAATTCAACCCTAATTCGAGAGCTAATGTGGCCAATGAAGAGGACATGGGTATGCGCTCTGACGCAACCCCAGCCGTGGAGGGAGGGAGGGAGGAGAAGTGTAGAATGGGAGGAAAGGAGGGAGGAAAGGAGGGAGGGGGGGGTGAGGGATATCCCTCCAGACCAGCAAGCTACTTGGGTGTTTCCCTGTTTTACCAAGGCAGAGTTCAGGCATTTCAAAGAGCTGCCCCCCCCTCTCCAACCCTGACCCCCCTGCTGTCCCACGCAGCGAGCGCGTTTGACCCCACTCTTGATGAGGGGGGGGGGGGGCAGCTGGGGGGAGCGTCAGGTGGCTCCCGGCGCACGGCGAGGCTCTCCCCCCTCCGCGAGCTCCTCTCAGGGAAAATAAACACTCGGCTTTCACGCCACCGCTTTCTTACGGAAAGAATTCGACTGTTTTTTTTCTACCCCCCCCCCCTTCCCCAACAGCAAGGCGTGCGCACTAAAGGGCTGTGGGAAGCGTGTGTTCCAAACAAACAGGAAATTCGTAATGTTTCCTCTGTGGGGATGTGCAGGTATTCGGGGGCGCTCGCGCAGACATTCGTGGAGACATTTTACGCATGAGGATGGCTTTCCGTTGGAGCGCCTCGAGAAGTGTTAACGTCTCTATTTTCCCTATTAAGTCGGTGAGGGGGGGCACACACACACACACACACACACTGGTGGGCCCACCGCGCGCAACACCGTGCGCAAAAAAGTGCCGCGCGCCTCTGACTCACTCACAGACGCGCGTCCAGCCAGTTTGACAGCTCATAGCCTTCGGCACAGTGTCACAGAGTTTATATCACTGGCAGGGCATGTCAGATAAACTTTGCAGCAGGTATTTAAAGTTATGTTATAGTTCCAGTCATAGAAAGGAGAGGAAAACCTCCAACGGATGCGTGTTTAACCCGAAGTGTAAGTTTAAAAGTCCTAGAAACAGCCCGTCCAGGTCTGACTCACCTTGACAACGTGGTCGTTTATGTGCTTGGGGTCCCGGTTCACCAGGTCGATCTCTTTGGTGTGGATGTCCTCCATCGTCTTCTCGTTCAGGCTGTCGTTGTCCATGTCCTTGTTGTTGGGTTTGTATATGTTCCCTTGTTTTCGGATGAACGGCGAGTGCAGAAATTCCTGTCAGAGTCCAGAGGAGGCAGAAGAAAAGGAGAGAGAGTGAGGAGGAGGAGGAGGAGGAGGAGGAGGGAGAGTGCGCAGCGCGCTGAGAGGAGCTGAGAGTTACCAGCCTGCCCCACAAACAGGGATGGGTTTAAATGAGCAGAAAATGAAGCACCACACCCCTCAAACCATCCGCAAGGGGTCCTCACCACCCAGACAGAAGCTTAACATCCTGAGATACACGGTTGGATCAACAAGTGCCTGTAACCATAACAGCATTTTTGGGAAATGCGTAAAAGCGCATTTGCCACACAATGGTCTTTAAAGGAGTCTTTTTCAGAATATCCTTTTGACACATTTTAAGAAGTAGAGGTTTTTCATCTAGATTTACGACCAGAATGGTGAATATATGTTGACATATAGGTGGAATATTTGAAAAATAATTGGTAGGTTTCGGTGTCAATTTCTTTAAAAAACAGAGTGCGTAAAAGGTTTTTGGTTCCCATAGACTTACTTTGTTCTAGTGAACTTAACAACCATTTTTTTTTTACATATAACCTAATAACCACCTGGCTCAGTTCGAATATGTTAAAGCATGTGCATGAGTTACAACTGAAACAAATGTATGTGCAACTAGTTGGATTTCTCTCCAGCTTTTACGCACAGACTTTTAATCAGCCTTTTTTTTTACGCGCGAACAAAGTCATTTGGTTCGGTTGGCGTGTCAGTAAAAGTTTTAGCAGGTTAAACCTCACACCCACACTACGCTATGCTAATGCATACTCAGTGGTCCTTCACATTCCCTCAGCTGCTGAGGGAGAAGCGTTCGTGAGTAGGTGCCAAGCAAAGATAACGATTGTGAAATAGTGTCCAAACAAATCCAGAGTTATTCAATGGTGTAAATCAGAAGCGAATTCAGCCTAATGCTTCTGGATGAGGAAACAGCTGCACATCAGATAAAAAGCTGCAGCTGTGGAGGAGAGCCTTACTGTACCTCTTCTGTGTCGCCGTCCTTCAGCCCTCCTGTCATGCTGCCCTTAGGTATGAACAGATCAGCGGAATGAAACAAGTTCAAGAAGACAATATAGGAAGCGGAGAGGGAGGCGGATCGGGGTTTCGCCCGGGGACCCGGTGTGTGTGTGTGTGTGTGTGTGTAAACCCTGCCCTTTTTTCTCGCCGAAACGTGACCGGAATGTAATGACAGGGCTGTGAAAAAAAGGGGGGGGAATCCTCCCGTGATTCCCTTCGGATGCCTCGCACGCTGCGCGCTGTCACCTGCGCGCGGACGACGCGAACCTGCAGCCGCCGGAGGAGAGAGTGACGCGATCTGCAGCTGGAGGGGTTGTTGGAACCGGCGTGGACTTACTGGGGTTGGGGATCAGGGCAGAGTACAGAAACCCTTTTGTTCAGGGGGAAATGTGGCAAGGTGTGGATACTGGCCATACCTTAGCAAACCCAAGAGGTCATAATGGATAGAGGAGATCTGGAATAATATACCACACATCACGAGTCATAGAAGAGAAGCAGAGATGCTGTCAGAAGTGTTTAGATTTGATTTAGCTCCTCCAACAAATGCAGAACTCTCTCAACTCAAAAATAGAAAACACTTATGATACTATGTGGATGCTGGTTACAGGTTCAGGACCCATGCTGGACTCTGTTTGTACTGTGGACAGTAGGTGTGCTGGGTGGCTGGATATTTGTGGGTGTGTCCCTCACAGAAATGTCACCCAATGCAACAAAAAGGTTGTTTTTAAATGATTTACGTTGTATTTGATGCAGTGTAAGCGGAACAGAGGCCTTCCCTGTGAGCAGCGATAAGAAGCCTCCTCCACACGTGATGTTATTGGTGCTTTGTTGCATTTTCTGTCTGATCCTTAGAACGACCTCCTTCACGGTTGACAAGTAATTTAATTTAATCAGAGTCTTTGTACATTAAAATAACAAGAACATCTTTTGTGATGCCAGATTGTGTAGCTGATGTTCAGTATTTGGCAAACATACGTTTATATATTTTAGTAGTGCATTGAAAGTCCCCTTCCACTCAAAAATGTTTTTTTTTGTTTTTTCTTGTTCCTACAGTTGAGTGTTTGAGCTTCACGCTGCAGAGTTTATCATTAGAAGGTTGCTTTCCTTCCATCTGGGAGGCTTATGTGCAGGATTGTTGACATCACAAATAGTTTAAAGCCAATCCTGGTCCAATATTCAACTTATACGTGGATGTGAAATTTAAAGCTGCATGTATTAGGAATAATATATCAAAATTAAGGATCTGCATCATTTTTCCATGTAAACCACAAAGTTGTTTTCCTCACTCGGTAACTACTCGTTCTATATAATAGTGACAGTATCTCTGAGTCAGTGTTTCCACTCTTCTGGTTGCCACACCTTTCCTTCTGAAATCTGCTCTATCTGCACTTCTGCATTTCAGGACATGTTTTTGTTTCAAGTTCTATTGAAGTCAGTCTCCACATGATTCTCAGTCCTTCCAGCTATTGGAAGAACTCCTGCAGAACATTGACTGAGCCTGCACAGTAAACACGCGCCGAATGGGAATACTAAAAGTTTAAATACTTGTACTTCTGTTTGACGTATCAATCAAACACAGGGACTCTTTACTTTATTGGGGCGTGGCACCGAAAACTGTTAGTGTCAAACTTCAACGCTCTGTGCTTGATGATGTCAAGCGGCTTGAGACCCGAAACAACGAGTGCCCACAGGCAAGGAAGGATGTAAAATATGTAGTTTATATAGTTCATTTATTATATAGACTATTAAAGACATGCAAAGTTTATTAAGACTACTTGAAACAATATAGAAGGAAATGTGTACGCATTGTTGCAGTAACAGTAGCCAATGTAAAAGCAGCTCTACATTATTAACTCTATTATCATATAAACACTATCAGTGCCTTGAGTCTAATTATCTATTGCTTTCAAACACACTTCTAAATGCGTCTCTAGGATGGTTGTAAGTCAAAGGTCAGCATATTAAACCCTATGTGTCAATTGACACGGTGGTTAGAGAAGTCGGCTCGTGACCAGAAGGTCGCCTTTTTATTTTAGGTGAGGTTGCACGAGGTGGAACTTGTCCACAGTGTGTTACTCGCTGTGGATTCATGCTCGCTCCCAGTTCAGAGACACAGTCAGAAATGCAGCTTTTTGGGGCCGAAAAGTGCCGCCGAGGCATGAAAAGCGTGAACGACACCCGTCGGATCAGTAAGGAAGAGCGGGAAAGGTGTGAAAATATCCAAGATATAGTATTTACTCAAACTGCTGATTGGTTGACTTTTTTTTGTTTTAGGCTGCTTAATTATTTTTTTGTGGCCGGCCCGTCCACAGCAACACGTGCTCTGCTGCTTCTCCAAGCCCAGATCTACTGCAGGTAATACATAATAAAAAAAATGCAAACTATCCCTTTAATGTTGCTAAATCTATGGTTGAAAAGGTCAGAGGGCAGCGTGGCCTGACCCTCCTCCCTGCCTGTGCACCGTGTTATTGTAGATGGTTAGAGTTAAGGTGGAACTACAGCTGGAACTGTTCATCCTCTGGAAAAAAAAAGGCAAATAAGAACAGAAGGAACAGAGACACTGAGCTCAGGTAATAACAGCGTTATTCACGCATCGAGGGCGAAGCCTCACCGATATGGAAATATTCAAAAGTAAAATACGCTAAGTCTAACACAGCGACGCTGTGCGAGCCTGCAGGTCTGACAGAGGAGCCTCGGGTCATGTTCCATCGACCCATAGCTCATCTTTGTATAGGAAAGTGTCTTGTGCAATCTCAGCAAAGTGATTTACGAGACTTTTTTCTGGCGCTCGGCTGCATATTCCAACCACACTCATCTCATGTAACAGGAACCACACACACACACAGACACACAGACACACACACACAGGAAAACGTACTTGGAGGACAACGGTCTTTATTTTGATCATGAAAAACACACATGGCTTGTTAAACAATAGCTTCCTTCTAAAATTAGTCAGATTACAGTGATAGCCAGACAGAACTTAATGAGACGTAATGAAGACAAACAATAAAAAATGTTAAAGAATAAGCTTTTTTTGTCGTAAATAAATACACAGCCTTTCAAAAAAAAATACATGCGGAGGAAGGTAGAGCTTTATCCTGTGTCACACCTGTGTCTTCCAGTATTGCACAACCCTTCCTAGCTCTGTCAGGACTGAGTTAAAACATCACAGCATGTGAACAAAGTGTTTTACCTTAACTGTGCATGCAGATCAGTTTCCGCTGCTTTGATATGTCAGAGATGTACGTTTTCGAGTCGATTCAGTCCATTAGTTGATAGACTTGTTGATAATCATTGTCCAAAAAAAGTCCAAATTCTGTAGATTAGTCAATAATTAAAATAATATTGTGTTGCAGCCCGAGCTAAAGCAATACATTACTGGAGCTTTGCATATTATTTGGAGCTATGATTTCAAGTTCTTTTTTTACGACTGCCTCAGCATCCGTCCCATGAGGACTATACATCGGAAGAGCTTGTACTCGCTGGTGAAGCGTGTTCAGTACCTGGCAGTCGGCCCCTTCTCCCTGGAGTTCAGTTTCAGGTTGTACAGATTTAATCAGGAGGAAAAACCTCAACTCTGAGCTACTGTAAAAAAAAAAAAAAGGAAGCAAGTCATGTCTGGTTTCTTCCGCCAGTTTGTAACCGAGGAAGTGAGTCGAAATAAAAAAAACCTCCAGCTCCAGTAGCGGCGTCGCATTCTGTACGTGACAATTAGACAAGCATGTACCAGGACCTCAGGTTCAACAGAGGCTTCCACACGACACAAAAAGCGTTTATGAGACTTGGTCAAAAATTAGACAACCCGTCCTCTGATGATATCCGTATATTTCAGTATGCGGCGTAAAGTCCATTTATATTAAGTTCATACTAAAGCGAATGCCTGATTCTGCCCAAGCACCATGGGATCAACAAAGCAAAAAAAAAATATGCAAATGTGCAACAAAGTTTAGCATTAAATATCCTTATAAATGTCTTTAGCAGATTTAGTGCCATTCAACCTCAAGCTGAATTATTCGCAATATATACAAAATACATTTACTTATATATATAAAAGCAGAAATATTACATCTCTCAGCAGCTCAGCAGTATATTTGCTTTAACAGCAATGTTTCACTCTGTCTCTCTCAGCGACAAAGTCATGGAATGACAAGAATTTTTTTTTTTTTTTTTTTGGTCGCAATCAGCAAAACGACTCCATATCGGGAGGTGCACGGGAGCCCGTCATAAAGCCCCGCACAGTCAGACTGCTGGGGGCGCCTCTGTTGATCATAAACACCTTAGGTTTATTCATCTGGAAGATCCAAACTGGTCTGAATGTGTTTACATACAGCAGGTTGTGCTATTTCAGCAGCATGTAAATGACTAAATGTCAATATGTGTCAGGTTCGAAATATACATTGAAAAATAGTCATTTAAATGGTGAAACAACAGTGCGATTCTGCAATAATCTATTATATCTTATCGGGAGCAAGATGCTAACGGCACAGTTTTGATATTTTAATCTAGTTGTGGATCCTTTGGACAGCATGCTGCAGGATTATACGTTTTTTTTTACTTCATGAAAAGCTCATATATTCCCCTTCACCCCCGTTAGCGGCGGCCTGTCCTACGTTTCTGCCTCCTGGCCGCCCGCGTCAGTTCTCCGTGGTTTTAACCTGCACGGAGGACAGGCTCCTCCCCACGCTGCGGAAGAGCGGCGTCACCAGCGTGTCCGTCAGGCTCTTCCACACCAACTGGACGGGCGGCAACAGCGTCATGATGCTGTGGATGGCGGGCATCACCAACCTGGAAAGGGAGAGGTCAAAGGAAGTCAGTCAGGAAGAAATGGGGGAAAAAATACAGTTACATGAGACTAATATTGGATAGGCCTTGGTTAGAAAAACAAGGCGTCTCTCTAAACCGTGACCGGGGAGCGTTTCCTAAGCGCAGCCACGTGCTTATTAGTGTAACCATGAGGGCCACTTATTGTAACCCTAACCATGCTCTTCTCCTACCAACAAAAACAAGTTGTGTTTCTATCTGAATGCAACCAAACCATAACCGTAGTGGCATCGCAGTAGAAACGCTTATTGAACATAGGCCCAGTAATCACGAACCCCGTCCCTGCAGAAATAAATCAAACTTTCTGTCCAAAAGGGGCTTAACGATAAGCAGAGGCGTGTGCCTTCAACATCTTTTCTCTCAAGGTGCCAGGTGATATTGACCCCCCCTCTTCTTGCCATATACCTGGGATTTGAAGCCATTCATATTCATCTGTAGCCGTGTTTCTGCACAATGGCTGAAAACACATATTTGCTCAGGTTTGTTCTAAAATCGATTATTGCAGATGTATTATTAAAGGCATGAGACACATTTAAAAAAAAATGCCAGTCAGTTGGAATGTTTCATGTTTCATGTCTGGTACTTGTTATCTTATCTTCTCAGAAGCGCAGTGTATCGACCTCCTCCCTCTACGGCCTCAGAACTTTGCCTCAGTTTAAAATACGGAGAAGGTGTGTCGTCAAATCGGTGTTTTCTCCTTTGAAGCGGCTCCCCTCTGTGCGAGCTCCCTCCCCGACATTCCAGATGCATCGACCAGCTCTCCCCCCCCTCACAAACGCCGTGGTCGGAGGGATCGACCCGAGCTTGTGACCTCACAGGTGAAAGGTCAAGAGGAAAAAAAAAAAAAAACACTTTTCAGCCTCTGTCTGCATCTGAAGAATGTCCCACTGTGGTCTGAAAATAGGCTTCACACACACACACACACACACACACACACACACACACACACACACACACACACACACACACACACACACACACACACACACACACACACACACACACACACACACACACACACACACACACACACACACACACACACACACACACACACACACACTACCAGGGGACTTCAACATTCCTTCCAACCTTCCAGAAAAACCTTTAGTTCTGTGCAAAGAGTCATTTCATCAAGTGTTAATAAATGAGCCTGTCGGGTGGTGGTTGAGGACCTGGTTTCCTCACACACCTGGAAGCACCTGGTCCGACACAGGCATGACATAATTATCCAAATATAGCTAGGAAAAACACCCCCCCCCTCCTCCCCACAAAATAATTCAATATCACACTGCTTGACCCGTTAAATGTATAAAGCACCTTATGTCACGAGCCAGAATAAATACATAAGCTATAGTGGGGGCTCTGAATGTGTGTTTCCTGTTCCCACAGCTGATATTATCATACTGGTCCCTCATATTGTATTTGGAGCAGTAGAAGTTAACACATAAATGTATGCCTCATGATTTCCCCTGTATTGGTCCTATTGGGATGTTTGGTACTTCTCACAGACATGCTTGACTCTGCAAACACAAAAAGCTCCTGCAGGTGCAGGTCTCCCCTACCAGATGTGGACGCAGCTGAGGGTCCCGTACAGCAGCCCCAGGAGGAACGCCACGGGCACGGCCAGCAAGGCGCTCAGCAGCCGGTAGAACGCGAACTTGACGAGCTCGAACCCGGCGTGGCTGCCGATCCACACCGAGTCGAAGCTGTGCGCGGACGGCGGCTCCGCGATCACGTCCTCGAAGGCGACCTGTCGGGATCACGCACGCGCACACACGCACACACACACACACGCGCGCGCACACACACGGGGGGGTCAGGGCGCGTGGGCAACAGGAGAGAGTCACAGGAAGCCGTTTTTGGAGATGATGGATTTAAGCGCGGGCAGGGACTTCCAGGTATTACCGATCACGGCTTATTACGTGGAAACAATAGCGCACATTAGCGGGTTAAGAGATTTATCTTCTTGGCAGCCGCTACTTTCTAAATCGAAATCAAAAAGGTTTTGTTTTTTTCACCTTCAAGTGCGCGTTGACGTCTCGTGGATCCCGGTCCGGCGGCTCGCGGTACAGCGTCTCCTTCTGCAGGATGGGCTCTATCGACCTGTTGAACTCGTCCTCGTCCATGATTATGCTGATGTCTGATTTCTCCTTCTCCAGACCCATGTTGGTGCGGTGCGGTGCGGTGCGTGCGGCTGGTGGCGGTGCGGTGCGCTGCGCTGCGGTGCGGTGCGGTGCGCGCTCTGCGCCGGACTGAGGCGACACCCCGCCCCGTGCGGCGCGGCGCGGCGCGGCGGAGACACGGACGCGCTGCGAGTCACTTCCACAGAGCGGGTTTTTCAGGGAGCGCCGGTGATGACTGACGCTGTTGTGTTCTCCGGGGGTTTTCAACGCAGCCGAACTCAGAGACTCGTCCCCAGCATGTGATGAAGCCTGCAGGGCAAATCATTAGCTGCCTTCAGCAATAAAAACAGGCCACTGGTGCTTCCAAATGGTTCCTAACAGTTACACATATACCCACTTACACTTTTAAAATATTCTACAACTTGAACCCAAATGAAAAATGAAAGAAAAACAGCCCACAGCACTTTGGGGTAAAAAAAAAAAAAGAAAAGAAAAAGCAAAACAACCTGCACATACCGTTCTACCTGTTGAGTTGATTTACTGCACGTTTGGTTGTTTGGCTTTATTGCTGTCATACAGCAAAGAGCCAACACTGCAGGTCTTCAGATGTCTAAACTGGGAAGCTTTGCAGCGTTTCACCCTGCCCTGGACAGAGATTTGACCCTGTGACCTCTGAGCAACAGGTTATTATGAAACTATAAGATTTGGATGCAGTCACGTGAGCCTGTGTGTGTTTACACGTGTTAAAATTGAACATAGAACAGAAAACGGACATAATAGACCAGGCAAAAACTGCCATGTGACGTCACCTTAAAGGCTTGGTACCAGATTACATAAGTAATACAAATGGATTATTTAAATGACAAGAAACTATAAAACAATATAAACTGTATATTGAAACGTTTTGACTTTCTCAACTTGCCAAGCATGTATTCCATTCACATTGTATCCCTGTCAAACAGAGGAGTACAATATTTCTCTCAGAGTAAAGCAGAAGTATAAAGTCATAAAAGCCTAACTCTATAACCTCTGTGCATATTTACTTTGCACAAACTCAAGAATTATGAAGTAACTGTGAATCTATTCTTAGAGCTGGATGCTGAAGAAGTTGCTCATTCAGTGCATGTGCAAGGATTTTTTTCTTTTCTTTTTGCCTCTGCTTTTTCAAACTTCCTTCACTTGTGCATCAGTTTCCATTTCCCCGGCCGTGTCTGGGATAAGGGACTTTACACCCGGATGAGTCACACAAGCAAACGGCTCTGGAAAAGTTTTACAAATATGAAGCTCTCCTGATTTAAAACCTAATATGCAGAATACTAATTGACCTTGCTTGTTGGTCGGTGGTTGGAGGTGTTCAGCTCTTTTATAATGGAGCCATAGAACACATCTGTGAAAGGAAGTGGAAGTAGAAACATACTCTCTGCTTGAGTAAAACCACATTGAAATAAAATTACTTTCTTGTATTGTATGCTTTCGTTCATTCAATGTGTTTTTTCCTCAATCCAATCACTGAAAATGATTTTTGTTCCCTCAAAAAATGTTTGCATCGAGTTAAAACAATACAAATAATGACATTGGTTCATTTATATTAAGCAAATAAAAATCACTTTTTTTTTTTTAATTTAGGTCAATGTGAAATAGTTTGTGTGTGTGTGTATATATACACATATACATACATTTATATTTGTTACTGTCCTTTCTTGCATTTTTTTCCTCTTTTAACTTGTACACTTGGGGATGTGAAAAATAGCTATTTGCCATTAGGGATTAGTAAAGGGTTTTCATTCTGATTCTGGAAAAAAAAAGAAAGTTCTTTCAGCCTAATATCAGCTGCCATGGCTGTGCGCTGCCTGACTTTCTCACTCTTCAGTAGAATATTCCACATAACCACATATTCCTTCCTGCAGAGCTCCGTACCACCTTCGTCTTGCTAAAAGGCCGATCCTGCTCCCGTCCTGTCCTTTGCATCTCATTTGTTGATGCGGCAGCTCCGGCGTCCTGCATATCGACGGGCAGACCTGTAAACAACACCCTACTTTGTGTAGACACCGGGGCCTGGGAATAACATGCAGAGACGCAGCAGAGTGAGCCAGGAACGCTCAGTGACAGCGAAGCAGAAACACAGCAGCAGAACAGAGGGATGCCGGCGGCCCCGTGGCCAGAGCACGGCCACAACGCAGCACTGAATCCTCCCGGATTAACACATAGAGGATGATTCCGACAGGCCAGCATTCAGCGAGGGGGGTTGGGGGGTGCTATTGACAGGAGAATATGTGTGTGAAAGGGAGAGCAAGCACAGGAAGTTATTGGCTTTGGCTCGCGTTGCGGTTCGTGTGCCAACGATGGGATGATATTGTATGCAGAGTTTCTCTGTGCGAGCAGCAGAGCCTAATAAGGACAGAGATGTGGGTCAGTCGGCCCGGCAGAGAACAAGATACGTCAACAAATGCTGGACACATTAAATACGAGTCACAAACAATGAGGCGAAGACTTGATCACACTTTGCTGCAGGCAAGCCCTAAGGTGACAAGCCTTTCTATAGTACTACTCTCAGACTGTTGCTGCTCTATTAGCTCCTGAGAAAAGATTTTTATGTCATAACATGCTGAACACATTAATGATCTCAGTAGGATAAAGCAATAATCAGTGAGTTCCGCTTGTGCTGAACAAACAGCGTACTGAAGAACATTACTTTGCAGCAAAAATGGTTCTACAGGTAATTTGTTATACGGAAACACACACTCTCTGTCACACACACACACACACACACACACCCTAAGGGTCCCGTCTGTCAGCTCCTCTTTTATCCAGAGGCTCTAACCAGCCAAGTGTTACATATCCCATAAATGCATGTTCATGTTGTGGCCAGGTTTTCACTCATTAAAGCTTCCTATGGTCAGATGACACCAAAAACTGCAGCTGACGTCTATGAATCTATTGAGGCAATACGTAGTGGAAGTTAAAACCAAACAACCATCAGCGTGTCCTTTAATCAGAGCAAAGATGAGTTACCATTTTTTTTTTTTCCCAGCATTTGCAAAAGCAAATGCTACAGAGCTTTATCTTCTCTCCACCATATTATATTTAGTCTAAGTATTCTGTCAAACGTGTGTCCAAGGACACAAACTCTTCCTCTTTGTGCATGTGGCTTTTTTTCTTGAGTACTGAGAAGGAAATCAGCTTTTTTTTTTTTTTTATCACTGAGCTCAACTTCAGGTCCCTTCAGCTCTAAATTGAAAACTTGTGGTCGATAAACAAGACGCCAGAGACTGATATCAGCACGACTGACGGCCTGTCACTGCCTCTTCTCTCTTTTTGAGGAACGTCACCTGGTGACACAGTTGGGGAAACTATACTCCTCTATTTTTCTAAAGGTATCAGAAAGAAATAACATCCTCTAACTTGTGACTTGAGTCAATTTTAATTGTATTTAATATAACTAATATTATAACATAGTTAAAACTTGAATTTCCTGGTAAAATGAACTCCAGTGGTACTGACAGGAACACTGATCCTAACATTCATGTCTTTGACAGTGGGAGAAAAATCTGACCTTTGACCCCTGGATGACATCTATGATGATTCTGATTGCATCAGATTGATGGCAAATTTACTTACGCTGAGAACAGGCTGCTCAGTGCTCAACCTACATGGTATATGTCACATTTCTCACAGTGCATGTAGATAGTAATGTATGGAATTACCTAGATATTCTTATAAAAAAATTAACAAGCATATATGGTAACCATGCATGGTTGTGTATACACACACACACACACACACACATATATACACACACACACACACATATATACACACACACACACACACACACATATATACACACACACACACACATATATACACACACACACACATATATATATATATATACATATACATACATATACACACACATATATACACACACACACACAAACAAAAACAAAAACATACAACTTTTGTCATTTGTGCACCATCCTTTCTGTAACAAGCTGTAAAATTAGCAAGCATAAGCACAGAAGGATACAACACACAGCCTCCTTTCATTATCAAACTTTGAATGTAAAAGTGTGAGGTGCTGATCGCTGCGGCTCTGCTCCAGGCTGACCTTCCTCAGGCCTGTGAGCTTCTCCATCCTGCAGGTTAATATTTAATGAATTCACCAAGCAGCCACATTCCAGGACGTCCCAGGCCAGCGTTCCCCCGAGGATCCTGCGTCCTTACTGCGGAGCAGCGTGGAAGGTTTCCTCTGACTTCATGAGGAACAAATGCCTATTTGTCCAGGAGTTTCCATTGGGAACAATGATATCAGCGCACTCGCGGCGCACAAGGATTTCCTGTCACACCCAGTGGACCCTCATCTCTGTGCTCAGAAACACACACCAACCCAGACGATTAGGGAACATGTGTGTAACTGTGTAACGTGCAATTATCTACGGTATGTGTGTGTTTGTATTTAAAACACTGATGCATGTATGTGTACGTGAGTGTGCACATGTAGAGTTTTTCCTTCAATCTGTTTCAAAAAGTGTTTTTCATATTTCAACAGTCAAATGTAAGCAAAGGTCCTATATTGTAGAAACTTAGATTTTAATAAAATGTTTCATTATAAGAAGTTTGAAAAGTTTCCCAAGTTTTACAGAGAAAAACCGAGCCTTAAAATGCGCCCCTGAAGACGTCTGCGAAGCTGTGATGTCACACCTATAAAGTAGAACTGTAACTGTAATACACCAACTCACCATTTGTGCTTTTAAATCACAATTTCTGATCCACAGTTCGATACACCTGCACACATCCTCTGACTGCATGTCATGCAATGCCCTTTCTACAGGGCCGAGGGGCAGCAACTGTGTTTCAAACGGCAAAACGATGCAAACACAGAAATAAAACAATGCTGCAGGAGAAAAATCACAGAAACGAAGCAGAAGCAGAGACTCACAAACCCAGAAAACAAATGCAAGAAGCTGCAAATTCACTTTACAGCAGCACTGTGCACTAAGCAGCTACTCTGTCCAGTGGAAAAAAAACCTGTGTCGTCGCACCAGCCAAACTGATATGAAGGCTAATCAACACTAATGAGATAGACACAAAACAACATAAAATATGTTATTTCAATAAAGATACATGATCTTGGCCTTGCTGTCCTACAGCACATTTTTTAATATTATCTTAACCCCTTTTCCCCAAAACATGATTGAAATATCTTCTTGTGATTTATTGCATAAAACAGTAATAACCTAATTGAATCACCAAAGCGTTGGCCTTTCAAGCCAATTATGTCTGCAATAAATTATGGATTTGGCTCCAATTCCTTAACATATAGGATTCATTTATCATGTATGTTCACACACGCCTCCAGACGGAGTGTCAGCGAGTTTCAAAGTGAAAAATGAATAAAAAGTAGGTCAGGTTAACTGGATGTGGAAGCTTTACTCTACTACAGAGTAGGTTTGTCCTTAAGAACTACAGCACAGATAGAAAAGTACAGCTGAAAGAGCTTGTGTATAAATACATGTTTGTGTGGTCTATATTTTGCATAGGAGCACAAGTGATCCATAGTATATTTATCTTTATGCACGCAGTGTTTGTATGAGGTTGTCTGTTTAGTGTATATTCTACCGTCATTCTGTTTGTGTAATGCCTGCAGAGTGGTTTGCATGTGTTCTGTGTGTATTTCTTTCTGTCAGGTCAGGCATGTGCAGACTCTTCTGGGCTGTTTTGGAGTTCTGCAACGTGAAGCGATCATCCCTAGTTCGCCGGTGCCTGGCATACGCTGTCGGCCATTTTTCTGCCTTTTCTGAATGAATACTTCTGTCTGGTAAAAAACTGTCAAATATAGAAAATGACCCATTAAACCAAAGGCCTTGCGTATATCAGTCTAGCATGCACACACACACACGTACATTTGAACCTAAAAACGCATTGAAGGATTTGAATATTTAAAGCATGAATCTAGAAGATACAACACGGCTGTGACAGGTGTCATGAAAGCACTGATTCAAAAGGCCTGTAATAATGCCAAAAACTAATTTCCCTATCACCTTCCATCTTCCAGTTTCTGCTTTCACTGGGAAGCCAGCGAGCAATTTAAACATTAACCTGTCTAGTTGAGTCCTGTTATTAGGATCATTATCCTCATGATCACTGTTCAAAGCCAGAAATGATGCAGCCAGGCCGCACACGTCAACGCTTTCAGGTTACCGCCAGGTAAAATGCACAAAAAAAACTCAACGTGCAAAATCAAGAATTTGATATCCCTTCAAGGTCTTTACTCTTCTGGTGCATTTTGATATTTAATACACATATTTATCATTCTGTGAATGACATTAGCATAAAATAATGTGATATGTGATATAGGGTTGCTGCGTGAGCATGTTGACATGCAGCTTAGAAAAACGAACGATCATTTTCATTATATTGCAAAAACTGGGATGTTTTAATTGAACTTGTCCCTGCACGTTTACTTCTACTCGCTATGCAGCACGACTAAGATATCCGTTGGTTAGAAAATTAGCTGAGATCAGCAGGTAATTCGATTGCTCGAGTCTAAATGCTGGTTTAATGCAGCAGCTTTGACTGTAATGCATCTTAAAAGAGGTCGCAAATAAGTCCTGCCAAATTTAAGTAAAAGTTTACACACATACAAATCGTCTCATTTAGAGCGTTTAAAATAGAAGCGTGTGTCGTATTTCTGTCTCTGCACCTCTCCCCCTGCTCAGCCGTCAGATGTGGTGGACGGATGGAGCGATGAGAGGGGGCGAGGGGTTTCTGAGGGAGGAATGTCCCGACAGGCCCCGGCACAGTGCGGCACTGACTGTCACATTTGTTCTAAGCAGTGGAAACATTTCACAACCAGCTCCAATGCCCCTCCAACCATTTTCCAGCCCGTAGCCCCGGCTCTGTCTCGCAACGCGTCGGACGCCGTGCGTAAACACGGCTTTTATCAGAGTCACCTGTTTGTGAGCTTGGAGTCTGCCAACGGCGAGCGGGAACTGTGCAAATCAGAGTTCCCTCAGTCCTATTACGTGATTGAGCACTTGCCAACCGGCATAAATGAACTGAAAGGAGGGATTTAAGGCTCAAATGCAGAATAATAATTGACATGATGATACCGTGTATCACAGATAGTGATTGTGGAGCCAGGTGTAGCACCAGTGGGGCATGTACGAGCGCTCAGGCTCCAGAGGCTCCTCCATGAAACTTTGGAACAGATGGAAAAAAGGAGTTTGGATGAAAACCAGGGGCACCGCTGACTTCTGATTGCTTGACTTCATATAAACAAATGAGAATTACCTCATTGCAAAGTTCTGAACCAGAAAATATCCCCAATAACTCTCTGCTTGTCCCTCTCAGTGTTCCAAACTTCCAGCTTCTCAGAGGAAATAATAGCTGCACATAAAAGCAGGAACGGTGAGAAACCTGAGCTGGAGTTCACTGGCTGCTGGTCGTGATATGGACGTTTAAATCGCTCTTTTTCATGCACTGTTCAGACCTGAACATGTGCATGAAAAAAAAAAAAAATACATTACACACAACAAATAAATGATAACGTTATCGGTTAGTTCCATTTCCTGTCATTCTGTTGGAAATGAGCAGGTGCCGTCTGTCACTGGTGCAAAACCAACATCATAAAAGCGGATGGGAGCGGCTTTCTGTTGATAAACCTGCACATGTGTGCACTGTCACACAGGACGTAGCTGGCTGGAGTAACCGTACTGCTGCCCGCAGGGAGAGGGATTCGTTTATAGTCGCTGTAGAGTCCAAGTAAACTGAGTAGCTAGAATTCATGTAGGATATTCAGGGAGCCACGCCTCCTCGGGCCTAACCATGTATCTCTGATGAGTCTGTTGAAAAGGGCATGTCATAGCAATTAAGAATTCAAGGGCATTTCATTAGTTGCTTTTCATCTATCTAACAGTAGTAATATCTTAAGAAGAAATGACTAAAATGCATATACTGTAATTGAATCCATTTGAAGGTCAGGGGTCAACTTTTCTCCGAGGGCAGACATTCACTAATAGACACTATTCAGACTATTGTGTGAAGCGATGAATGAAAACATCTACCAAACAGGCCCCATAGAAAGTCAGCATTGTTGCTTTGATCACACGGGGAGACTATTGTCGCAGGGAAAAATTATGAAAGGCGTTTTGTTTGCCACCCTTTTATCTGAGAGTCATAAAGCGGCCTCATCGACCTATAGGGTTCATAACTCCGAAAAGTGGAAAATATGACTTCACGCCGCGCGGTAGATGTGCGTGCACCTGTCACTGCCGAAATATAAACACCCAGAACCTGCAGAAACCCCCGGGGGGTAAAAATCAACGTCACTGATGCAGCGCAGTTTGTCAAAGTAGCAACGACACCATTTGCACTGCACTCGCTCTAATCTTTCACCAACACCCTGTCACGCTGCGGACTGATGGCCTAGAGGCTTCACGCCTCGTGCCAAAAGGGATGTCATATCCTCTCACGGATGGGAGGCAAAGAATTACTCTTAAGTGGCGGCTCCAACCAGGTGGAAGACACTGATGTCCCCCCCCTTCTCCAAAGTGATTTTATGCAGATCACGTGAAAACGCGGCATGACGCCACTGGAAGGTATGCATGGCAGCTGTTGGGTCATGTACAGTACAACACTGGTAGCTGCAACGTGTCTTCTGTTGATGTGTCAGCCAAGTCTGCACGATTGGCAGCCTGAGGTTCTCTTGTCAAGGAAGGCGTTTAGACGTGAAAAAAAAGAACTGTGTAGCTTCAGGTCTTAATTTTCATTACACAAATATGAGATATTAATCAGTCAATACAAACCAAAGCGCTCAAAACTGCTTTTTGTAAAGGGTCAGCCTCAAGTTAAAAAGTAAAAGTTCTGCATTAAAAAGGTACTTAGAGTAAATTATAATTAATATTTATTAATGCTAAATGTACTCACAGCAAGACCAAAAAATACACCAGTTCCCCAGGATATAAAAATATGACTTACAGACATTTGTAGATACTAACAACTGGTGATTGCTCCATAAATGTTCATATAATGTCGTATTACAATCGCCTTTCTCTTTTGAAGCCTCATCCAACTGGTTGCCCTTTCCTGCCCAGTTCGTTCTTGCACGCGTCTCTGTGAGCATCTCAGTGTGTCAGGTTCACCACTGGAAAACTCTGACCCTTTTCCGTACAAGGTAATCTTATTTATCATGGCTGTCAAAGCTAAAAAACAAAAAAAAAGGCTTGTGCTTTAATATATGATGTCACACAGTTCAGCTCGAACAGCTGTTAATAGGTTGAGCACTGTCTGACACAATCAAATTAGAGTTATAAGGCCAATAATGAGTTGAGTAATAAGCTGTTTAATATGCTCGGACTTTGCTGCTCCAGCTCGGAGGCGAACATTCGAAAACATTTAGAAATGTATTGCTGTATATACTGTAATTCTTTTTCTTTTACTATTATTATCCCATAATTGCTCTCTAGGTCACCCTGCATGCTGTTAAGGGATCATCAAAGTGATCAGTGTTGCCGTTCAGACATTTGACTGAAAACCACTAATTTGAACCTGATGGCAGCTTAAAAGGTAAAGTCAGGGCTCAGCAGCATCATGAGGGTACACTGACTCAGAACTGTGCATGTGTTTTTGTGCCAAACAAGAAAACAAAAAAGTGAAAAACAAATGACTTGCTGGGCGATACCTGAGGAAAAGTCTGTCAGTAGGATTCAACATGACTAAAATTCATGGAATTGAGAAATTGTTGATTTGGACCGAAGTGGTGGATGGGAAAATTGTTGCGGCTAAAGCTGTGCTGCTAGAACTGCTAAAAAAACTGAAACACAGTACCAGTGTCACAGCGTTTTATCGAACACTGGGAATGGCAAAAAAATTGAAAACCCTGATTAAACACACTGCTTGTCTTCATCAGCTCACACGACTTATCTGGAGCCAACGGACCCAACACGTTTCCTCACGGAAAAGCCCTCGTCTGTGCCGTATGTCAGACTTCATCTCCAGACGGCAACGGCAGCACAGTCGAACCTTTGTTTAACACTGAGTCAGAGGTGAAACGCTTTAAGAAATCACTCAGTGGTGCAGCTGCACATTTTCACAATACCGGGCACTCTGAGCGGCGCCAAGTTTTCTTCACCCTTGTTCCATATCACTTGTTGTGTGACTGTTGCCAAACGAGAGACTACACAAACTCCACCGGCCCTCGGCCATCCTTGTGGTTTGTTTCTGTAGAGATGCTTAACAACACATAACGAAATGATTTGGTGGACATGTCGGGGCACAATGGAGACAACATGCAGATCCAGAAGAAATATGGTGCAAACTAACAATAAAACATGTGTTTCCTACTTGCTCTTTCACAGATGGACCACTTACCTACTCGTCTTGCATTCGTTTGTAATACTGTGTTCATGGAATTTTATATGATTTTGTATGTATAAAAATAATCGGCTTTATAAACGAGGCTTCCTGTGTGTAATTCTGTTAAACTGTCCCAGGATACTGACTTTATACTTCAGTAACGCATCCATAATGAGTTCAGGCACCTACTTCACTTATGTTATTTCCATAACGTGTGTTTGTTTCCTTTGTAGCGAGCTGAAAGTTTCTTTGGAGTAAAAGGAAAATAAATTGTCTTGTAACGATATCCCAAAAAGCCTGATCTTTACCCAGGTAAGTTAAAGTTAAAGTACACAAGTATTATCAAATATTACATTTAAAGTGTCTATAGTAAAAGTACTCATTGTGTTGTATTATTATTATAGTGTATCATACATTACATTTATCAATGTGGAGCCAATTTAATAAACTTCAGGTAGATCAATAGTGCTAAAGTCAATGAACGTATAGCAAATTTAATAATGGAACAGAGTGTCCGTTCATATAAAATGTGAAAATCTTGATGTAAAACTTTACTAAAGTGGTCATATTAATGTAGGGCAGCAGAAAGTAATGCAAAATATTTCCCTCTGAAATGTGTGAGTATGAAGTAT
Source organism: Eupleurogrammus muticus (assembly GCA_036785175.1). Lineage (NCBI taxonomy): Eukaryota > Metazoa > Chordata > Actinopteri > Scombriformes > Trichiuridae > Eupleurogrammus > Eupleurogrammus muticus. The sequence goes on along the minus strand of JAYKQN010000010.1, from coordinate 8,743,732 downwards.
CACATAGTAGTAGTAAAGAGCCTCCAAATTGTACTTTAGTACAGTACTTGAGTAAATGTATTTAATTAGCTCCAAACAATCGCCCTGACAAACCAAGGCCGTCTCTCTGAAATGAGACAGAACGAGTTTCTCCACTATGACGTGATGTTTGAAAAGTAAAACTTCTATAAAATCACCAACATGTACAATACGTAGTACCCTCTGTCTCCTGTATATTTTCCAAGGAAGAAGATTATATGACCCCGTCGTTTCTCTAAGCAGACTCCTACTCCAGCCTCACTCATGCTTTCAGCCTTGACACAAACACAGGCAGGGTGGACACACCCAGCTTCTCCACGGGTCCTGTGCACCAGCCCACATGTTCCAGACCACAGCAGCTCTGACTGGAAGCTCCCCGTAACTGTTTAAAGATGTCCATTTTTTTTCCTGCTCCATCACCCTCCATCAGGCGGAGGAATGCAAAGGCCTGGCTTTCACTTGGCAGAAAAACGTGATTTTTGCAAACCTGCGCAACTGTCAAATATAGCGAACGCTTCGCTCACAGATGCATCGTCGTCCTGCTCGTGTGGGCGAGGGCGTGTGGTCCATAAAGCTCGGAGTCAATGGTCCCGTTCGTTCACTTCAGGTGCTATGGAAAAGTAAAAAAAAAATTGCACAGTCACGAAGAGCACAATTACTTCTAAAATGGAAAAAATGATAATAGAATATCCATTTCATCCATTGCTCAGGGTCATGGAAGCGTAGAAGGATGAAGCCTGAATGTGCATGAAATGGTGAAGAAGAGGAGTACCCAAGACCGGTTGTGCTGAATCTATCTAGAATATATCTGCGCTACAAAAACCAGAGTGTATACATATACACACACACACACACACACACACACACACACACATATATACATATATAAACATATACATACATACACACACATATACATATATATACACACATATACATTATACACACACACGCACACACACACACACACGCACAACAGGGCTACCCACTGTCGCCCTTCATTATCATCATTAAAGTTAAAATGACTTAAGTTGTCACTTGAGTTAAAGAACATAAGTGTTAATGTGTGACAGCGCTGTCCTTCAGCAGCTTTTTTTTGGTATCCTTTGAGACCCCACGCTAAAACAATCACCGTTTAGACTTTTTGATAAAAGTCTCAAAACTCAACAAGCTCTCAACAGGACAAATGTATGGCATCGTTGTTTAGACAATCGTTGCCTCTGATAGCAAAAGAATCAGAGGGTCGATGAGCCCTCACAAACGCTGACCGTCTGTTTTCTGTTGCCTTGGTAAGCAGCATAAATCTGACGCGGCTAAACAGAGCTATAAACTTAACAAATGTGTAAGTTATTGAGTCGGCGTGGCCACTCTGATCGCCAACAGATCAGGGCCTGACTGGGTCAATATTCCTGCAGATAAGACGTTAAAAACACAGTTTTTATTGAGTGTGTGAGGCTCCCGGCTCTGGGCGTGCGGAGGTATTCTCATTTTCTCAAACACTTTCCCCACCTGATACACACATGGAGGGCGTGGTGGACGGAGGAACCGCGAGCCAATAGACATGTCGGCATGCACACACACACACGCACACACACACACACAGACGCAGCACTTCACCGGTAGTTTTCCACAGAAATGCAACCCTGGGGGACGTGAATGATGTTTTCTCACAAAACGGCCACCGCTGGATAGCTTTCAGCACAGCACAAAGCTGTCTTTTAACACATCGTGGGAAATCTGCCGTTTTAATGATGCTGCTAATGATGCGAAGGTTTCCCCCTCAAGACAGAGCACGCAGCCCGGACCACTTTCAAAAAAACACAGCGCTGCTTTGTCCAAATCCGTCTCCAGATAGACGTCTCCACACTAGATAAATTCTGAGGTGGTGGTGGCAATCACCCAGATAAACTGTTTTCAGAACAGAGACCCTACAGACCTGGCAGACCACTGACGGCTGTGGAAGAATACACACACACACACACACACACACACACACACACACACACACACACACACACACACACACACACACACACACAGGTTTGACACAATCAGTGGACGACCCCGAAACAGTGCAGCTCCTTCACATCCAACTTCAGCATCAAAGGCGACTTTATGAGATGCTGCAGCAGCAAGTTGGAAACCAAACACTTTTTATATTTATTTAATAAATCTCTGCACTCTGACACTTCATATCCAGAGGAAAACACTGGGATGCAGGTTTGTTTGGATGCAGAAGTAAGTTTAGAAAATAAAAGAAAGGATTCATCAAAAAATTATAGAATATTAGAATATTTAGAATTTGATATTTCATCACATGCCGTGTACATGGTTCCTAAATATATCTTCTAGGTTTTGCACTTTAGCGAGGCCTGGGAAGCTGGGCCGGTTGTCGTGGCAACGCTGAAGATGAGGACAAGTATCTGCTTCCCATTAAATCCAAATGATACGTTGTGCTGAGGAATCTCCCTGTGGCAGGGAGCTGGAAGGAGCGGTTGCTATGCTGCGGACAGGCGGTTGCCATGTTGGGAAGCAACCTCGCAGCCAGTCAAACAAACATCTTTTCTCTGAGTCACAAAACCACACACACACACACACACACACCTCCTCCCGCCGCCAGTCCTCGGAGTTCCCTCTCTAAAACGGTCCTGACTCGCTGGTAGTCTGTAATTACGCTGATTTCTTACCCGCTCTCTTTCAGTCCCCCCCCCCTCTCTCCCTCCCTCTGACCACGCCACCCAGGCCCAGACACTGCCCACTCTGTTACCCCCGCTCTCCCTTTTCCTGTTCCCTCCTCCCGCTCACCGTTTGGGCAGGTTTGACAAAGCAGCTCCTGGACGGTATTTTTAGGGGTCGCCCCCCCCCCACCCCTCTCGCCCCCTCTCTCCTCTCATTTTCTTTCCACGTTGTTCCACAAACAGGCACTTCACTCCACTTCTCCAGAAGGAAAATTCACCCCCTCAGTCAGTACGGCCTCATCCTGCAGGCACGGTTCAGGCCGCCGACCCAGCGCCGCTGTTCATTGACAGGTGAACATGTGACCCTGTGTCACAGCAACAGGCTGAACAGATTTTAATCTTCCACCTTGTGCGTCTCTTCTTTTTGGGTTGTCTCTATGGCACCGTCTGTACTCAACTTTTAAAGGTTTTCTCTGAGCCTTTTTTGTTTTTTATCATATTGCTTAACTTCCCCTTCGCAGCCAGATTGCAACCAATAATTAAATGCGCCAACACTTACAGAAAAAGTAGCAACACTGAATAAACAGCATCCAATGATTGAACCTTATTGGATGGAGATTTGTCTATTCTGTTCTATAGAGGTGGGATTCAGGAGTCTGAAGAAACTTGAATTTGAACTTTTGAATTATTATTATTATTATATTTAAATGCAGCATGCTCAAACTATTTTACAACTTTTCCTCCACCCTACCTTCAGAAGAACAATACATAATTAGTTTTTTGTACATTTTTATGTTTTGGGGTACTCTAATCCATAAAAATGCACCATGACTCAGGAGGATTTGAAACCACTGAATTGAATATAGATTTACAACTTAACTTTCATTCGATCTTTAACACTATAATGCTGCCTCTATCGGTTATTGATGCCTACATTAGCATTCACTTGTTCTCTCTAGTGATATTTGAACACACTAAAGAGAATGAGAGCAGCTGATTTTGTGTAATCAGCATGATCTTGGTGTATTATTTTACCATTTTTGTTCATAAGAAAATTATCAAATCAAAAGAATCTTGATTTCTAATGAAAAATAAAGTACTCAATAGTTCTATTACAGCCTTATTTCATTCAAATAATTGAAAAAGGACATCTACCAAATCAATCCACCCACACAAACATAAAAAATGAATAACTGGTTTACGTTCAGGTGTCACCTGAATTGTTTCAGAGTTCTCTGTATTGAGTGTGTACTGACCACATACAGGGTTGGTCCAGTTGAAGGTTATTAGTGAAAATATTTTGCACACAGAGTGTTCCGCCTCGCTGTCATCCAGCCTTTTGTGTTTCAGGGAAGGGCTCCGGCCTTCTGGGTCTCATTGTTACACGCGTGTAGCCGAGGAACATTCCTGGAAAAAGAGGAGTGTAGGAGAGAGCAGCGGCTATCAGACCACACACTTCCTCCGTTCAGGAACAGGACCCGCCACACTGGTGGGAGGACGGGCCGGGCCCAGGGTTCAAAGGCCGCGCCCGTCCACTCCTGGTGGGAGTGAAAGGACGAGCAGGAGCAGGAGATGAGAGGAGAGCGTTGCTGCGTGGAGGCAGCAGGCCAGAGGTTTGGCGGGTCCTGCAGACAGGAGCTGGAAATAAGACGAAAAGGACACCAGCACGAGCAAAATGTCTCACCCAGCGTGTGAAAAGAGCAACACACCGTCCTCTCATAGGTTATGGAGAGACCAATCCTGCAGCAGTCATTTTTTGAGTCATTGTAAAAAATAAAAAGATGTGACTGAAATGAAAATTTATTATTAATTTTATAATTTAATTCAGGAAACTTTGGAATATTTTGTTATATTTCCAGCATTAGTAGAGTCACTTAATGAGTATGAATCATCTCTCAATAACTGGGGGATTTTCTATGGAGAGAGGTGAAAGGATGAAGGTGAGTCCAGGGAGGATTTAAACATTTCGCAGCTTTCCTGTCCCCGTTTTGCTGGCGAGATGGTTTTGAATAAAAGTGCGACACATGAGCCATATGAGTAGAGACCAGGACTAAGACCGGTTTGGCAGAACTGTGTCGACAGGTTGGTAAAAAAGTTGCTGATACTGCACGAAATGAAAAACGAGGAGACTGAAGTTGTGCGTGACAGACAAGTTGGTGTAATTGACTTTAACGTTGCTATGGTTACAGGTCACGTAGCGGATTTAGGACAGCGTTAAGCGGTTGTGATGCTCACCTGCCAGCCAATCAGGACAGAGTATTCACCATAGCATCACGTGTAATCATCAGCAGATACAGCTGCAACAATCACCACTGTGATACATAGATCTATACTTACTCTTATATGAAATATTCATAAAGGTTAATTATATTTTCATGTTATCCATTGAAATATATTTTGTTTAGGCTATGCTAAAACTATGCGACTATACTTTGCATACACTTGAACTGAATATTCAAATCATTGCACAACAGGATGTATAGTTACTAAACTAACCTGGTGGGCTGTCCAAATGATTCTCCACCTGCTGCTTTAGTGTGAGTTTCTGTAATCACAGGTTTACATGTGACATAATCAGCACCTCTAGTGGACAAAAGAAAAAAAGGGAAGTCATTTGTAGGAATGGGAAAGACAGAGAGACTCAAACCTGTTTTGACTGAGATAGAATTTATCCTTTAATGTATTTTTGTCTTTGTGTATCTGTAGTCAACTGACATTAGGCCTTTGAGGCTGAGTAAGACTAATTTAGGGTTAAGGTAAGGCTATAAACCAGCATTTACTGCCTTGCTGTCTGGCATCAACTTCACCAAAACACCTTATTCAATTCTGGAATCTTTACAGTTAAAATGATATATCTTCATTATGCAACGTGTATGCATAAACACCCATCATAAACACATTAGCACTTCCAATCATGCAGCCGGTGTTTTGTTGACCAGCCTGTGAGTCATTACTCAGAAGGATTATCGCATTCTAGCAAGCAGATGTAAAATGGCAGCAAACTCAAACATTCAGTTCCTTTTATAGACGCGGTTCTTTCTGCCGCTGTCATGTTGAAAAATGAACTCACGCAGACATGTTGCACATTCACTCTGATATTCTACTTCAAATTGTGTGTGAGAGTGTTTATTTTGGGTGTCCGCTATTTTTAGAGTGGATGTCGGTGCTTGTCTGGAATTAAACATCACATTCAGCCCAAAAGGTCAAAACAGAGAGAGCGAGGGGGGAGAGAAAAAGCAATCTGGGCTCCTCAGGGATCAAATGGAGCTGGGGGAAGAAACAAGATCTGTCATTTTTTTTGGGGCAAAAACGCGCCTGTTCACATCCAGCAACTTCTTTTAAATTTAGAAAACTGGAGTTTGTCATGTAAATGGTTGCTTCTGCTCTGCTTGTTAAGCATTTCAGCCTGAAGGACGCATTCAGGATCTCACGTTTTTCACATATTGACTGGTTATTCTATATTATTTAAAACCTGTGCACATTAAAGCCTAAAGGAGTTTCCATATACTTCATGTGGAGCATTATCATATATTCAATCACAACGTTGCACATGATTTCTTGACAGAATAGCTACTTTATTTCCTCTAACCATCTATAACCAGGTTTTGCACACTGTTCCATGTCTTGATAGATTGAACTTCCTTTCTAATATTAACTCAAAGTGGTGTCTTTTTTTTTTCCTATGTGCAGATTTTGACGTAAGCGCCTGCAGAACTTTGCCGTGTGCATCAACAACAAATCACAATTCAGACAACAGATTGTGTGCGTATCCAATAAGCACAGGACAACAATGTTGGGTGGGGGTCACAATATGCTTGGTGGTGCCCTATCAAGTCAAGGCAACTCGCCCACCATGATATGAATGTAAGCAGCAGGATTTTGTTGTAATCAGTCACCCTAATCCTTTATTTCTTATGATAAATCCACTTTTTAATCATCCAATCAGACGCCTCCCACTTCACAACACCATAACACAATACAAATGACTATAGTTCATGGTTGCAGGTTAAGGTTTTCTATTCTACTCATGCACCTACCCATCCACCAGAAACAAGTGTTTCCATGGCAATGGCATAACTAAACAGCCCCGTTTAACTGATTGATGATCCAACTGATGATTCACTTTTTCTAAATGTATTTTCCTAAATGGATAACCCAATCTCTCTCTCTCTCTCTCTCTCCACCCATCGGTCAACATCACTGTCATGGCGGTAAACTCAGCGTAGCGTGTTACACGCGGAACTGCACAGACCTCAGTTACAGTTCAGCAAGGTGGCTCAGATTCTGAGACCACATAAACCTCTCTGCACTTCAGATGAGCTCATGCTGCAGGAATCTTACCTCGTCTATTTCAGCCTGTCTCACCCTCAAACAGAAACACTCACACACACACACACACACGCGCAGTTTCTTGTCGTGCCAGAGACGTCAACGCTGTGCCAGAGTGAGACAAGCCTTCCACAACATTCCACTCAGGAAGTAGTGTAAGGCAGATAACACGGGAATGGGAGGAGGCAGCGGCATGTAGCCGAGCGTGCATGCGTTTGTATCCGTATCACGTCTTGGACAAGCAACCGTGGTCAAGTTAAGGCTAATTAATAAACAGGAAATGTGAGATTTGTTTTCTTTGCGGCTGCAGCTGAACATGAAATTAGAGGCGTTATCTCGGCCCCTCAGGCCCCCGGTTGGCCTGTCTGATGTGATGCTATGCAGTTTTTTTTTTGTTTTTTTTTTATGTAATCACTGTAGGAGAAGTCGGGTCAGAAGTCAGGCGGTGGAACAACAGCCCTGCAGCTGGAAGCAGTCCTGCAGGAGAGGAATGGGGAACGCTAAACCTGCACAAATTGCCATCTCCCTATACTAAGTTGCTACGTGCTTATCAACAATTATTAAGTCTGTAGCAGAAAACACATGACAAGCATATTGCAATTTATCACACAATGTCTTAATAATGTCTATCAGAAGACTTGAGTCATTTAAGATCGTAAATTTATTGCTACACAAAATATTTTCAAGCTGATGTGAAATAGACTACTGTAATTGCACAAAAAAAAAAAAAACACATGCACATGTTTTGTTCCTCCTCCATTTCTATGTCTTCATCTTTATCATTTGTCACTCACTTGTTGCTTGCAACACTTGCCCGCCCGCCTGCACACACACACACACACACACACACACACACACACACACACACACACACTTTATTACTTTCCTCTCTATTTCAAGATATTTTAATTCATAATTCTCTTTTCCTGTCTTCATACGCCCTGCTAGTATTCAGCCTCTAACATCAGCAGACCGAGGTGTAGCCGCATAGTAGTGTCTATATAAAGCCTCCAACCCCCTCCCTTCCATCCACCTCTTCTCCTTCTTCCCACAATCCTCTTTGCCTCTCAGCCTAACCGGCCGACGCAGAGTTTCCTGGCCTCGGTTCAGGAAACGCCGCTCCAAAGAAGGAGCAGGAGGAGGAGGAGGAGGATGGAAACTTAGAGACGGCCGCTTTGCCTTGGATACAATAATAAAACACACACAAACACACACACACACGCACACATAGAGCAGGATGTGCACGCTCTGTGAGCCTGTGCAATCAGGCTGGATGTCTCCGTTATCAGGGAAGTGTGGGAAAATAGCGATGCTGAAACTAACAAGGGAAGGAAAGCTAACATGTCCGCGGTGTTTCACTTTCTCTTTTTCTCCTGTTTCATGCTGTTGTCCTCTTCGCTTTTCCTCTTACTCTCCATCTTCCTCTCCTTAGCACACTGTTCTTTCCCATGCCAGAAAGCCGCCTGTAGCGCGACCTTGTGCCAGCCACGAACATCCCAGCACCAGTCAGAACCGTGACCTTGAATCTGAGGGCTGTCACAGACCCTGCATGCCTCGTTTGTGGTCATTTGTTCTGTGGCAGAGAGGGTTTGGTAAAAGTGCCTGAAGCTCTGATAACTCGCTCTGCAGCGCCCCCTTCCCTCAGTGGTGGGCACTATCACGTTTCTATATGGGTAATTGGTAAGACTTTACATTTCATTTTGAGATGGATCCACTAAAACTAAAAACTTTCTGCTTCAAGGTTTCATTAACAACCTCTCTGTCGCTCCTCTTCTCCCCTTTCTGCATAAACTTCATTTCCCTGGTTCTCAGTGCTGAAAGAAGAATTGTGTCTTTCCTCTCTGCTGTTCCTCAGTGCTGGTGACTCAGTTTTGCCTTTGAATAACAGAGTTCCCTTCTTCCTCTCTGTGTGACTGGCCAATGCAGTGTGTGTGTGTGTGTGTGTGCGAGCGTGCACATGCCAACACCAGATACTCATAAACCTAGAGAAACAAAGCGCAGTGTGTGAGGGTTCACTTTTTTTTATACAGAGCAGCATTTGATAAACTCCAGCCACTAATGTTACTACTGAAGAAGTTAATTAGTAGATGGCTATGAACAAGTAGGCAGATGTGTGATTGTCATTGATGCAGTTTATGAAAAAAGGGCAACACACAGTATAGTTACTTTGAGTGGAAGTGAACAACCTTGACAAACCTCAACCTAAAGGTTCAGTATGTAGTTTGCAGCATCTAACAGTTTAAGATTCACAAGTGCTGTAATATGAAAAAGTGTTGACACCCCTGATCAACGCTGCCTCAACGTTTTATTTTTAAATCATTGCTGTTGTTTGCATCAGCAATTTCAGTTTAATATTCCATATAGTGGAGGAACACAGTCATATTTGAGTGAAATTAGTGAAATGAGGTTCAGAAGATTTACTAACAATAATTTAAACAAAAGTAAGCATGCATATAAATCTTGGCACCTCTACAGAAAACTTACATCAATATTTATTAGATCCTCCTTTTGCAGAAATAACAGCCTCTCAATTCTTCCTATAGCTTCTGAAGTTCTGGATTCTGGTTAAAGATCTGTTGGACCATTCTTCTTCTGCAAAGGTTTAAAGGTTTCTGAATGTTATGAGAATGTAGATTCCTGAAGATTGTTCACAAGAATGTGCTGATACTGACTGGACTTGAACAATATTGCCACACAGGCCCACAACATGACGGTACCATGACCAGATTTGCTTGCAGAACTCTAAAAGCACAAAACACGTCCTGTTGCTATGAAGACTTCTACCACCACAATTGCTTTAATAAAAAAAAAAAAAATAGGAAAAGTGACTTTTGCTTTGGGCCTGAAGAAAAAATAGGGGATGGAAAATTCTAATACATACTACTACTAATTACTAATACTTGTGTTTTTCTTTTAGTAGAAACTCCCAAGTTCTAGCAACTGTATCTGACCGTGAACAGGGAGAGCTGCGGTGATGCTGGGCAGAGGAGGAGTTCCCGACCAGCGGGCGGCCATCTTTGGCTCCTCTCCTCAGCTCTGGGCTTCCTCTCTGCCCACGCCTGAAACACGTCGCTGCACATCGCTTGGCATTCTGAAATCTCTCAGACGACAGGACGACGCATGTAGGCAAAGACAAGCAAAAAAAAAAAAAAGTTGCCAGTTCACTAGATTCACTTACTGAGTCACTTGTGTGCACGCACACACACACACACACACACACACACACACACGCTCACGTACACACACAGTTCCTGACACACTCACAGTAAAACACAGAGCAGTGAGCCAGGTGACGTACGTCCTGCCCTGCCACGGACACCACGTCCAAGCTCCTTCTCTGTCAACGCTGGTGTCTCCCCCTTTTTTTCCTCTGGTTGTAACTTGTTGGCAGCAGGTTGCTATGACAACATAGGGTTGTCATGACAGCGGTTACATAACTGGAGGAACGACTGGCCGCCCCCCTCCCCCCCCCTCCACCCCACAACCACACAGTCCTGCAGATTTGGACGCAGGATTAGTTGGATAGTGTTTTACTGTGCCGGCTTGGTCAACATGAGGAGAACATGCCGACGGGTCGGTTCCACTAAAATAAGTCATCAGAGGGGAAAAAAGTCCAACAGAGAAAGAATAAATGACAAGCTCCACTAAGTTTTATGCTTTGCTGTTTTTTTAGGATTCAGACTTGTTAAAGTGGTATTTTTAACAGCGATTCCAAAGTGAGAAATAAGTTCATCGGAAAAACTTGTGCGAGTAGCGTAGCGGCGCGTAAGGGGGGGTAGCAGAGAGACGGTTTACAAGCTGCGGTTCCAGGCCCCCCAGGGATTCTGGAGAGCAATCCAAAGAGCGGTGGCGTGTTCTTCGTTGGAGGGAAAGCCAAACATTTAGATTTTACCCTGAGATGTTGTTGATGCTGAAAAACATCCAACACAATCTAATACGGCTTTTACAGGTCAACAGCCAGGAGCAGGTCGCTTCCAAACTCTTCAATTCCATCTAAAAACTACAGTCAGGTGCAGGTATGAAGGCTGAAGGAGGTTTAGCATGCTGTAATCATTACTCAGGCCATTCAATTGCAATTTACAATGTAATTGATGGAGGGAAATACCCACTGTTCTTGGTATGAACTGTAAAATGTGTTTTTAAAGTTGATCTGAAGCCATTATGAAACTCCAGCAGTCCAAATCCATTAGTGAGACAAATTAACTCCTCACAGAATGTGGCGATACCTCATGATGACGCAGTGCAGGGACGACACGTGTGCGTCGCCCATAAATTGGTAAATTAAATGTGCAAGAAATGTGTTGACAGAACAACAAATTTGGTTTATTGCAACATAAAGGTGTCACTGCCTTCACGCTTTGTGCTTTCATTCGCGGATAGAGAGAAAACATGAGGTATGAGCCACCTGACACATGTTAGACGCTTTAAACAAAGACACAGGCATTTGTGTTGGACAGTTAAAGATCAGCATTCGCCAGCATCCATGAGACCAACTGATTCGATTTCCTAAACAGAACAAAATGTGTGTTATTGACATACTTTATTATATTTAGTTATCTTTTTTATATATATCCTCAGACAGATCCTCTGAAAGACACTCTAGAAAAAAAAAAAAAAAAAGTTTGGAATGTTTGAATCACACAAACTCAACAGGAATGAGGCAAGAGGCGGGGAAGACCCGCGATGTCGTCCGCCACATGTGAGGGAATTCCACAGGAAGCAGGAGGCTTCGTCAAAACGCCTGACAGGGAAACCCTATCATCCCATGAAATTCTTTCCAGAGTCTCTTACCGCACACACACACACACACACACACACACACACACACACACACACACACACACACACACACACACACACACACACACACACACACACACACACACACACACACACACACACACACACACACACACACACACACACACACACACACACACACACACACACACACTCTACCGGACACAGGCACACACACATGGTTGGAATGTACAAACCAATGCATTCATGAGGCCTATCACATACAGACACACACACACACACACACACACGACTCCAACTGCACTTCAGGGTAGAGAAGATTAAGAGCTCAAAGGAGAGAAAACACACGGAATAAAAGAGAATAAAAAGTCCAGAGTGGATCAGCAAATAAGGACGTCACCATCCCCAAGTGGTACAGTCCAGATAGCTGTGTGATGGTATGTGTGTGTGTGTGTGTGTGTGTGGACACATGGAGGTCAGGAGCAGGGATTTCCTCAGGCTGTTAGTGGAAAGTTGCTCAAGGGTGTGTGTGTGTGTGTGTGTGTGTATGTGGTGGGGTGATGTGTGTGAATCTCCCTGTGCAGGCACACACACCCTCATCCTCTGGCTCACAATGTCCCGTGTCAGAGTATTATATCCCCGCTTGGAAGCGGCGAGGATATGACGGCATGTTTTGGAGCGCTGGACGTGAAAACGAGACCCTGGAGAGCGTTCTCTTGTTACCCAAATAGGCCTCAGCTGGCTGCTTCCGTGTATTGTCGCAATGCAGGGGGTCGGTGGGGGACCCAATGGATTCTCTGCGACAACTTAACCAGGAGGGGAAAAGATCAACATGTGATCTCAGAGGGCCGCTACGCTACACACCGTGTGCTTCTGTACTTCTGTACTTTTTCCTCTGCACTGGCAGAGGAGGCCGTGTCATGGGATGCTGAGAACGGTTTGGCGTGATGGGACAGACGCGCCTTGTGCCTGAGGACAGTCATCTCAAAAGAATGTGTGCCCTGGTGACCTAGCCGAAGCCATGCAAGGATTTCATCTGATATGGTTCTGTTGATTCATTGATCTCCAGGAGCAGGATTAAGCAAACCGTGGCTTAGGCAGACCTTTTTGGTTTTAAAGTCCACATATAGGCCGGTCCCTTTATAGTAAGCAAAGCTCATCACTTGCTGTTTGTTCACAGAAAAGGAAAATCATCAGGTTGAAAAGATGTTTCTATGTTGCTGCCCTTCAAAATAAAAGTGTTTTCTGATCTGATCTGATCTCCCTATTGACAGATTGACGTCATCGGTTAGCGTCTTTCAAAGCTAACAAGTGTTGCAACAACAGCTATGGTAAAGGTTCTAGCACAAACACAGCTTTGTTAGGGAAAGATCATGATTTGGGTTTGTGGTCACAAAAATAAAACCAACCGACTGATGGCAAGATTCAGAAGGGATGAAAGTTGCCTTTGAGCACACACCACTTGCATAATTATTTTGAGTAGAATTTACTTATATCCATTAGGATAAAATGGCTTATACTATACTATATTGTAGATTCAATCAATAGAATAGTTTAACTCCTTTATATTTAACTATCACCTTCAGTAATTTTAAAATTCAGACAATGAACCAAACCAAATATTTTACTTGCCTACACATGTACAGAAAATGGAAAGTCCATACAATGCTTTTTTTTTTTTTTTTACTACTTTTACTTTTATTATGAGTTTAATTAGCTTGTTTTACGGAAGAGCACAGTACATTTGAGAATTAAATGCTAAATAAATGTATGATTCAATGGCATGTATGATATTATCTATAAAATAAATAAACCAGATAAAAGCATGGAACATTCATAAGGGGTTAGAAAAATTATCTTTTTTCCCATCAGACTTTTTACATTCAAATCCAACCGCTGACAGGTATGTGTGTGTAAAAATAGGAGATACAACCTTATTCCCCATTTTAAATGACATGGCTGCATCTGCATCAAAGACTGAAAAATTAAACTATCAATTAAAACTAGGCTAAAACATGTTGGATTTTCTCTGGGCAAAACTAGAATAAAAAACCAGGACTTTAACTAAAATGCGAATTTAAAAAAATAATACCAGTTGAATAAATAAGACTAAAACTGACAAACATTAACGTGTAGTTGGCAGCTAGGAGGAGGGTTAAGGCTATAGGCGCCTACATCACAGTGAATATGGCCTGGACAAACACGGGTTCTAAGCGGCTGCGTGGCCGTATGTGGTGTGATGTGCAGCCAGATGCACCAGATGTGGGTGTCATCACATGTGGTCAACTGTAGGTCCTTTTTCTGCCTCTCTCCTCCTCGTTAGAGCTGGATTCAGGCCCAGATCGGCCTCGGTTTCTAATTAATTCACTTACTGTATTAATCGTGGTCTGCTCGCCACCAAAGTGAGGCCTACTGTCCCCAGTTGACCTGTTCATGTATTAAACTTAAAGCTTGCTGGTGGTAATTAGGAGGTTTCCATTGCTGGGAAACATCAGATTATTCTCTTGCATAACTGCTGTGTATTGGAAACGAAAAGCATTGCCCTCTGCCACCATAAAGTTCGACATAAACCAAGTGATTATCATTATGAACTATACCAATAATGACCAAACCAGTTTACACACAAACTATACAACATAGCTTAGCTCTATTAAATGAATACTGTGAGTGACTCTTTTCATGCATCTACGATTCAGGATGATCATGAGGAAGCCCTGCAGGTTTGTTAGTGAGGGCAGTGGAGCAGCTGACAGAAAAACTTTCCATGTTAGATGAGCGAGCACCTGAAGCAAACCTCGCGCGGTGGAATGCAGGGAATGTCCTCGAGAGGCGAAAGGAAAACAGCTTCAACAATAGAGAACAAGACAATATGGAAGATACGTTTACCGGCTTCAGGCTGCTGATTTCATCACTGGCTGGTTGGGCGTGTCACAAACACACGCACAACAGGCGTGAAGCCATCACGGACTCGTGAACTCACTCAGGATATATGACCGAATACATGAACAGGAGCAGAGGCAAACACACACACACACACACACACACACAGACACATAGACACAGACAGACAGAAGCATGTGCGGCTGCAGCAGCTACGAGTCTTGTAGCATCTCATTCCTTCCACAGCTCCATGGTGCTGTGCATTGTGAACAGAGAGGATTTATTACAGTGAGAAGGGGCCAAGTGTAGCCCCCAGAAGCCATGGAGAAACACTGAGGCTCCTGTTCATGTGTCTTGTTCAAAGAGAAATGGGGACGGCAACACTTGCACACAAGTCTATATCGTGGGAAAAACATAAGGACCTTTACATAGAATGAAGCAACCACATATTTACTGTTTGTAGTTCTTTTTTTCCCCCAAAATCACCATCTTTGTGCAAAAAAAAAAAAAAAAAAAAATTTAGCAAAAAGTTGAGTTTCTGCAGACAAAGCAGCCTCGATACTTGCTGTACCCACGACTGCAAGGATACTAATCTCCAAGCAGAAGTAATGAAACCTCTTATTTGCACGTTTCCAGAACCTTCAAACGATGTATGACGGCGACATATTTGCATAAATCAGCTGTTCTGTTCAAGCCCACAGATCTCTGAGTCAGTTTCCCCACTAAAAAAAAGAAGATATATCTAAAAGAAATAAACATAACCATGCCATACATACTGGAAGAGTCGGCTCATTAGTGCACAGTCAAACAGCTGGATCTTATCCTCAGCCACAGCTGTCCACCTTCTGATAGGGATATGTTAAGGTATTCCTAATCTGCCAAGACCATTCCTGAATCTGGGCATTGAACATTCAGTACCACCTGGAGACAGAAGGAGGGGGCTTTAAGAGAACTTTAGAAATAACATAACTTGGAAGGGTCTTTGTATGTGTTGCTATGTTTTAAAAGTCACATTAAGCTGGGAAATACCTTTTATCAAAGTCAGAGGGATTAAAGCGGAATTTTTCCAAACGTTCAAATTCTGCACGTTTCAGAGCAAAAAAAACACTACTATCTCTGAATCACAAGTTACCAGACTAATGTGTGTTTTGTAAAAATCGCAGGGGGCAGATTTTTTCCAAACTGTTTCTCTCAGGGACGGAGCCAAAGAGCAGCAGCCAGTCAGCAAGCATACTCAAAAAGGGGGACCTTTGACAATGACTGCATTTGTCTGTGTGTGTGTGTGTGTGTGTGTGTGTGTAATGCACATGTTGGACTACGATAGGTGCACATGTGTGATATCCACACTCCCGGGGCTGGGCTTTCACGCCTCGCTGGCTTTAACTGAGTCCAATCATGGTGGGAGAACCCCACTTTGAGACAAATTAGTCCATGACATTGTGGAAAGTGTGTTGGGTGGCTCAATAGATGCCTGTTTTCAGACACACACACACACACACACACACACACACACACACACACACACACACACACACACACACACACACACACCCCGCAGGAAATCTGCTGGGGGGGGGGGGGGGGGGGGGGGGGTCGCTGTAATTCACTTTCAGGCCACAGATCAACACGTTGGGCAATTTGTCAAGTCAAGTGGGATTTCTTGCAGAGCACTTTAGCAATCGAGAATATAAAAGACACAACTGTTTTTTGCAAGCACGATATTGTGGAAAAAAATATTATTTTCTATTAATATTTGTGTCTTATTTATTTGTGGAGCCGTAGTTTGATTTGACTTCTAATTCTAACCACATAATTCTCCTTTTCAACAAATCATCAAATCAGTGAAAACATACAGAATGTACTCAAATACTGCATTAAAGCTATGTATTGCATAGTAAAACTACATGTGAACACAACCACGGCTTTGGCATCAAGTGTTTAGAGACCTAAGGAAAATAATGTAAGGATATTTAGAAATTATTTTCAAGCTTTCCGGCTCGGACACGCTCTCAGAATTTCAGTTTGTCGCTATGACTTTGTGGAGCCTGTAATAACTATACTCACCTGTTGTAAGAATGTATTATTTAAATGCCAGGAATGTACGAGCTGCGTCTGCACTCTCCACTTTTTGGATTAGGTGCTTCGTTTTACATATGGCTCACAGCAGTAACCTTTAGTAAAGGTAACAGGTATTTATGCTTTTTTCTGAAGAGTTATGAGCCATTTCAAAAAAATATTAAGTTTATGCACTGAGCAGTGACTATTTTCACTTTGAAATCCTTAGAACTAAATGTACTTTAAGATTTACTCCTTTAAATCCCCCAATCACTGTTTTCTTTGGCTAAAGGAATACGGTAATGTCAGCAGGAGAGATTTCTCTGTTTATATAGTAGCGTGTTGTCTGTCTTCTGTTTTTGCAGCAGTGGTATTGTTGTGTAGCAGCAGTGTAAAGCTCCAGATCACGGAAATTCTAAACTTATTAAAAAAAACATACCACAGTAACATGTCTATGTTTTCACAGTATACAGAGAAAAAAGTATGAATTAAAATATTTATCATCTGTCAAACATGAAAAATTAAAAAAACAAAAACTGCATTGGTCCATCTATAAAGCAAGCAGTGTGTGTGGCTCGTATAGCTCTTTGAAATAGGTTTCAGATCATGAGGCCTCCGTGTTACAGTTATCTCAGTAAGTAATATTTCTCACGTTTCACTATTTCTGTTGTCATCTGCTCTCAAGTGTCAGCACTGTTATTGTGTAGGAAACCATGCACTGCACTCGTATTAAAACATTGTAAAGTCTTATTTTTTTTTTTTACATTGATTTTGTAACTGAGTGGATCGCTAATCCATTGGCTGCATGCAGTGGCCTCGATGCCTTGAGGAAGTTATGCAGCGGAGAAAACTGAAAAGAAGAGACAAGCTCGGTTCTGCCGATCAAGCCTGAATGTGTCCTGACAATTACCTAACTCACAGAGAATGAAAAGGTCGGATGAAACGCTGCGACGCATCTCGGCTTCGTCGGGAGAAAAACAACCAATCACGAGACGCTGTCAGAGAGATCAAAGATAGCCAAGTCTCAACACAGCTTAGAGGATTAAACCTCTGTTTTCTCAAAGGTTTGACCCGGGCTTCCACTCTCTGACTGTCAGTGTTTTTTTTTTTTTTTTGGCCTCTGATGTATCTGATCTAAAATATACTTTCCAGACTATAGAGGTCAGAGGTCAAACTCCGCTTTGCATCAACGTACCTATGGACTACAAAACCCTGCTTTGGCTCCAGCGAGCTTTGACGCTTCCTTCACCTCCCAAGTATGAAAGCTATGCAACAGGAAGCCAGCGGCTAGTATCGCAGACACTGACAGATGATGCAGAGCAGGTTGGTCCAGATAGCTAGTGCTTACACATGGGGATGGTAGACACCCTGTAAACATGAGAGGCATGCTCAGAATACTGAAGGAGGAGAGGGAAAGAGACGCACTGCACGTTCAATTAATTTATATTAAAAAGGAATATATATCACCAACTAAACTATACCCCTCCATATTTGTTAAAATGGCCACACAGATATTAAGCCTCAAAGATCCATAAAGGGTAATGATTAAATGTTTTTATTCCCACCATTTGTTATAAATTCATCACCTACAGTAAAAGCATCCGCCCAAACAGCCGGAAAAATCTTAAGCGTCAAGAACGCACTTCTACAGCGGTTAGTGCTGGGTCAAAGGTCAAGTCCCCCTGCTCATTTCTATGAAAAATGGAAAAGACAAAGTGTGCAATAACAACATTCCCATGAACACATTTTTTATTCCTCTCCTAACAAGTATGGACCAGTGCACCGCGGAGCGCAAAACAAGTCAGACCCAGACACCGATGAGAGCGGGAAGTCGAGGAGATTAGGCGTATTGAAACAAGCCAATCATTTTGATGGGTTAATGTCTCGGGGATTTGGTCGGAGAGATGTTGAGCGAACAATCGTCTAATTATGAGAACAGACAATAATTCACCCTGATCTGTCCTCATGTCAGGTAAACGAGCAGGCTGATACATGAGGGAAACTCTAGTATGAATATGTTAAACGCTTGTGTAGGTAAAATGTTTCCAGACAGTAAAGAACCATATTTCTGGTTCTTCATATGTCTCGAGGAAATACAAATACAAGCAGTTTGTTCTGGAAACAGATCCTCGTCCATCATACACAGAGTAGTAAACGCCTAGAGTTTGATGTAACCCAGAGTGAGAAGTATTCACCCACTGGCCCCTCTCTCCTCTCCAGCAGATGCTGTGGTACCAGGAATTTACCTCTTTAATCTTAGAAGTCAAGTGCAAGAGGTTAATTACCAGAACAGCTATATGTAGTAATTACAGCTCCCAGAGTTTCCTTTAAGAGTTGAGTAGGAGTTTATGCCATGTCCTCTTATCAGCTTATTGCCAACAAAGCATTGATGAATGAATAAACTATTGTTCGGTTTTCTTTGACTCAGTGTGTGTGAATGTGAGTTTCCTGCAGCTATTCAGTAAAGGAGGGGGTGAGGGGGGTATGGAAATGATCAATCATACAGCAGAAGTGTGGATTTTGGCACTGGCCAGCGGTCTCAGGGAGAGTGGGTGTTGTCGAGGTCAAAGGTCACAAGGTGAGAGCCGGGCATGAGGAATGAAGGAAAGTTTGTCAGGCCTCCATTTTTCGCTCTTGTTTTCTTTTTTCCAGTTTTTCTGTCAGAGGACGACTTCACCAAGCAGAGGGATGGGTGGACATACAGGATCTGTGAGTAATGCAACCAAGGAGGGTGCTCTTACTCTTCCACATGCCTCCCCACTTCACTTTAGTCAACTTTATCAGCCATGATGGACACTTAGAGCAGTATAGAGAAGCATTAAAACAATGTAGATTTAAAACTCCACAATAACGTTACATAAATCACATAAGACTCCCACTCAGTTGAAAAATAGCTGCAGACGACAACATCAGAGCTGTTTAGAGCAATGAGGGGACTGTAAAATTATTACAATAAATAAATACAACCGCCATTTTGATTAGACTTTAAATCACATTAAATTAGTGCCACCAATTGTTATCTTCATGGTTTATGTATTCACATAACAGTTGGTGGAAGCATGGATCAATTAGCATCTTCCTCCTACTGAGTCTCACAATAATGTTAAAATTCATGCTAGGTTCAGGTGGAAACATGACTCGAGGGTGGAGACAACATCTACACACAAATCATATTTAGGAATGGCTTTGTTCTATTGAGGATAGACAAAGTTAAGGGTTAGGTTAATGTTCATGGATTAAGGAATGCAATTCTGATGGTTACTGTTAAGATAGGAATGAATACACTCCTCAAAGTCCTCATAAGAACAACATTATGTCTGTGTGTGTGTGTGGTATAATGAAAACAGAAAGACAGAAAGGAGGGAAGGAAGACCGATACGCAGAAATGATCTTGGGCAGATGAGTAAACATCACACCCTCCTTACCACCTGGCCTGCCACACACACACACACACACACACACACACACACACACACACACACACACACACACACACACACACACACACACACACACACACACACACACACACACACACACACACACACACACACAGTGTAAAAAGACTTGGCCTCGGACCAGAGCAGCTACTCAGCGCTCTGTGGGTGGGTCGACCAGGCATGTGAGGGCATTTTCTACAGAGAACAAGACAGAAAGACTGTGTCGCGTAAATACGTATATCGTGTAAATATTGTTATGCCTGTGTTACACCTATATTGTCCTGAACAGTCCTGAACACCGATCCACACCATTCACTACTGTCCCCATCCTCGCTGCACCTGCTTCCAGATGACAGGGTTGCCAGGAAGTTATCCTGGCAACGGTTTTGTTTGCAGGGGAAACTTAACACACGGGTGGGTGGAGCCAGGTGAACACGACTGAATGAAGCAGCACTCTCCGTACAGGAGCAGAGAAATAAACAGCAACGCTAGAAAACCTGTCAAATATCATCTGTGATGAGCGAATGGCAGTTTCACTTCAGTCCTGAATTCTAACCCAGTTGCTCAATGCTATATCAGTTTGGATAATGCCTAGACCAAAAGACCAAAATTGATGACTTTTTAAAGACAATTAAACCACAATAGAAATCTTAATGCTTCAGCAAAGGGAATGCACTGAATGTGGCTTTGCAAAACGTTGGCCTGTTTCTTCCCTGTTATAAATGCTTGAGTATTGATGAATCAGTATGTTCAGTGCAGTTTGAGGATTCAGAGTTTGGATTTGCAAGAATGATAAGATTGTGCTAAGATGTTATTTCTAGGCCCTTTAAAAGGTTAAGATAAACATAGACCTTATTTCCAATTTTGGACTGTGCCTCCATGAAAAAGCTCCATTGGAGAAACAGTCAAGGATTTGGCTGGATATGAAATACACACTCTGAATTTGACAAATAAGGATGCATCCATCAGCTAAAGGCTTTTGTGTCAAGAAACAGGAATGTGATATAAAGCTGAAGTAAATCCCAGAATCAAAGGTACCACTTGATTAAAAGTGTGAAGAAACGTATCTTCCATATCTCGTTCCCATCAGCCCTCCCTCTCCTGATGGGAGCGGTCAGGACCCCCTCACCCCACCCCTTTATTTCCACCTCCTCCTCTTCATCCATGCCTCCACCCTGCTCTGTGAAACCGTATCAAAACCAGCCTCGATCCTCAGAGGGGAAAAAAGACAAGTGAGTATAAAAAAAAGAACCAGCAGTCAATTTTTATGACCATACAAGGCAACCTCACATTCCTGCCTCGGACATTTGGAGACTCTTAAACTCTGTTCATGGCGCTTGCCAAAAGGAGAGGCATTCTTATCTAGCTACAGTACAGGAGCCCTTTATTTATTTAGATTTTACTCTATGGAGACTTAAGGGAGGATGCGGAGTGGTGGGAGCAGGAATAAATTCACGTAAAAAGTGAAAGGTCAAAGGTTAATGGTAACGGGGGGAGAGAAAATGAGGCCAAGTGTATGGGAGTGCGAGTGTGGAATGAAGGGTTTCATTAACTTTACACAGCGGGTGTCTGACTTTGGCATAAAAAATAGTTTAGACAGCTTATGAACACATAAAGTGTTGAAATTGGTATTACACCTGGATTTTAATGACATATTTCAGCACCTCTCTGCACATGAATCTCAGCTACAATTGTACATTATCCAGATGTGATTTACCTAAATTCCATTTGAACCAAACATGGACATTGATCGGTAATATTTCATGAGGAGATGATCCATTAGACTCATATGTTGTGCTGTCTGGATGGTTGTACACTTCTCCATGTTCTTCAGTTGTCTCCAACCAGCCATCTACATAGAGTAAGATTCATTTGACACTGCCATTGTGTCTCGTTCAAGCCCTGTCTTACACACAACACATGTCAAACTTATCTTAAAGAAGATATAACGCAGTCAGACTTTACAGCAGTTTAACAATGCCCCCTAAATACCTCAAAACAAAATATAAAACACTGTTGATCTAATCCATACGGCCTCATTAGAGTCTGAGTCACTAAAAAGGTATGATCAGTGTTTTGTAATATCTATATACTCATTTGTATTTACAGAATTTAGAATTTAATAAGAAATAAATCTGTAATGTTTTATTTAAAAATTTGAACAGAAAGGCCAAAGTATTTTTTATTATTATTATGCAAATTGTTTTGCATGCTTAGGTGGAGAAGGATAAATTATCTTATAAGTATCTGGTATTTTAACTTTTTTTTTTCTTTTTTTTTAATAATTACACCTAGAATGACCACACACATTAACAAAGTTGTGGCTTTTTAAACAATGTCTAAATTCTCATGATTATATGACATGGATTACTGTGGTATGTTGGTACGAACCACACACACACACACACACACACACACACACACACACACACACACACACACACACACACACACACACACACACACACACACACACACACACACACACACACACACACACACACACACACACACACACACACACACACACCCTCAGTATCAGCGTGCTGGACCATGTCATAAGTTAAGTGTCTCTTCTGTCTGTGTGTGGATGAGTTTTTTTTTTTTTTTTTTTTCCCCCATTGCTCAGTTCTGCTCTGCCTGGCACAGAAGTGGAATCACCTCATTAAAACCAGATGTAAAAAACTGACAAATCCAACAGGCTTACACACACACACACACACACACACACACACACATTCCTGTATAACTCTATGTTTGATGAAACACACCTTGATATACATCACATACATTCTTACCTCTGGCTATAAATGTCGAGTGAGGTCAAACAAAGATTATTATACCAGGCTAATAAATGTTAACATAATTTAAAGTGATATGTGATTTATTATTCGCTTCTTTAGAAGTCAGGTGCTATTTTCGCTGAGTTATCCCTAGTAAATACATCTGTGCTTTTTGTGAAGGTGCATCACCCACACAAGTGTTTTCACTTAACTTGGACCTTCTCATGAGGCCTATTAAGACGATGCTAAACTGACATCGAGTTTTGTGACATCATGTGATTACTAGGGATGGGCAATGGTTGTCAAATAGTTGGATAAACCATTAAAAAAAAAAAAAAAATTGTTTTTCCATTTCTGGAAAAAAAATGTTCCTTTATTTTGTTGGCAACTTGCACATTGGGGGAGGATAGCATTTAATACACGGCCACCACAGAAGAAGAAACAAACATGAGAGTTCGCCATCGCTCAGACTGATCTTCATAATGATAGAAATGTTAGAACACAATGTGTTGTGAGACATTTCATCAGTGATTGTTTGGCAAATTTAGTCAAAAATACCCCCCCTGTATGGCTTCCTTTGGGCACTTGAACAACTGATGCATTGTTAATGTTTCAAGCTTTTCCTCCTGCAGAGCCACAAAGCCAAGGAGATGCATTTTTTTATTGCTGCAATAAAACAGTTAAAACCTTGCTGTGAGAGTCCTGGCTAAAGAAAAATCTATTATTCAGGAAAAATATAATCACATCGTAAGAAAATAAGGAAGTTTAAAATCACCTCAGTTCATGGGCTCTCATTTAGCAAGCTGCTATGACTGCAGTACACAAACATGTTCATTCAGCTTGTGAGAAACAAATGAACTTTTGATGACTTGAATCATGTCGAGGGCAATGTGGGCCCACGGTCAATGATCAGGAGGGTAGAACCTGTATGTTGGAGGATATGTAGTCGTATCTTAACACAGTCAGAGCTGAAAACATGTGACACTTAACCCCTGTTTTAGAATAAGAGTGTAAGAGAAAACAGGGCTGGGGATCAGTTCACTTTGAACAACCCTAAGTGTTGAACTCACTCAAATTAAGGTTCTAGAAAAAAAAAAAAATAACAAACCTCAGAGTTGTTGAATGTTTAAATGGCAGGAATGAGTCATGCATTCAGGACCGGATACTACTCCCTTTGTTCTCACAATACCGCCGTTGCTATTCAACTTGAAAATTCCACGACATTTAGTATTCCCCCACCCACTCTGACAAAGTAGGTGCATTGTTATGTTGCCGTTGTCATGCGAAAAAAAATACTAATAATGCACAATACCTTTTTTTTCAAATCTACATTTTGTTGCGTGTCTTCCCCTGCAAACAACAACAGTGTCACATTCATCATTTTGTGAAACCTTGAGGAGGGCACTGACTGCCTCTGAGAATCTTTTTCCAGCTCCCATCTTTAAAGAAGAGGAAGAGTGTGGCTGACAATAGCAGGAAAAGGGAAACTTTTAATGAGAAGGTAGTCTGCGGCCACTACGTTAGTGGTCAGGACAGTGCAGTGGCATCAGGGAAATCATTTGCACACGTTGCAATCTTATATTTAAAGGGGCCATATTATAAAAAATATATTCTTTTTCCATTGCTTGTGATTTAATATTTAGGTCCTTGTTAACATGCAAACTATCAGAAAAAGACCACATTTATTCTGTAGTCTGGCCTCCTCCGTAGTCTTGTCTCCACACAAGCCATTTAGAAATGGCTCTGGTTGTGATGTCACAACAGGAGTGCACGATATGCAGTAAGTATGTATATGTAGCCACCTCCTCATCCTGGAGTACTTTTACTTAACTTCTGTTTCTCCAATCAACTCAAAGAGGGGCGTGGTGTTTCTGATAGCTCTATGCCAATCAGAGCAGAGTGGACATTTTGGTGGGAAAACAGGAAGTGCCACAGGCAGACTTCATTGCTACTACAGGTCTAAACAGGTGCTTTTGGACCATAAAAGCAATTGTCTTAAAAGTATGAAAAACATCATCTCAAAGTCAATATACAGTACACAAGGCACTCCAATTTGTATCTACATGCAGTCAGTCACCCAGGCATCATCTCCAGCCTTTACGAACTGTTCCAACAGCAACTTATACGATCAGTAAACGCCTTCCAATATCAGTTACACCCTGCTTTACAACAGGTCTCATGAGGCTAAACTCGAATTAACAGACAAATACACTTATCTCAACACGGGATCGAAGCTTATTCATCACGTAACTCCTGAACATATTGTAATCAGAGTTAGGATCACTGGATCACATCGAGCAAAAAGGGCTGTATTCATGTTTCTGCACAGCTTGTAGCCAGAATGTCTAAACTGAAACAAACATTGCCAGCTGTAAAATAGAGCTCGCCGCTGGTGAACTCATCAGGAAACGCAAACAGTAACCAGGAGAAGCGGGGGAAATATGAGGCAGGTTTAGGACAATAACAAGGTATCCAAGGCCAGGACCCTTCACTGTCATCATGGAGCCCATTGGCGAATATTCCTGGATGCAAATAAGTCGTCACTTCTGCTTCGAGGACAAACAATAAGACCTGGCAGCCACCTTGACACGAGAGCAAACACAGGTGTTACCAGTGACACCAAGCAAGGTCCCATTCCCTTTACTGTAGCGCTGAGCCAACATGCACACTGACAGCACCTTGACTCAGTTAGACCTGAATGGAACAGGATCTTTATTTGTATCATTGTATCATCACCTGTGTGTACTATTTAATGTCAATATGGCTGCCGTGAAAAAGAGCTAAGGCCCACTGCCACAGTGGTGCCACTACAGTTCTTGTCATACAAGAAAACACAAAAGCTGCATGGATAAACGCAGGAATAACCGTAATTTTTGCATCTTTGACGCTAATAGAGCAAATCCCACAAACCAGTCGAGGCCTGATTCCAGTCGCCGCTTCACTCACGTCACACTCAGTGAAATCATATACAGCTCACCACATTACCTGTTGACTCCAATTATCACGACCCATCAACACGACAAACTGACCCAGACTAGGTACTGAACCCTAATCCTATCCTGGAATGCACGATGGAGCTGATCAGTGTTTCCCAGGCATCGACCAATCTGTGCTGCAGCGACAAAGGATTCATTTATTTATTTATTTATCTAAATGTGGTTCTGTCATTCTCGCATACGCACAGAGAGCAAGACAAAGATTGAGGGGGTACCCTTGCACTGGCCCAAACGTTTCCTCCCCAACGTGAGTTAGTGGGAAACACCCTTTCCAACCAACCTCACCCCTGTCAACCCATCGCACACAATGCTAATAGTTCTGTAGGAAACACTGCTGGTTCATGACTGGCCAATCAAAACGCAATGTCGTGACTTTCGGAATTGATATTCTACCTACAATAAAACCTCAAAATGAGTCCTTCCGACATCATAGTTTAGGGTCATCCAGAAAGGAACCCTTTCAGCAATTTCATCAGATCTGATAAGGTGCCATCTTGGAAGATGGTGTCCAGATGATTTACCATAGCAACGCTTCATCCTTGGTGCAGTGCTCCTGTTAAGACTCAGCTGGAAAGACTCAGACTGAGCTGAACGTGTAATGTTTGTCATGTTAACTTGGTAATGTTTAGATTGAACCTGATGGGAATTCCCTAATAGGTTTTAGCGGTATCCTGTCCTAAATGGTAGTTATTCTTTGTGTTCCTAGAGAGCCGGTTCTGTGCTGGCAACCATCAGCCATGCGGCCCAGCAGCGGCCAGCGAGAAAACGGATCTGATAAGGGAAATAAATGTGACTTAAATTGAGCTGCCGCAAGCATCAAACATGTGATCCGTCAGTAACTGGATGTTCTCTAAACATTGATTTGCCCCTTCCAGAAATAAACGGAATCAAGATGTCCGGAAAAGTTTCTATGGCAACACCAAACTCCCAACAACTGGCACATTTTGGGCTTCCTCATTCAAAGGTGTTGGTTCACTGCAAAGAAAAAAAACTGACTGAAGAGTAATGAGCCACCTCTCTGTGCAATGTGATATAATGAGTTGTGCTTTTTGTGTGAAGTGAGTGCGTCATTATCGTGAGATGTTACCATATGAAAAATCCGATAAATTCAAGCATAGGCTTATGAATGTTTTTCAAGAGAACTTTTTCCTTTTACTCTTAAAAATGAAGAGAAGAATTAAAGTCCTCTGTTAGAAATTAGCTTCTGGTGCTTCCACATAAGCAGAAGATTTTAAACACCTAAGCCTTACAGACTATCAAAGTCCATTAAGCCTGAGCTCCAATTTATGCAGTACATGTGGGGAAGACTGACTCCTGCTGGACACCAAAAAAATCCAATATTTTAATGTCCCCTAACAAAGATCCCACAAACCCTCTTTTTCAAACACGTTGTGAATAGATGCATATTGTGACGTCTGTATGGGAACAGAGACTCACATGTGGGTTTCACCATTGAGTCTTTATAGCCTTTAACCCCCTTTGTTCATTGCATCAATTCCTTATCTTTTTTATTATCAGCAGCAATCCAAGACATAGCCACCATAGAAGGGGCTGAGAATTTTCAAGGGACCTTCTGATAAAGTCATTAAACATAACATTTTATAAGAGGCTATATTAGATCCTAACCATGGACACAAGATGCCAATTGTTGATCCAAGCGGGCTTGGTATCTAAAAAAAAAAAAATCACATGCAGTGAAAATCTTGGTGTGAAGAGCACAAAGGGAAAACAAGTTGCCAGTTTGGTTCAGATGTCTCAGCACTGAGGACAGCATGCAGCTTTTTCCTGTCCTGTTATCATCAGCCGACATTTTATTAAAGTCAGCGTGAAAAACTCCAAGCAGCAACAGTGATGTGGATTCATTATGAACAAGTTTGCTGTGAAGTCAGATAACAAGCATCAACTTATCAAAATCAACAAATCAAATTCCAGTCACTTAGAAAATCTCTTAAAAAAGCAGATTAATGTGTTCAACAAAAAAGTACACATAGAATGTAGATAAATGATTTTTATATTTCTTTATGTATATACTTTAACAGTCTTCGTCACTGCACTTATAAAATACAGGACACACTCACTGGTTTTCTGTAAGCATGAATATGTTAACAAGCTTCTTTAAATAAATTAAATCTATAAGATTTACATAAAGTTTGTGTGACGTACACAGCAACTTTAACTTTTTCACTGATTCTTGAGGATTGTTCACGACCTTCAACTTTAACCAGATCACCAATAGCTGCGCTGGCCACACAGGCCCAGAACATGATGGAACCACCACCTCCATGCACACTGGTCCTTGTTATTTCCAAATGACTCCCATTTTAGTTTCAGCAGTCCACAGCACTGCAGTCCAAAATTAATCTGGCTTGTCCAAAAGTGCTTCAGCATACTGCAAGCAACACTGTTTGTGGCATGTGTGCAGAAAAGGCTTCGTCCATATTACTCACCCATACAGCATCTTCCCTGTGCAACGTGCACCGGATAGAGCGGTGAACGGTGCACAGTGACACCATCTGCAGTAAGTTCCTGTTCTAGGTGTTTGACTTCCAGTGTTCTCATCATCTTCAGTCTGCTCATCTCAGGTTTTTCTGGGCCTGCCACTCCAGGCCTTGACTAGTGTCACCTGACACACTACAATCAGCCCTACTAAATACCCTTTCTCATGATTGGCTTCACCTGTGTGTGCAGGTAAAGGGTCACGAGCTTTCCACAAAACTGTTGTGTTCCAATGGTTAGTGCTAAATGTATTTAAATCAATAAAATAACAAATTCATACACAAGCTTACCATTGTTTAAGGAATCATTGCACACTTTCTGTAAATCCTATAAAAATGTTCGAATCACTTATCAAATATTACTGTGGTCATCTACTATATGATATATTAAACTGAAATTGCTGATCCAAACATCAAATGTTTTATAAAGGAAATTCATAAAACCCTTTACACCTATTGTAAAAAAAAAATATTTTTTAAAGTTTTGCTTCACTACGACAACAGTCCACTGTTAGATATTCCCTTCTTGCATTTAAATGCAGCTGGTTTTCTCTCTATTTTATCTCTGAGCTTCATAAAAACCTCTAATGATGCAGACACACATTCAACATATTCTCCTAATGAGCTGTGGGAAAAGGTGGGCAAAAAAGATTTTTACATTTTTCTTTCGCTATGAAACAAGGACAACTCACAAAAAACATTTATCTCAAAATGACTTGAATGATTTTATTTGTTGGCAGCTTTCAGGACGCGCAAGAACGGAGTATGATTTATGCCACTTATTCAGCCTCAGATTGATAAGGACTGTTCCACAGGAAAACATCCAACATTGAACCTGGCCTCTATACTCTGGATGAGGAGAATAAAAATGAAAAGCAGAAAGAAGGAGCAAGAAATTGGGGAGAAGAAGGCAGGAATGTGGAGAAAGTGGCGGAAAAGTGTGAGTCACAGGGGAACATTGAATGAGAGGATGGATGAGTGGGATGGAGAATGCAAGGAGGGGAGTACGGTTGGAGGAGTGAAAGGATGGAGGAATTACAAATTCAATTTCCTTATCAATGCGTCCCTGGGAAAAGTATCGCCCACACAGTTGTTTCTGAAACCTTCTCGGGAGAAAGGCAGGAATGTTTTAATAATTATTACGCGGCGACTCTGGAGAACCAGTTCTGGCAGTTTAAAATGACGTGCTGCAAAACGACATCCTTCAAATTATATGCCTCTGTCAGCCGATGCAAATAAAGCGCTGCACTTAGTGGATAAAAGAGAGAGGACGCTCGCTTCTTCAGCCAGACTGTTTTAACGCGCCTTACCCTGTGTTCGACTGAGCTTATTCAAAAACTGTTCCCCCAAGAAAAAAAACAGGGATCATTTCTCATTGCAGCAAATGCCCCTAAACGCCATGTTTTACATTCAGGAGGCAAATTGTTCTCATGAGCGTGGAAATGATTACTCATGTCTGACTGCAGCGACGGCGGATGTGGCGTGATATTGTTACACAGCGAGTAAGTCTATGGAGGGAGGAGGCCGAGTCAACACAGTTCTCAACTTGTAGGGAGGAAAAAAAAACATATTTATGAGAGCTTTTGAATGAACTGACAGTTAATGGTGTTTTCCTGACAGCGGACTATACATTTAACGGACAGAAAATCACAAAAAGGCCTGTAATGGCGGTTGGCTAAGGTCTGGCGTGATGCTGGAAAAGTGCGATCACTTTACTGGCAGAGGAGGAAACTAAGCCAACAGACCGTGATCACATTTCAGGATCGGCCTGGCCGCAGCTCGTCTGTATCATCGAACGGTTGGCCCAGGTCACGGCCTGTAATAGCAGGCCTCCGCTGTGATGACATTCCACCAAAATGAATCAGTTCTGCTCGCTGCTTCCTCTCATTCCGGAGGAATGTGAGTGACGGGTTATCTCTGAACGCTGGCGTCTTTGCCACCTGTGTTGGGGTGTTTGCTGTGTGGTGGTTGACCTTTGCCCACCTGATGTTCTAGGGACGATGCAGCCTGAAGAGCAAAGGACGAGATATAGGTTGCAGAAAGAATGACGTCCTCACCTTAACTGTTCTTAAACTCCGGGGTAACTTAATTCTTGTAAAACATTCCTTTTTGTGGAGCCTCTGCCAAAGTTAAAATGCACCGCTAATGGGAATGTTATCATTATTGTCAGCTGAGAAATGTTCTTTAGTTCCTTCCTGCATCCTTCCATATCTTCCTCAACTTCTTCTAATCTGCTCTTATCATGCGAATAAAAATAAACCTTTCCACTTTCCTGCATGCCTGAAGTGCTCTATTACATTATGTTTCTTGCAGGAATGTTAACAGGGTCCTTTTGACTCTTTGTCTCTGTTCAGGTTGTTTCCTTCAAGTTGCTTATTTTTGAGGTAAGTATAATTATTAATTTTGTTTTGACTCCGCAGCCCGGACAAGGAATGAAAATGATCACAGAGGAGGAGTTGATTTGATATTTAGAGGCCAGTTGCACCAGTTCAATGTACTCTATTATACTGTACTATATTACATTATATATATATAATACTTATTGCTCTGTCTATACTTCACATAGATGGCAACTTTAAATGCAGAAATATGTATCACGTTGACACAAAAGTTTGGCTGCAGCATATGTTTCCAATGCATAAACTGCATGAGAAAGGTCTCAGCTGCAGCACTAAATAAAGTATTTGTATTAAGCACAATTCAATCTGGTGCATGAAAAAGGTCAAATGGTCAAACACTAGATGTGCAGATAGTACACAATAGAGGTCCACCTGCTTACAGCGTTTTCTAAAAACCCCTTCTTTTGATGCCAGATTGGACAAAGCCTGCATTATTGTGGCGACTTTCCATAT
The DNA here is from genome assembly GCA_036785175.1 of Eupleurogrammus muticus. Classification (NCBI taxonomy): domain Eukaryota; kingdom Metazoa; phylum Chordata; class Actinopteri; order Scombriformes; family Trichiuridae; genus Eupleurogrammus; species Eupleurogrammus muticus. Next base: position 8,712,445 of record JAYKQN010000010.1, on the reverse strand, counting down.
TTATGGGCATGTCGTTTCAAACAGGAAACCTGAAAAAATAGGTCTGGAGAATTTTAGCATTTATTAAACATGACCCTTTTAGTGGCTGTTAGAATGATCTGAGCAGAAAGTTCTAACTTTGATCCAGTGATTCCACACACACACACACACACACACATAGGTGTTCTTACTTTATTATAACATTTTTAACCAAGCTGAAGTGTAAAATATCATTTATAGACGACATACTGATGCTATGCCTCATGTGCTTCTGTTAAACAAAGTGAAGTGGGATGATGGTTTTTGCTCAATAGGGGAGCCAATTGAGAAATTCATGCTCAGATCATGTAATAGATACTTAAAGATAAATTCAAATATGCCAAAATGCTCCTTAATAAAGGGCTTTAGACACCCTCACCCTCTGCCATCAGATATAAATACCTCCAACTGCTTCCAGCTGTGACTATGGATCATACACCTGACACGTCTCTTGTAAATATATGTACATAACTTGCTAACTTATAGTTTATATTCTGTTATTACCATGTTATCCAGTGTTATTTTATACATTTTACCTTTTTATTATGGCATTCATGTGGACAGCAAGTAAGAATGTCATTATACAGGGTTTACACATCGTGCACATGACCTTAAACCTGTTGAATGTCCAGTGGTGTTTGTTTAAGGGCTAAGACACTCAAAGCTCAAATGCTGCAGAACATTATACGGCATTGTAATATGAGCATAAAACCAAAAAACCCATTTGTGCTTGATTGTAAACAGTGAGTCATTCAGAGTCACCACACTGCCCTATTGTAGCCGAGGGCCCTGGAAAAAGACAACTCAAATTCCAAATAATTTACAAAATCCCACCCTGATTCAATCTATCTTCGTGTGACTCTGACTCACTCTGCTACTTATTGGATACAGTTTACGTAGCTGCTGCCCCACGTTAATGCATTTATGACAGGGATTTATGAGGCGGGATTTTCCCAAAATGCAAGTTTCATTATGATTTATTGAGATCAACGCCTTCTACAGGTATGATAAAGAGAGTTTCAGCCACTGAGCCTGATTCTCAAGCAAGATTTGGGAAAAAAAAACATTTCATGCAAAGTAGTCAATGCACCAGAACAGATGTGGGTAAAGATGAAGACACAAATATAAAAAAACGTGTCCCTTTTTAAATGTGGCAGTTTCACAAGACTAATAACAGAGTTACTATGGTTCTAATTTCCTGCTGCGGTACTAATAACAGCCATTGCATTTGAATTGTTCAAACGTGCATGCTTTTAGGAATTTGGGAATGATTATATTGAATATGCCATAGATATGTAACGCTCATATAACATGGAAATACAAAAAAATAGTTTGTAAAAAAAAAAGTCATATTCAGAAAAGAATGTGGCAGATATTCAAAATTACTATTTGAATTCATGCAGAAACATTGTCTCTATTTAAAAGACATACGCCAGGACAGGGAATGGTCACATGGTGGAGCTCTCTGCAGCAAAAACAGATGATTTGATGAACAGATTTCGGGGATGAAATCTGGACTGGTTACAAATCAAGCTTTTGATAAACTCCCTCCGCATGTTATGTCATTATCCCGTCTGCTGAGGCACCAGATCTGACCTCCTCGCTTGGCTCTTGTGTGGAGATTCCCTCACTACTAATCACATTCTCCTTGGTTTATGACTTGTTGCATTCGGAATTTCACTGCGATCTGTAAGCATCTGATATATCCTACGAATACAGGACTAAAGGGAGCAAACTTTTAACGTCATGCAAATTCCAGTAAAAAATAAATCGAAATGCAAATTCCTGCTAAACAGCAGCACAAAGCAAATTCAAACATGAAACAAATCACATTCAAATAAGACCCGACCCCACCTCTGCTCGGAAGCCTTTCAACTCTTGTCTTAGGTTGTGCCTTTCTAAAAGTGAATCTTTTATTCTCAGATCTACTGTGGAACGGTCCAAGCCATCGGGCATACTTCCTGTCAAAGAAGAACTGGAAAAGAAAATAATTTCTAACACAAGTTAATTAGAGAAGGGACACGGTGATGATGATGATGACGGAGTTAACCAAGCGATTCGGTCACACCAGGTCTGGTAAAGCTGTGGCTCAAAGAGGGGAAATAGCAATGTGGCTTTGGGCCGAGTGCCATTTAAGACAATGGGGCTGCTCGGAGATGGAGCTTCCTTGAATTGTGCGCAGTTTCCATAAGAGTGAATGAAAACATGAGACCCTCAGAGGTGGTTTTTCCATCATGGCCGACCCACCACAGAGTTCCCATCAAATGTTCACAGCTTCACGCCTCAGAGAGCAACAGGACTCCTGTGGGAACCACAAGTGAGCAGCGCTGCTAATTAAAAGAGCGGGGGTCATACACAGGTTTCATGTTAAAAAAAAAAAAAAAAAAAAAAAAAAACTATTTGAGTTGTGTCCTTTTATTAAGTTTCAATCAGATCATGCTCAACACTAAAAAATGACTACATTCACTATAAATACTTTATCAGTGTGATTTTGCAGTTGTGCAAAACATAATATACTAATTGTGGATGGTGATACAATCCAGCCCCTCCCAAAAAAAGAAAAAAATATTCCAGTTTCTTTTTGCAGTTTAATTGGTGGTGACCTTTAATAAATGCACTGTACAGATATTGCATCATTTCCTTTGTGCACATTGTTGAGATACATTGCATGTAACACTAGTATGTTAATCAGCTTGATCCAAACCTCTGCACATACTAGTGTTTTCACTCACACTCTGGGAGTGACATGACCAAAATTTTTATGTCATAGTGGAGGAAGCCCAGTCGCAATTAATAACCTTAATGGTGGATACATTCCATTTAAGTGAGCCTGTTCCAGTGTCCTGGTGTTTTGCAAAACTGGCTTACTGGAACATTTAATGGAACAGCGTGTTAAACTTGTGAGCTACCCCTGTGCTTCTTTTTCCTGCTACGGAAAGTCAAAATGTCTATTGTGAAAAATGTTTACAAAAGCAGGGGGTCACCACTTTTCTGCATGATTGTTGTAGGACACGTGTTGAAGCGTGCGGACGCATTTACGGCAGCGTGTGACGGCATCACACCCGGAGGGCCCCAGAGAAAAAAAAAAACACACAATCAGTAAGTTCTGATACTGGAGAAAAGGTCCAAGAAAAATAACAGATGAGTGATGTAAAAAAAAAAAAATTAAATCAAAGATGCACAATATTTCGCTGATGAGTTGTTTATTTTTTTGAAAAAAATATTATGGGGGAAGAAATACTTAAAGTGCAGTTTATTTCATGAAGAGGATGTTACATGGCACAGAAGTAACACTAATTATTACAGAAAACAGTTCAACAAGTTACAGTATCTCTTGAAAGAATCTGCATTTATTCCTATGCTTAACGGTGCATTTATTAATAAAGGGACCAGTGGACGGTTTAAGCAGACTGAATTTGATTATGAAAACATAATCTCATGTGTTACCTTCTCTCTTTTTTTTTTTTCTTTTTTTTAGGGGTTTATTCAATTTGATTCCCTGGAAGACTATAGAAAAACTTTGTGAAAGCTAATGTAAGTTGAAAAGAAGGAAAAAAAACAGCAACACTTGTAAATATCATCCAACACATATACACATACAGATCATGTTAAAGCTGTGTCATATAGTAAATGAATTCCACAGCTTGTATGGTTGTATTATGCTTAGCATAGTATAAAGTATAACCAGTACATTAAATATAAGCCAATGCCATCCAAAACAACAACTCTGCAACCATTCAGGGCTACTGAATATGGACTGCATTAGCTTTTACAGGGGTGCCATAGAAACCAGTTACTGTCTGTACACCATAAGGTTTTCACATTTTTTGTTCCATTAAAATACTACTGTATCTCATTGGACAGTGCTATACAGCAACTACAGTAGATGGCTGACTTTAGCCAGATACACAGTAGTGCTATCAGAGTTGGAACAGTTTAATTCAGGAAAAAAACCATATCTACTGCATAATAATGATTTTCCATTATTCTATTTAAATGCAATTTAATCATGAATACAGTGCACTGGAAGCAAAACGACCCCAAACCTTGCTAATATTGCTTTTCATATTGCTGCACAGGATAGTGAAGATCAGTAGTCTTTCAGGCTGAAAAAAGCAGTGAAAGGTGATGCATTTCACAGTAGCGTCACTAAGGGACGGGCAATAACGCCATCAGACAAACACAGGTTTAAGTTACAAAAATGTAGAAAATAGGCACCACTGGAATAATCTTATTAGTAAGAAAAACAGTACAAGTAAGGCAACAGAAGAATCAAATTTTTGAAAGAAGATAACTAATTTTAACACAGAAGAAACAGAGGTTTTGGCGTCATTAGCTGAGTCAGTCGTTAATATAGTGGTCTCCAGGAAGGAAAAAGCACCCAAATGCAAACGGACTCACTCGTACTATACGTTTCTTGGATGAGGCTCTCCATTTTATTTTACATCTCTTTGCTCACCCAGTGGCCCCAGTGTCCATTTTCCCTGCTCTGGTTCTAGCTTTAGCTGAACCCATCCCGGTTTCACAGGTGGATGAGTAGAGGATGGAGGGAGCCGCTTTGGTCGTCTAGCTCATGGTTTTCTTCTTGCACTCCACAGAGCAGAAGAGGAAGCTCTGCAGTGGCATGACGCGTTGGCCAATCAGGCTCTTGGAGCAGCCGGAGCACTTGAAGCACTGCTCCTCGGCGTGCCATGTGTGCTCGCCGAAGGTCACCCGCTGAGCCTCGGGCTCAACCGCACCCTTGCAGGACGTGCATGTCTGGGAAGAGGGAAGATAGAAGAATGATAGAAATTTGAATTTAAACATTTTACTTTTGTTCTGTACATCTGTAGAAAATACTTCAGAAATCTATTTAGTCTATTTTCTCAGTTTGTGCTCTGGTGTTTTTTTAAGTTTGCTTCTACACCAATGGGGTGTACCAACCCGTCCATTTGAGTCAAAGTCACTTAGTTTGGTTAGTTTTTGCTGGTGTGAAAGCATCAATCAAACTCGGCCGCACAGAATCAATTGGACCGAGACCTCCAAAAAAGGTGGTTCTCTCGACTGGCACACATACCAGGTCTCCTTTGTCCAGTGCATCCACAGACAAAAAGTCAGAAACCACAAAATAAACTTTACTGGATCGCGGATCGGATCAATTTTGGTTCATCTGCAGGAGTGAAAACCACGCTTATTAGTGAAAGTCGTATTGCTTGGTGTGGACCAAATAATGAAAGTGCCCAAAGTTTGGCATAAAAGCATTAAATTTATACAAATTTGATGTCATTTTAAAAAGAAATGTAGAAGTGAATAACTTTCATGCTACAAGATGGCTCATTATAACAGTATTGACTTGGCAACCTTTAAACTCTTTCTACACAGGACCAGAGAGTTTAATGTTTAGAACAATGCAGTCAGACGTAAAGGCATGTATGACGTTACATGAAAACAGTGGCTTTGCAGAGATTATGTTGGATAAAACATGTAAACACATGGAATGCTTCAGATTCTTGGCTTTGGGTGGCCAGTGTTTATTTACAGTTGCTCTCGCTCTCTTTTTAAAGATACACTTTTGTTGTATTTTTGCCTTTTGCATGAGATGCAACAAAGCCCCGGGACATTGTATTTATGCACCATGTGCTGGAACCACTTCACTACCACAAGCCTCGGAAAATTGTTCTCCTACATTTGTTTTACACTGAAATCTTTTTTTTGACCTGGATGTAAAGGTGTAACATCATAAATATCATAGAAGTACAACAACAGTTTTAATGTACAATTCCTAAATCCAGATGGGATCATATTTAAATAGCACCTACACCTTCTCTACAATCAAAAAAGAAATGAAAAGATCAATTTCCATATGAGCCTATTAGGAGTCTATGAAGGTTTTAAGTAGAGTGGAGGATTCCCCAGAAGGTTTCTCACCACAGCGTAGCTCTTCATGTAGCAGGGCTTGCACACAGGCTTCTCATTCTCCATGACATAGGTCAGTCCAGCCAGGATACAGTCACACTCGAAGCAGCAGAAATGCTTCAGATGCCAGTTCTGGCCCTCGGCCTGAGTGTACTCATTACTGAAGATGAGCTGTGGACAGGCACGTCAAAATGTTAACAGACCTCACAAATACAGTTTGAAAAAAAAAAAAGTCACACGGATGCTCCCACAATCACAATTATTTTGTTGCAATTAAATTTTGCAAATCTACAAGGAGCATTCAGAATGCTTTCCAAAGAATATGTTCTTTCACCTCGTCACAACCGCCGCAGCGCGGCTTCTCGCTGTCTCCGTAGTGGCGTCCACAGTACAGCTTGCCTTTCTTCCAGAAGTAGATCATGTCCACCAGCAGCTCGTTGCAGGTGCAGCACACGAAGCAGGCCGGGTGCCACATCTTGTCGTAGCCAGCACGCTCGGCGTACACGGCCGGCTCGCCCAGACGCATCAGCTGCTGGCAGTGGCTGCACGACTGGGGGGAGGGAAAGGGATGAGAGGTCAAAAAATGGTGGTGGATTCTTTAATCGCTTTTACAGGGGATGAAATCCTCCTCTCTTTGATGGTTCTTTCTCTATGGTTTATGAAGTGTGTTTTTTTTATTACCAATTAGTCAGTTGTGATAGCTGTTTTTTCTAAACAGTGAATAATCCCAATAATAAAACTGAGAAGAGCAGCAAATCCTCACAGCTGGAGAAGCTGGAACTTGACATGCATTTTTGCTCTATGAATGCCTTGAAAGATTAGTTAATTCATCTTTCACAACAATAACAAACACCCTCCCACCCCTTTTAGAACATACAAATGATTACTGTGTGTACTTCCAGCACTTCTGAAAAGACTCATACAAAAAGGGTAATATCCTTTTCTTTGAGTCCATTTCTAATTCACGTAGCGCCTTGTTTGATCCCACAAAGGAAACATTTGAACTTTTTTCCTCCACAGCACTTCCTGAATGGAAGAGATTGAAATATTTCACGGCTGAAAATAGGCGGAATTCCCCTTTTTAAAAGCACACATGCCACAGTGACCTGACCCTGGTGTTGTTGAGATAGATGACATGACATGAGGTATGGATACTGTGAGGGAGGAAACACAAAAAGACAACGCAGAAACTTCAGCAGCAGGGACTCTGATTTACAACATCACTCCTCTTGTATAAGCATCGCTGCTACTTGTTTCAGTGTCAAAAGCTTCTGAATACATGAGTCACACAGTAGAACTAAAAGCACCAATAAATCATAAGACTCCACACAGCAGGAACTTCAGTTGTGACTCATGACTCCCTGAATTCTAATCGAAGCACCGTCCCTCCAAGATAGAAAGTTAGTCAAACTTGGTTTTATGGCTCCATCTAGTGTCCAATCTCAGAACAACACATTTATTAAATAAATGCAGTGTTAAACCAAGAAAAATAATCCTTATCGCTCCAACTTTGGCATCTGTATTAAATCAAAAACCACCTATTTTATATTTATTTGATTAGCTAGCTGCTTTGTCTCATTTAAGACAATATCTAGATTCTCTAATTTCATGTTATATGTGAATATTTTCTAAATATTAAATTTAAGATCTTTAGTTTATGGATTACCTGGGCATTTCTACTAGATATTTTTATATAGAGCAAACAAGTGATCAATTTATAATAGTAATGTAATAATTAATTTATAATAGTAATTATAATAGTAATTAATCTTAAGTTAGTTTCAGGCCTACATCGCACACATATTCTTTTGGACTCTAGACTTTAACTGGGAGGTAAATAAAAGAGTTCTTCACAACAATAAGTACATCTGAAAGGTAGTAAGAAAAATTATGTATTTTTCTGACTTTTAAAGTCAGATTTAAAAAAAAAAACAACAACATCCGGTTAGTGTGGATGTCAGAGGGAGACACGGTTTCATTTTAAAAGCTCACAGAGCAAAATGAGAATCAGTCGAGCGGCTTGGCTCAACACGTAAAAATACCATCCACAAGCAACGCTATCATTATCTCAGAGTCTCGTGCAAGACCAGTCATGTGACTAACAGGTGCAGATTGTTGCCGTAGCCGAGTAGTGATGATTCCGTATTAGAGGCCACAGTGTCCCTGGAGGTAGGAAGGCTTCAATGATGTTCAAGGACACCTTAGCAGACTAGAGGACACAGGACCTGGAATAGATTTCTAACTAAATGTTACTTTTGTGTTTTCACAATTATATTGTGGGGAAGAAAATGTAGTAGTATTGTTTGTTGACTGTCACTAATTGTATCACTCCACAAGTGTGGTGAAATAGTGTAAAGCATAACAGTGAAATGAAGATCATTACCTTGAATCAGAAAACATACTTATCAATACTGTACGCATGATCATTTTTAAGTAATGCCAACAGAGTGCAGAACCAGTGGGATTGTGTATGTACAAGACTAATGGAGCAGAAAGATGAAATATGAACCACTTACAAAGGTCTGCTGTGATAATCCAGCTTGCCCAGTTCCTGGGACACCCATAGCTCCAGCAGTGGCAGCAGTACCCATGGCTCCTCCGGCTGGCCCAGAACCGGCAGAGGCTCCAGCTCCAGCCCCACCCATGGGACCAACACCAGCAGGACCTGCAGCTCCAGGCCCAGAGCCAACTCCAACCCCTGCACCCCCAACTCCTGGCCTGTACCCAGGCCCTCCAGCTCCAGAACCAGCAGCTCCAGGTCTAAACCCAGCCCCAGCCCCAGCAGCACCACCAGCTCCACCCTGCTGGACCAGAGCCATCTCTTCAGGCAGCCTGACATCCCCGATGCCGAGGGCCTCGTCCTTGTACTTGCGGACGTACTGCTCCATTTGCTTGACCTCGGCGGGGCTCAGCTCGTGGCACATGGACGGGTCCTGGTCGTGCTCGGGCAGCTGGCGGGCCATCTGCTGCCGGCGGTAGGCGGCTCCTTCGGAACCCGCCACCGGCCGCTTCTCTGGTGGGAGCAGCTCAATGTAACGCACCGCCTGGAAGAGAGAGCAAAAGTCAGAGGATGTTTGCTCACCAGAGATAAAGACTGTATGAAGGAGAATGATGAAGAGAGTACGGAAAAGAGTAGAGGACCAATCACAGAAAGATCAACTGTCTGGGGAAAAAAAAAAAAAAAAAACTCTTCAAGCTCTACTTGTGAAGAGAAAATAAAGCATCACCATTGTCCTACTGATACAAAGTAGACAAAACAAACACTGATACAAAAAGTTCTGAGTTCTGGTATTAAGTCAAAACAGGAAATGAGTTTAATCATCAGTATTTCAGAAAATATCTTTTGAGGAATCAATAAACTAGTAGCCATAAATTGCTAGATTGGCATCTTATTTTAATTTTAAGAATTTTTTACCACTTTATCCAGTGTGATGTGATGACAAACTAAACAACTGAAATACAAGTCACGTAAATCCTAATTACTTATGAAAACCTAAAGTACTTAAAGTAAACACTTTTTTGGGTGCAGTCACACAGTGTTTTTTGGGTATTATCTTAAAATTGGGAATTTAACTTAATCCCACTCCAGAAAGTAAAGAGGGGAAAGTTTTCATATCATTGTTCCAACAGACAATATTGGAACAAGGTGCTTAAGTGCATTTATCCACATTGAACCACACATGATAGATGGTGTGTTTTGTCTACAAAACTGAATAAATAAATAACACGGTTTTAAAGCAGAGCATACATCCACATGATGTTTCTAAAACAGGTCACAGTCGAGTGCTGTTGTTTAGCCATTTTATGCTGTGGACAGCAAACTGCACCACGGACGATTTTTAAATAAATACAGAGGAAGAAATAATATTTAGCTGTAACATGACAATTTTCATGCACCTACAGAGTGATGCTGTAAATTTTAGTCAATTATTTTAATAACTATCTCAACATTTGATTGAAGTCTTACCAGATATTTATTGGCTATGGGTGGTGCCCACTCATAGGTGACAGTCTTCATTGGTGCATCTGTGGCAACTGGCAACGTGTTGGCTTTGACAGGTGTGATGCTGGCAGGTACTGGACCCCGAACCTGACCCGGGGGCAGACCTGGAACCAGACCTGGAGCTTGACCCGGAGCCTGACCTGGAGCTGAACCTGGAGCTGATCCTGGAGCTGATCCTGGAGCTGATCCTGGAGCTGAACCTGGAGCCAGACCCGGGGCCCTGCTGGGTGCTGAGCCTGTGGAGGCTCCAGCAGGCTGTACGGAGGCAGCTGTGGCAGAGGGGGGCACTGTGGTTGAAGCAGCCCTGGGAGGAACGAGGTAGGAGGTGGCAGAGCTGGGCAGAGTGATGGTGACCATGTTCCCCTGGCAGTTGGGTATTCCGTCCGTCTTCAGCTTGGCGATAAGCCCGGTGTACTTGGTGTCCTCAAACAGCTTTCCCACCTTCTTATTCTCCTCGGAGTTCATCTGCACGTTGTGCTCCGTCAGGCCACATTTGCAGTTTCGGCAGATTTTTCTGGAGGAATGGGACAAAAAGGGAATAGAACAGGACTTGAATAAATGCAGTAGATTTTAAAACATCTAAGTAGAACTTTAGAGAACATCTAAAGTAAAGTAAAAAAAAAAAAAAAAATTCGAATCAAATCAGATTTAAACCCCCGGGCTATGAACTGCAGTTTCTTAAATGGACACTTGAGACTGACCCCCCCGAAAAAATCCCCATAGACCCCATTTTGGTCTCTATAGCTAATTTACCCCTTCAATACAACTGTAGAGCGGATGAGTTCTAACTCATTTTCAATTTATTTAAGTCTTAAGTTATGCTTCATTAAAGGGGTGGCTGCTTTGCCTCTAGCAGACAGTATATACTCTCTGAGTTAAATATGGTCAGTTCTGGTTCGTAAAAAACAAGATGGAGGCGGTCAAAACTCAAGGTTTCAAAATGGGAATCCACAAACCAGTGGATGACCTCATGCTGACTGTTCATTATTCATACAATCTGTGGTCTGGCTGTATGCACAGATTGGGCGTGTTCTCTGTGCAAGGACGCTGCCTTGTGCTTTAAGATTTGTTGGTGAATACATGATCATTTCTAGAATTATGATGTTTTACCGGTTTTACATACAATGTGATTACTTTATTTAGGTATGTATATATTTAGTTAATTGTCCACTGTAGTAAATATTCCACAATAAATGCACTATTAGTTAAAGCATTTGAGTGTGGCCTGTGTAATGTGCATGTTTGGGTGTATGAAGAGTTGAAGAACAGACTTAAAATAACAAACACAAAATCAGTGTTAAATATCTCTGCACAACACACATGTCTCAACACGGCTTGCTTCATATTTGCAGAGCATTGATGACATAGTGTGTGAGTCATGCTCCAGCATGACCAGGCTCTCTGATTTCAGGCAGGATTGGGAAAGCGCTCAATCATTTATATGCAGCATCAAGCTGTTTTAACCCACTTATAGAATCCACTTGGAGATAACAAATGCTTGTAAGAGGTTTGTAACGTCGCAATCAACTCGGGATTCAAGCTTCAAGAGAAATATCATTTCAGATCAGCAGGGAGCCTTTGTGCTAGCGGTGGGCATCGTGACGCCCATGGTTCGGTCTGAAGGAGAAACTAAGCAAGTGTGGCTAACAAGAGTCCAGCCAGAACTGATTGTCACGAGTCACTGGCCCATTTAAGAACATGTATTGTGTCACACTGGGAAAGAAAAACAGCTGGTTAAATGGAGCATTCTTTGACAAAAGCAAAACTGGAAGGAGAAAAAAAATCATTATTTCTAACCTATATTTTTTTTAAACATTTTGCAACTCATCTAATAAAAAAAAGTGTGACCTTTCAACGAAAATAAAAAATTGTCTAGGCGACCCCAAACTTTTGAATGGCAGTGTAATCTATTGTAGATGCACACTGACCTGATCATTCAGCCACTAACTTCTGTTAACAATAAGCTGATGGGACGCAGAACTCCTGCTGCTAGCAGAGTATTTTTTAGTTAAACAGGAAAGTTATGTTATTGGCCAGTATGGGCCATGAATGGACTTTTCTTTAGTTTTTATCTTTCCAGGAAGGTTACGCTAAGTAATAAGGTTTAGTTGTTCATGATTTTTCTTCTTGTAATCCTGTAATAACTCACTTGGCAACAATCTAATAAAAAACACGGCTTTCTATTGTGGGCCGCTAAACAGCTGCACCTCCAGAGACCACTTTCACCATAGTTGCTGCTCATTTCCTTTAATTACCCACATGCAGCGCCCACCGGCCTGCTGGCGACGCTGCGTTCTGTAATTTGTGTTGTTGTTGTCATTCTGTTCAGTTCTGCAGTCTGTAATTTGTGTTCTATTCTGTATACACACACAACATGCTCTTCCTGAAGTTTCTTTTTTTTTCTCCCCTCTGCTACAGGTTGTTTTCTAGGGTGTTTTTCCTTACTTTAATCAAGGATCTAAGGACAGTGGACTGTAAAAGCCCACTGAGGGATATCTGTGGTTAGTGATTTTGAGCTGTACAAGTATAACTGACCAGACTTTCCGTCAGTTCAACACATTAGAAAGAAGCTGCACAAACCTCCAGAAATGCAGCTCGAAGCCTTCGCACTTGTCCTTGCATTTTAGACAGGCCGCTCCGGCTCCAAACTCGTGCCCAAGGGTCATCTGTAAGCAAGAAAACACAAAAGGAGATAAGTGTGTGTGTGTGTGTTTTTTCCCCTTACTTTGATAGTAAATCTCGAGTTTGGGTACAGCAGGTCACACAAGTATTTGCGGAGAAATGTTAAGTTAAGAGTTATTTGCTCCAATTGTAACAGGCTGCTCTGGTTCTGTGCACTAGAGACCAACATCAGATTGGGAATTCTGTAGGACTCGGGTACTCTTTGATAAGAGTAATGCCAGACATGGGGGATGATAAGTTAATAATTATTAGTAAATGTGATGATACTGGCAACAGCAAAAATCAATAGACACAAGGGGAATTAAGACATTCGAGGATGTTCCTTTGGGCTCTGGGAAACTGTGATTTAAGTTTTTTACTCATTTTTAGACAAATAGACAAATGGTTTATTTGAGAAAATAATGGATATTGAATTAATAATGAGAATAATTATGAGTTGTAGCCCTAGCTTGGGAAAACACATATTTAGAGTCACTGCAAGCCCTATTACGCAAATCAGATTTGTTATGCAAAAGCAAATCATTTTTCTCAAACTATTCTAAAACTTTTGTAATTTCTCTCCCACAGAAGTTATCTAGCCACTTCAGGATTCATACCCACTGGAGTTTTCCTGCCAAGTGAGTCTGTGCGGTTTTTCTCTTTAACATTGCATCCTTTCCCTTGGCCTCCGTGTCAAACAAAGCTCCGTCCACCTTGAGCCTTTCCCGGCGTTTATGACCATTTATGGTCAACTATTCAATGATGTGAAGCCTTGTGGGACGTCAGCAGGCACCCCTGTTGTCTGAGAGGTTCTGACCCAAGTACACTCACTACGGAGGAATGCAAAACGAGCGTGACTCCAGCTTTTCAACAGAAAATCTTTGTAACTTTAAACACATCTTCCAAAGATTTTTCTCTCCTGGAAGATGTTGAGGAGCAGGCGCGCGATTTGTGCTGGAAAACACATATCAGTAAATCTCAGTTGCACCTGTACTCTAACATTTCATGCAGCATAAATAAACTCTCGAAGTTGATGTCAAGCCAAGTGTAGGTTATACAAAAAATGCCAGATAATCAAACTAACCTAGAGACATTAAATTTAGAGTAAATCCAAAATTATGCCCTCATCATTGTTCACCTGCACATGCTCTACATACTCTACTTTCATCATCCTAATCTCAAAAAGTTATTGTACATCTTGTATCCACTTAGGTCTTAATGTTTTAAAACAGTCTTATTTTATATTTAATGCATTTCATAAAGCACCTCTGTGTATGAAGGACGCCATATAAATTAACCTACCTTGCCTCAGTGTATGGCACTAAATGTGGGAGCCCAGTGAAAGCCGTTTAACAGCATACCTTCTTTAATTCAATTTGTGTTTATAAAAGCTATGGAGCAACTGAAATATGAAGTAATTCAGTCCAGACCAAACATTCCCTTTTTTCCCCCCCTCATTCTCTTTGGCAATTCCAGCCATGGCTGGGTGTGATTTGCAACTTTCCCCATAGTAGTCTCAGTAAAAACAATAATGTAGAATACAAAACTTGCTAAATATGGATGTAAATTGTGAGCAATCTGATCAAAGAACAAGTAAACAGGATTACAAATTTGAGCAGGCTGCGAACGCACTTCTGTTGGAACAAAAAAAAAAAAAAAGTATTGACATTCAAAACTCAATCTTTAATCCAGGGTAGGTCTCTAGTTGAAATCATCATTTAAAAACTGGACCAGAAATGCAAACTTAAGTCTTGCGATTTAAGACATCCCAAGAAAAGCATTCACCACTTATAGATGTGTAAATATTTAGTCTTGGCCACAGTGAGGACGACAGGTGACATTTGGCTGTAGACACTTCATATCTCTAATGTCATGTATTTTTATTTTTTGATCTGCACTCACTATTTTCCAGGCAATTTTTGGATGGGGAGAGATGACCGCAGTTTTCCAGAACGACAGAACTATCTGTGAATCAACACGTATAACGTGTCACTGGCATGACTGCTTTTCAGTCTGCAACACACAAGTCTCGATTGTGTTTGAATGAACAGGGAGATGCGAGGAGGATGAGGTCACTCGTCTGTGCTCCAATTCTTTCCCCACAAAATCTCTGCCCAGGCAACTTCCAACAACCACTTAGGTGTTTAGAGGGGGGAAAAGACTCAATGAGGTCAGAGGCTCTGAGAAAGATCACCAAGCACAATTTCAACTGAACAGAATTACAGGGATGATGATTATTTCCCTGCCAGTTAGCACTGTGCTCATAGTCACATACCATTACATCAACTGTCTTTTCTTTTTTTTTTTTTATAGCTACATGAGCCTAATTGAGCATAATATTCCCTAAATACACAGGTTGCGTTTCTGAAAGAGGGGCAGTGGCAGTCTGACAGTAATTACAGCAGCCACCGCAGGTTTATCTCCTCCGGGGATTAGAAGCAGATGTCAGATTGTCTGTCTGGGTCATCCAGCTGCTCACATCCACTCCACCAGCACCAGCTCACTGTCTGTGCGGTAGAAAATGATATCTGTGCTTCGATGGCTTCTGCTAAATCAGGTGGGGGAGTTCTTTTCCTCCGGCAGACGACCAGATGTCTCGTCATCCTTCATCCGAAACTCTCAATTAAAATAAAACACAACCTTGTGACAGAAAAGGCACACAACTGTCGCCAACGAGCCATAATTACACACATACGCATGCACACACGCATGTGCACTCCACTCGAATGTAGAGGAAGAAATATTTGTGAAAAACTGAGGTTTGGCTTTAAACTTTATTTCTGAAATTGCTTGCACAGGTTATTAACTGCTACACAGATGACATCATGCTAAAAACTTTATTTTCCCCTCCCCTGGAGCAACCTGTACTGCCATTCCCAATGATGACAGCTACTCAGAATGACAATGCAAGGATCAGAGGAGGAAAATGAATCAGCCAAACTAGGCTGTTTCATTTAAATTTACTACACATACGCCTTAGCAACTGATCACAGATAAATGGATTGATGTGAATCATTTTTTTATTATTATATCTATACGACATGTTAATGATCCAATAATTGGACATTGTTATTTCCACATTTAGGTTTGAAAGGAAGGATGCTCAACCAAATAATCAACATTAGATATAGCCCACTGTGGATTATCCACAGATCACAGTAGACAAAGCAGAAGGAATTCAATGTATGCAAGAAATCTGATGAATGCAGCCATCTGTCTGCTCTCTGAAATGAATGAAGGTCAATTAGAGTCAAAAACACTCTCAATATCAGACAACTAGTTTCATGCTTTAGTCTAAATGTATGAAGACAGAGACTCTAAAAATGAATCTTGTAAAATAACCTGAGATACATAGAGGAGGAGAAATGTAGAATACAGTTTTAGAAATATAGAGACTGGCAAAATCTAAAAATAGTAACCAGCATATTTATGGACAAATAAAAAATCTTCCTGAAATATATCCACCCGGATGTAGCAATAACTTCCAACCATTTCCTTAATAATAAATACTGTATGGTACAATGCCAAAACTGCCATGTGGTGTAACCAAAAAAAAACAGATAGTTTCACTTTTTTTTTTTATTTTAACACATAGTGTCAACTAGTTTTATATTCCAGGTGGAATAATATTAAAAATATTGCATTCTTTTTCCAGTCACAACAATTAACATGAACTCAAAAGTCACATAAAATCTTGATTTTTGTTTTTTAAAAATTATACAAATGGACTTTTTAAAAGAGGTTTCAAGAAACCAACATGAATACAAAATGTACATTTTAGGAGACATGATAAATAGTTCCTAAAAGTGCATTTTAAAAAGATTTGACTTTCTTATCTCGCCAACCATCTTCAGTGACCCATATACAATGAGTCTTCAACAGAGGGATCCTCCAGAGCATCTGCAGAGTTACTGTTTAATTATAGTTTGATCATTTTATATTTTCGCTCCTCTTAAAGAAAAATAAAAATGAAACAAATACTTTTAAGGAAAACTAGTTTAGGTATCTACAACACGGGACATTGTTATTGTAGGCTCATAATTATATGAAACACCTTTTTACAACAGTATAACTTCGCTATGCAAACATTAGTAGTTAATACGGCTTCTTAAACACAGCATGGCGCCAACGCCTCCTCGAGCCTCTGAATAAGGAAGTGACGTGAAGTTTGCCAAGAAGGTGACGTTAAGAGTAAACGGTTAATATAGTTCACGTTCTGTACAATGTTATCAATTAAGACTCAAAAGCTTGTTCGTGACACACACTTGAAATTAAGTCTGTAGAAAAATTAAAGTGGAAATTAAGTGGAACAGCCAGTGAGGTTGTGTCGCCGCCACCTGCGCGGTGATCCCCGGCACACCTTCACCGGGCGTTCCCCCGCAGCCTGCTCGGTGTCTCGGGCTGACCGGAGGGGGGGGGGCTCACTTACCTTCTTCACTTCCCTCTCTATCTCCATGTTTGTCACTGTCGGCGCTGTTCAGTCGGACCAGAAGCGGCGAGAAGAAGAAGCTTCACAGAATGAGCTGTCAAAAGCAGAAACCGACCGGGTAACCGGGAAATAAACGTCCCCCACTTTCTTTGTAGTCCCGTTCCGTATGAACGCCAAATGAGATAAAATGAAGCAGGCGGCTTCCGGTCGGTGCTTACAAAATAAAAGCCCACATCTGGTCAACCATATATGGTTAACTATGAAAAAGCCCCAGACCAATTAGAATTTCGAAAACGGCAACACAGGCCAGGACAGCCAATCAGCGTGCAGCAGAGGCGGATGCTCATCATAACAAAGGATATGACTGTGTTTGACAGATTCAACCTGCTGCAGTACTTATTTTATCAATTCGTAGAAAAGTTTTAGGAGTATTTACTCAATCCAAATATGATGTGATGATGACTCCTTGAATTGATAGGCCTATGTGTCAATAACTTAAACACAGGTGATAATAAGCCCTGCACACACACACACACAGCTGGTTTGTGTGTGATTACAGAGGTTCATGCACAAATGTCTGTTCTCCAGCTGCAGTGACGTTGCCTCAGTGACACGAAACTAATGTGGTCAACAGCTTCCTCTCTGATCTATTGCCGGCATTTTCAAAGGAAACAACACTGTCACACCCCTGACAGGGCCTGATGGCATTCTGCTATCTACCAGGCAACAGCTTTGGCAGAGTGTGCAATGCAAGCTGTTTTTCAGCAACACTGTGATGTCTGATCTGTGCTCTCTGGTATGAACATCTGTAATACACAATTTTCCTTCAGTTCTCCAGAGCCTATAAAACTCCCACACAACTGTTATCCACCATTTCAGGAGATGTCTATTGTTCTTCTGCAGTTTTCAAAACTTAATACTGCAGCTTGATCTGTAGCTTTCAATAACCAGGGAGGTGACGGTGACCCTGAACGAAAGACTTAACAACAGTGATATGATGCTTAAAAATAAAGCCACCTTATCATCTTACACCACGAAGTGTGGCTGAAACAGGCTGCAGGCACAGAATTTTCCTGTTTGACTTTCAAAATGTCTCAACTATTTAAACCTTAAGCTGAAATATGTTAGTCTATTTAATTTCATAATTTATTTCATCTGCATGGAGAAGGGTAGTGAAACAAGAAAAGCAACATGGTGCCATGAGCCATGTGCTGTGGTCTCCATATGCTTCTATGCTATTTGCCCTGTTGATTCCTTTTCCGTATCTCACCTATCAGTTGCTCAGTGGTGGAGGTGGCACCCGTTTCATCTCCAGAAAAATGATTTTGCAAAATGATTTTGAAAAATGAGTTTTGCATAAAATAATCAGCCTATATTCAGCAGAAGGAAGCTTGGTGGTCGGATGCACAAAGCATCGACAGAAAGGCCTTACATCACAACTTCATGCTTCATGTTCCTCTTAACTATGACTACAATGTTTCCCCGTTATTGCCTTAAATTACAGGTTTCAAGTGTTAACAGGCAAGTGTCCATATGAACAGTGAAAGAGTTTTTTTTCCTCACTGTAATCACTTCACACAGACATTTGTGTGAAAAAGCAGCTAAAAGTTGATCTGAAGCTCATATGAGCCTGCAGCAGTCTACTCATATAATAAGAATACATAGTAAGACATCTAGTTGAATTCACTCATTTCAACAAAAGCTCCATATTAGCTTCAGGTAAAATGTAAAACGCAAAACTATTGTGTCTAATTATCTTTGTGTGTATTATGAATTGATTGTTCTGTTCTTTTTTCTGCTCAACATTGCATTAAAAGGAAAAAGAAAGATAAACGTCCAAATAAGGAAGCTGTTCGCTCTCAAAAGTTGCTGTTTCATTATGACGTCCCCATGACCTTGTTGCATGACTGTTGCAGGCGCTTATCTGGCCGCCTCAGTGATGGCTCCATTAGCAGGACTCATGGCTGCGGACGGACACACTGTAAGTCTATGTGAATCAGCAGCCGCCCGCCAGGTGTTTTCCACACCTGACTGCCTTGTTTTCTGTCTCTTTACTTTTCCTCTGTAACGTCGTTATCGGCCGCGTTGCGTAACAGAATCTTCTGGGAAACGAACAGTGGAGAGGGGTCATTCTAGTGAGTAACGCCGAATATTACATATTCAGATGTTGTCAGAAGGACATAAACTCTTTATAAGGAAAGCAGTAGATTTGAGTGTCGTGTTTTGTCTGGTTGGTGTCTAATCTCTACATTTAGGGTTAGAAAATAACAAAATTTAAATGCATAAATCTGGTGACCTTTCAGAGAAAAATCAAGAAGCTATAGCCTATTAATAATCACTATTCATACATAAAATTAGCCTTTAGATTGAGCTACTTGCGAATTATAGATATTTTTCAAAATTTTTTAAAAACGTGGCTTTAGTCATACTGACCTGTTTATTTAACATTTACTGAGTAATAGTAATAACATGGAGTCCAACTTGTTCCCTCTATTATTGGTGTTAATAATAATTTAACTTCAGGAAGCCCTATTTACAGTTAGAAATGGGTCTACTCCAGTCAAAGTATGGCCTCGCTGTATCCAAATGAGGCCTCTGTGTTTGTGTCAAGTGTTGCTTTGATGCAGGTTTTTCATCTTTATTTTTTAGTTGAAATGCAAAAGCACTGGATGTGCATTTCTTGCTCTCTGACATTTCAGATTCTTATGTCCTGACGTTTTTTCCTGAGCTGTATAGTTTTGCGTGTGGTTGGATGGGAGAGGACGGCGTCTAAGCCCTCTGAGCTTCTCTCCTCTCCCAGCACCGGGTTGTGTTACATGGGATTATCTTTGTTTCTGGTGTTTTTTATCATGATGCAGATAAATATGTGCAGCACATGTATCCTGGACGGACGGTGAGGCTGCCTGTTGGTTACTGTGTTACCCAGAAAGTGACGAGAGGAGGAAAAAGCTGAAACACAGTGTGGACGGCCACAACTTCCTGTTGAGCAGCTGTGAGATTCCGTTTTGAGCTTCAGTCCAGCTGAGAGCAGACAACAACATATTACCATGGCAGTAAAATGGAGAAAAAATAAAATATGAATCAATAAAGTCATTTCATATCAGAAAGGAATGAAGGTTAAAACATCAAATTTATTGATGAGGACATCAGTGCAAATAATGTGTTTTTATTAGTTTTGCAGAAGCCTTTTTTGATGCCATAAGGACAGGTTGTTGAAAAACTAACTATTTTGATGGTAGTCATTTCTGTTTGTTAGTATGTCACATTATTTGATCAATGAAACTCAACTGTAAAAGCATTAGATCTGCATTTCTTTTCAACACAGAAAAACGTATAATATTAGCTCTATTTTTTTCTGTACAGCGTACCACTTCCCAGCAGACACTGATCACCTTCCCCTTTCTTTGCGAACATATGCTTCAGATGTGTCATGAACGTGTCTGTTATCGTCAGGCTGGTGTGGGAACGGGACCGGCTGCACACGCCGCCGCTGGCATCGCCCCGTCGCCTTGAGCAAGGTCGTGGTCTGGACACGTGAGCCGCTGCGTTCAGCTATAAAAGTCAGTGTTTGGGACGCACGCACACACACACACCCTGCAGGTCACGATGAGGGGGCTGCTCGCATTCGCCGCGCTTTTTGTGGCCGTTTTCGGCAAGGAGACGTTCGAGGGGTAAGTGGGCCTCTCACCGGTGGATCTGTAGGATGCTGAATGTCTGAACTTAACCTGAACTCATATTCACTAATGACAATAACTTTTTTTAAACAAGTTTAATGCATTAAATGAATTGACCAACCAATAAGTAACTTTTTTTCCCAGAGTACTTTTGGATTTGTTGGTTTACAGGTTTTGCACATCTGACACTAATAATTATTATCATATATATATATATATATATATATAGTTTAACCCTTGTTTCCACTCATAATGACCAAATTGTAGAAGTAGACTTAGACTCAGTTGTCGAACGACCAGTCACACTTAAGGGCAGTATTTTAAGCAATTTTTTAGAAATCATACTTCACATCGCGTGTGGAAACTTCTCTCTTTGCGTTGACAAAAACTCAAGTGAAACTCTGTCGAAACGTTGCGTGTCCTTGTTTGCAGACATCAGGTGCTTCGCCTTGTCCCAAAAGATGATGTCCAGCTGTCTCTCATTAAGGAAATGGAGGACGTAGTCCAGTTTGAGGTATGGAAAAAAAACTCAATGCTTCAAATAAGTGACACATGGTTTCTCTTTGTCTTTGTCTTTCTTTTCTTATGGTCAACTAAGTAGCTTCAAGTGCTTCAACCGAGACTTGAATTGACTTCATTTGTGTGTGTGTGTGTGTTTTTTTTCAGCTGGACTTCTGGAGGGGGGTGACTGACCTGGCCACCCCTGTGGATGTTAGAGTCCCCCTCCACACCCTGCCGTCCGTCAAACTCTTCCTGGAGACGCAGGACATCAAGTACTCCGTCATGATCGAAGACCTGCAGGTAGGCAGCATGAGCATGAACCAAAAAAGAATCCGATGTTTCAATCAGCTCATGGGATTTAACGATGTCTAATATAACGGTTCCGGCCTGCAGGTGATGCTGGATGAAGAGCAGCAGGAGATGGAATCCGCCACTCGTTCTGCTGAGCCCAGAAACACGGACAGCTTCGACTACTCCAGATACCACACCCTCAGCGAGGTGAGCGCACACACACACACACACACACACACACACGCACACACACACACACACACACAGTCTGTGCACGCAATACTTCTAAAGTATAAAAAGAAGATTTAAAATATGTATTTGTAATTCAGATTTCTAAAAAAAACTTGTAACCATTTTTTTTTAGTTCAGTGTAATCTAACTAAACTTTGAACAAGACAACAGCAACAAATTGTTTTTTTTTAATTGTTTGTACTATTTGAATTGAATAATAATAAAATAATAATTATTAATGTTATTATTATCTTTAATGTCTGTTGTGCATGTTGAGTTGTATTTCTATATAAAACATCCTATATCCTAAAGTTCATTATTATGATCATCCTTTCACACTCAATCGATGCTGAATTATTTTTTTTGTGCATCTTTTGTGTAGATCTACAGTTTCCAGGACATGCTGGTGGCTGAGAATCCCAACCTGGTCAGCAAGGTGGTGATCGGTCAGAGCTACGAGGGTCGACCCCTCAGCGTGCTCAAGGTCAGCGACAGAAATGAAGGCTGGATCCAGCATTTAAAACAATGACACCTGCTCTCATTAAAACAATTGTATGACCAAAAATAACATATCAGTACAGCTATCAGTCAATATTTTTGCTCATGCAAAATCAACTATTTATAATCTGTTTACTCATGCATTCTTTGCAAGGAATAATGCTCGTTTTTTTTTTGTTTCTCAGTTCAGCACTGGTGGAAACAACCGTCCCGCCATCTGGATCGACACTGGGATCCACTCCAGGGAGTGGGTCACTCAGGCCAGCGGCACCTGGTTCGCCAAGAAGGTGATTTCTGATTTCTTCTTAATCCCCCCCGTAGATTTCGACCTTATGACCTTATGTTGCGCTGGAAATTGTGTGCCTCCCGTTTCAGATCGTGACTGAATATGGTCGTGACCCTGCTCTCACCGCCATCCTCAACAAGATGGACATTCTCCTGGAGATCGTGACCAACCCCGATGGCTTCCAATACACCCACAGCCATGTGAGTCACGCAATAAGTCGTTTTTAATTGTAGAGATTTTATAAGAATAATTTCCTGCCATGTTCAGATTTATCAATGGAATCTTGATGATATATTCATTCATGCATGCATTTTAGGTATGTTCAAATACATCAAATACAATACTGTCTATACGAAGCAAACTGTGATGATGTTTTCAGAACCGTATGTGGCGTAAGACCAGGAAGCCCAACCCCGGCTCTAAGTGTGTCGGAGTCGATCCCAACAGGAACTGGGATGCTGGTTTTGGAGGTAATGCCTTCTCCTTCCTTTTAAAGGAATATGCACTGTAAAACTTTTCTATGTAATCTGCAATTATTTACTGTAAACAGCTGTTACAGAAGACTGCAAAAATCACCGTAGTCAAGAGTTACTATATTATAATGCAGTTAATTATCCAATACTATAAATACAACTGAAATCACACATTTTACTACTGTACAACATAATTACAGTAACTATGGGAGTTTATATTGTACCAAGGCATCTATCTAAAGTAGTGGTTCTCAACATATTTTCTTATAGACAAGTCTAAAAGTGAATGAATACACACTCTGGGCCCCCCATAGGCCACTGCAGTTTCTCAGCCTTTATTCTCACGTTGGTAGGAGCCGGCGCTAGCGGTAACCCCTGCTCAGAGACCTTCCGTGGCCCCAGTGCTCACTCCGAGTCCGAGGTCAAGTCCATCGTGGACTTTGTGACGTCCCACGGAAACATCAAGGCCTTCATCTCCATCCACGCCTACTCGCAGATGCTGCTGTACCCGTACGGCTACACTAGGACTCCAGTCAAGGACCAGGCTGAGCTGGTAAAAAAAAAAAAAAAGAGAGAACTGCTTTTTTGACCTTACGAAGCTGTGAAGCTTCATCTGTGATCGTGTCTCTCTCTGCAGCACGAGCTGGCCAGGAAGGCCATCACCGACCTGGCCTCCCTGTACAACACCCGCTACAGATACGGCAGCATCATCAACACCATCTGTAAGTCTCAGCAACACTGGTATAGACTGCATCACTTTACCCCACTTAACCTGTTAAACCCCCCCCCAAAAAAACTGAAAAATTACATCAGCTACAATACGAAATAAAGTATTTTTATATGTAGTAAAACACAATGATCCTGTTACAGTATCAATACACTTTATATAATCAATATCTACATCAATACAATAGGAAAATAGTTCAATATAATATCAGTATTAGGGTCTCAGCAAATGACTATTTTGAAGTTTAATTTAGATTTGAGTTGTTGCATTTTCTCCTTTTTAAACATTTTACAGAATATATTCTTCATTTTTCTGTAATGATCTAATATTTTAGGGACAAATAGGTGATCTTTGGTCTTTTATTAGTGAGTGAACTTTGCAGTGGTATGGTGGTATTGGTATTCTAAATTTTAAATAAAGTATTTTTTTTGCAATATTCTAGCTATTTTAGTATTTGCACTGTGACGGTAACATAAATAGATTCTGACACTTCTGTAGTCACCCTGCATGCTATAGTAAATGTACATAAACCTTGTGGTTGTGGCTTATTAACCATTTATAGCAGGAAAAAATACTGTTTTAGTGTTTTAACACTATTTTTGAAAAATCTTATTTGTTCAAAGAAACTTAGGGTTGGTAGTTTAGCAGCATAGAGGTATAAGAGCAGCCCTATTTCTTATTATTATTTACTGCTTTTGAAGCTTTGTATTTGTGTGGGTGAATAGTGAGTTCCACTGCAAAATTAACACATTAATGCATCGGTCTATAAAGTCGGATATTCTATTCTAGCAATTTACCTTACCCTTTAGCATCTCAAATTAAAGAGAGAGAGATTTTTATTATAAATCTCAATAATGCATTTTCAATGTTGGCGGTGGGGGACATAAACCGTGAGAGTCCATTTCCTGCCTGACGTAGATTCTTCTGAACAATGATGTGTTTAATCTGCAGACCAAGCCAGCGGCGGCACCATCGACTGGACCTACAACCAGGGCATCAAGTACTCCTACACCTTCGAGCTGAGGGACACGGGTCGCTACGGCTTCATCCTGCCAGCCAATCAGATCATCCCCACCGCCAAGGAGACTTGGCTGGCTCTGATGGCCATCATGGACCACACCTACAAGAATCCCTACTAATGCGTGTGTAAACGTCGAGCTGAGCTTTAAAGGCATCATCTTTACCAAAAAAACATGAAAGATGAAAGATAAAATAAACAAGCTCCCTGGAAAATTTGAGTTTATATGTTGTTGCATGTTCACACACACACACACACACACACCTGCACACACACTTTTAACATCCCCGTCTGCATTATTTCCGCATCCATTGTGCCGCTTTGTTAGACAAAAAGAATAGAACAGTGATAAACAATTTTTATACTTTATTTGACATTCATTTACAAATCTATTCATCTGATCAGTGGATTAATGTCAGTCAAGACCGATGATGAAAACACAGAATCGTGAAAAAAAAGGGCTTCATTCTTCATTAAATGCACTTCATAAGACTGCATGAGTGTATCCAGGAGAAGTCCCATACCAACAAACAACAGCACACAATAAAAAGGCCACAAATTACCAATACTGTTTTTAACATTCTGAAATTTTTTTTGTTTTTGGAACCGTGACAAAGACCCATTTCCCACCATTTGTTATTTTTTTTGTGATGAAGTCCTCAACTAGTTTGCATGATCAAAACTTCCAATACCTTGACCCATACAGTCACACACACAGAAAAAAATACACTCAAGCGAGTGGGAGTAGCACATAAAGGCTGCAGGTGCACCTGCTCAGGAATCATAAAACATCATGACAGCGTGGAGCATATTACAAAAATACAGCAAAGCTTTTGCTTGTTTTCATAAAGTGAATCAAACTCTGCGACATCATGTGCAAACATTACATCCATTGTATTACAGAGATTCCCTGCGTATCCTTCATGTCATATTAACAGTTAATTACTCTGTCTTCCAACAATAAACAAAATCTACTTAGTGTATTTCATACTGATGGGATTGAACTTGATCTTTCTGAAGATATTAACCTTAAAAAAAATGAACACCATAATTTGAACAGATCAGACCATAGAGAGACAGGTGATGAAAAACCAACGAGGAAAGCGTTAAAGGAAATTTTAACATGAGTGCAAACACACACAGGGACTGTGCAAATTTATACATTCCATTTATTAAATATAATTTAAAAAATCAGGATGGGGAAATACTGGAGTCTGACTGCTAAGGTTTGTGAGGATGAAGGCTGGAATGTTGCATTGCTCTATGAACTGTTGGCTACGTTTTTCCATTTGAAAGATTTATACTGTTGTCTATGAGATTCAAATGGTGATTGTTGTAATAAAATGTTTGCTGACCACAGTAGGTTAAAAACTTCAAGTAAACCTCATCGCTAAGATTATCCTGCAATCCAAAAGTACATACGTTTTGCAGTGTCATTTAGTCTTTGAAGGATGTGTGTGATTTTGTAGTGAAAGTACAGCTTGCAGCATTGTTTGGAGGAGGAGGGGGTGCATTCTTGAGAACCATTCAATCATCTTTACACTTA
Organism: Eupleurogrammus muticus; assembly: GCA_036785175.1. Lineage (NCBI taxonomy): Eukaryota > Metazoa > Chordata > Actinopteri > Scombriformes > Trichiuridae > Eupleurogrammus > Eupleurogrammus muticus. The sequence goes on along the minus strand of JAYKQN010000010.1, from coordinate 8,686,194 downwards.
CCAGTGTTACAGTTAACAGATATGTACCAAGTGTGAAGTTGATTGGATGAATGGTTCTGGTGACACACAGACACACAGACACACACACACACACACACGCACATGCCCATTCCTTGCTTTACTGTTTGACTGAAAAATGTAAAAAAAATATATATATTTTTTCCTCTCCACTCAACTTGTGTCAGAACCTTAACAGGAAGTTTATTCATATAACAGAGCAGAGATTAGTCGTTTCAGTGTTGTCAGAGGTGGGCAGAGTGCAACTGATCTCCACTCTACGTACAGCAGCAGTAAAAATTGTTCAGAAGCCAAAGAAAAAATTGTTCAAAAGTGGAAGGAATTCTACTGGAAAAGGTAAAAGACAGAGCCAGAAGCTAACAGATCAACAGTTCGATAATTATAACTGATTCGTCACATACAAGGAATAAAATGATAAACCAAACTATGTATTCAAGCTGCTGTTAAAATAACAGTTATGGTTTGTCCAGTCCACCTCTGACTATACAGCAGTATTGTTGGAAGATTACTATTTTGTATCTATTTTTTGCAGATCAAAGTCTACAGGAGCAAATTATGGAATATGGTATGAAATAAATGGACTTGGTGTTGGAGGTATATTTGTTTGAGTGTGTCTAGGCGGTGGAGGTTATTTCCAGGGCCTACTGCTCTGAACCCTGGCACTGTCTACCCCAGAAGTAGCAGAACTCTGTCGACTCCGGGCGCTGGACGCTTTAGACTGGGAGCTGCTGGACGACATCCGGCTGGACATGCGGCCTGTGGCAAACACACATGCAGACACTACTGAAGGTTTGCAGGGCATGCAAATAGTAAATAATCTGCAGGGTTTTTTTTGGATAATTTATGCTCTTAGGTTTTGATTTTATAAATTATATATATTATTATTATTATATTTTAAGACAGGATCTCAGTCAAGAAGGTTTTATAATTTTGCCCCAGTTCTAGTTGTGATTTGACTGAGCAGTGTTACTTTTATTTTATTTAATGGTTCCCTAATTTTCATTCTTTTCCGTTTCATTCACTTCTGTAACTGCAATTCATGGGATTTGGATCCTGCAAAATACTCATATACTAATTAACAAATAATAGTTGTGTTTAACCACCCTGTCTGGTAATATTGCTTAGTTGTTGATCGCCATGGAGATCGACTTTATGCCATAACCTATGCAGAGGAAACGCTTAACTACAGTACTGTAATCTTGTAATCTTACTCCTGAAAAATGTAAGTTATACAACAGTCATACTGGTCTAATATTAATTATTTCCGTAAATGACCATATTTTTCTAATTCTGCTGTGCAGGACTTTTTGTCAGGAAGGAATAAATCGCCTGGCCCAAACTGTCGCCTGGTCTCAAATAAAGGCCTGGTCCGTAAGTGATTGAAACAAATAAACAGCCCGGCCGGTAATTTACTGTATACTCACATACAACACATGGAAATGAACATATAAATAGTAAATATATTGAGCATTTTATTTCAAAGAAACTCATTCGGAACTCAACATCTGCTCATGAATCCGTCATTACTCTTGCCCCTAGCTCTTCCTAGCAAACGTTCCCTCGAGACATTTTTAGGTAAATACAAACCTGCACAATGAAGTCTCACTGGCTGGTCCAATGTAAGAGTGAAATCGAGTTTGTGATGCCTTACTGTTTGAGTTGCTGGGGATGAGCGCCTCCTCCAGATGCTCCTGGATCTTGGCCAGCTCCTCGGCTGTGAACCGCCACCTCTGCTCCGCTACCTGCGGCTGCTGCTGTGTGGAGGAGGAGGAGGAGGAGGAGGAGGAGGAGGACGTCCGCCGCTTCGATGACGTGCGAGGCGACAGGCACGAGGACGGAATGGAGCCTGTTGTCATGCATTCTGGGAATTTCTGAGCGATTACTTTGAGGCCTGAGAGAGGGGAGGACAGCAGGGTGGAACAACAGCTCTTTTAACACGTGGAACGAAGCAAACTTTTAGCTCCAGTGGCAATAATTTCAAACGCATGACACAGCTTCTTCATTGAGGATTAGTCTAGGTAGTAGTAGACTAGACAGCTGGAATGATGTTGGATCTCACCTCCAGACAGCATGAACAGGTTCTCAAAGCCGCGTTCACACATGTTGCTGGCTGCCTGGCTGGCTATCCTCTCATCCTCATCGTACACAATGATGATCTTTCCTGCTGCATTTTTCTACAAAGGTTTGCGTGTTAAGGTTAGAAGAGCTAATGAAGAGAATTATATATATTATATAATTTAATGGGACAACACTGATGATATGACACTTTATAAGTGTACAGCTTAAAAGGATGGGGATTGTGTTTGAAGGATACATATTCCAGGACTTCCTTGGTGTATGGGTTCATTGTCCGAGACAAGTTTGCGATGGGGAAACTATGTGCTGTGGGAGAGAGATGACAAAAACAGCCATAGAGATGAGACAGATGCTCTCAGAGGTGTCCGGAGTGTGCTGAGCTTTGTGTTTCTGCCACCTACCGCTGACGATGTGGCAGCGGTCGTACTGCTCGCGGTCCCGCACGTCTAGCAGCAGGTAGGGGCAGTCGGGGTAGGGCCTGTCCACCGGCCTCGGGCTGGACGCCGACGTGTCGTCTGTCTTCTTACCGTCCCTGTCCAGATTCAGCTCCCCCACGCCGCTGATGACGCTGCAACGGGAAAACATGGAACTGAGGTGACACTGTGCAACAAACTGAGCAAGTAGAACTGAGCCAAGCAACTCTGTAGACCCATAACGGTTATGTAGGTTTACCCTGGCAATGCCCACACTTGCTATCTCCATCTGTCCTCCACAAATAAAGGTTGCTTCTATTATTGGCGCTCTTACAAATTAAACCTAACCTTAAACTAATTGTTTAATTTGATAATTTTTTTTTTTTTTTTTTTTTTAAATTATGTTTTTGACAGAACTTTATTGTAGTTCTGTCTGTGGCCTCCGGGGACTTATAGAATGGGCTCCAAAAGGATGAAACTGAGCCCTCTAGCACTTCAGATTCTGACAGTGGGACACCCTTCACAAACTTATCATGAAAGCACATTTTAGTCTGTGAGGGTGGACTTTGAAACTCATCCATTACCTCGACCAGGGCTGTCAAACTCAGATTCTGAAGGGCCGGTGACTAGTAGAATCAGGTGTGTACCTCCTTGGTTGGAACAAAAGCCTGCACCCACACCAGCCCTCCAGGACTGGAGTTTGACACCCCTGACCTAGACCCAATGTGCGCCCTCCCCTGGAGAGGCCGCGGATAGAGTTACACTCCTGGGGGTTCACGTACGAGCTGAAGGGATATGGAAAAGCAGGTGAGAGGAGGGGACATCGAGAACACATAGAGCAAGGTTGTTGTGGTAGAGAGGAGGTGAAATGGGGGATCTGGGCATCAGTGGGTGGGTACGGTGGGTCTAGGGTTACAAGCTTGGGGTGGGCTGTGATTGTTGAACGCTGCGCGTGTCAAACAGGGGAAAAGACGATAGTGACGAGCAGAGCTGTTGTATGAAGACAAAAGAAATGAGGGGAAGGTTCCTCTTCCTGTACTGTTTTATTCATATAGGGCTAAATCACAATAAAAGTTATCTCATGATATTTTCATACATGTACAGTGTTTCCCACACACAGACCAACCTGTAGTGAGGCACCACAGAATGAAAACTGATTGCTAGAAATTGATTCCACCTCTTTTTTTCCACTACAATTCTGTCATTACTGATATAATAGGGGAAACACCACAACAACTATATAATTATATTAGGAAAGAGATAAAATCTTAGAGACAAATGGCTCAACCTGGGCAAAAAAAATCTAATTTCTCTTCCTGGCTAAGTAGGTACATCCAAAAATTCAGGCCATTCAGTGCTAAGTTTGTTGATCTAACCTAACTACTGTGGACAGGACACAAACTAATCATTACCTGAAATTTTGTTTTTAATTTAAAAATGCATGTGACTCATCAAGCAAGGGTCAGAAGTCACAGAGGGAACATCTCAGACAGAGGGACAAGTTCCCTCCAATGGAAACACCGGAAAAACTGTTTACTTCCACAAATCTATGAGGCATTTTGGATCAAAGTTGGCAAACAAACTATGAGTAATGTATGTGTTGTGTACAGTAAGGATTCACCTTAACAACGTTGATCGGCTGGTGCAGCAGTTTTCACCGGGGCTTCCTGCATTGTGACGGTCTGACGCCTGTGGGGAGCCATCGGTGTGTTCAGACAGACTCTCCAGGTCTGCATCAGACATCTCTGACAGGCCGTCTGCAAACGAGTGTTTATCCGTCAGATTATCACCAACTGTTCCGTTAGAGACTTTCATGTTCATGCAGTAACATACATGTTATTCATAACATTTTAATGTAAAATTAACATCTAGCTTAAACATGACTAATCTTGATGACTGAGTTTATACTTTTACTGCACACAATTATCCATTCTGTTCAGTTTGTCTTTCTTTGTTGCTGATTTTTAAGTTTTCATCCTGATTAATGAATAAGCAATTGTGCGTCTTACCTTCCCTTTCATTCAGCTCTGATACAGAGGCTACCTGAAGTAGCTGGTGTGGGAAAAAAAAAAAAAGTTTTAATGTCAAAAGACGCTTGAAGTGAGGAACAGAGGGCAAAGAAGTTGTGCAAAGAGAATGGTCGCCTGGAGTATGTAAATCTGTGTAACTAAACAAAGAAAATGTCATCAGAGGTTTTATTTCAAAACTTTTAGAGCTGGAAATGGATAACTGCCTTTTTTCTGCCATTTCATAATATAGACCACAAGTCTGACTATAAGAGAAATGTTGTAGATGCTTACCAAATGCCCAAACGTTGTCACCTTCAGCCGTTTGAAGACTTCATCTTTTCGATATTTGTAAACTGAAGAAGAAAAGAGAAAAGCAAATGTAAAAAGTGACAGATAAGGGAGCTGTCATAAGACTTAGCTATGATCTATAGCTGAAGGGCTACAGATCATAGATTCACACATACTTTATATATAGACTAATGAAGAATTGTACAATTCCTTGCCATTTCTGGCTCTTCTTTAAACATTACTCACATTTTTTAATCTCCTCCAGTTTTTCCATATACTTCGTAAGGCTGCATCCTTTCAAATGTAAATGAATGATAATAACAGGTTGAAACATTAGAAATTGCTCCATCTTCACTGAAGGGGAAACGCTACAGATGAATAAGCTAACATTTTTCACTAACGGATATCAGATGAAACGTTTGCACATTATGGCAATTGTTGGAATTACAAGCTGTCTGTAATGTTAAAATTTTAATTTACAGAACTGAAAACTGATTGGATGAAGCCAGGTACAAAATTATTTTCAATTTTTTTTTTGACATATTCGAGTTAAAAGGTTTTCACAAACCAAATCTTAAAAAAAAAATTAACAATATGGTAAATTTAGGAGAAAAATACAAACTCATGTCTGTAAAAATTTAACATGTACAAAGTGAAATTAAATCAAAACCAAGTGTATTTTAACCGTTTTTCCTCACTAGTCTGAAAGAGACAGGTTATGGAAGCATTAAACAACATTTAATATTATAGAATCTGATACCTGTGTCCAGCTTTGTTTTGACATATTGATACTTGGCGTTCTTCGGTATCCTTTTATCCATATACTAGAAAGGGGAACACACGATATCATAGATATTCATTAGTTTTTTTTTTCAGAAAGCGGCGCTAACGTCATGATTCTCACAGGTGCACTGCGGTTGATATGGTAACACTGATGATAGCTAACTAGCAAGCTAGCTAACGCAGCAGCGCTTGATTTTTGTCGATCTACGCTGGAATTATAGCGCGTGATATACTTTATGGCGCAGTTAAGTCAGCTAACAGGTTCATAATAATAATCAATACTGTCATTTAACTGTTATTACCTCCACCCTGCCGACGATACTCCGCCGACTCAGCGACATCTTTTTTTTAAACTCAAATACCAAACGTCAATTTCCAACTTAAACATCCTCTGTGTTGATTCGTCAGAGGCATTCTATCCACCAATCAGAGAGGGCAATACTGCGCAGGCCCGCCTCCAAAGCGGTTTGACGCGATACGGGATGGCAGTTGCTTAGCAGCGGAAGACGCTCCACCTTGTTGACGTGATGCATTCTCGTCTCTTAAAAACATGGGAATAACCAAAACTTAGATTCAAGTAAAAACAAAGTTAAAGTTCCTGGCTAGTTGCTATGGTTTTATATTGGTTTTCAAACCTCGTATTCAAGTAAGGCGCATATATTGCACTTCCCATGTTTATTTTCAAACTACTATAGCTGATATTGTCTAGAATATAGATTACAGGTTTTCTTTCCGATTTTAACGTGGTCATGAATCGTGTGTTCATATTGTGAATGGAATTATCCGGTTAGATTCTTTTATAACTCCTTCCCGCAGGCTCAGTGAATGCAGCACGACTCTCGCTCCCTTAAGCTCAAGCTACAGGTTGCTAATAAGTTAGCTGGCATCATCCTGGATGTCATACAAACATCTGTTTTTTCTATCCAATGTGTGTTTGACTGAAGGGAAACTAACGTTGCGAAGACAGCCGAGAAGACCGTGTTATCTGGGCTCGACTATACATGGCTATGGGTTCGACACGTCAGGTCTGAAGCGGTTTCTGAAGGCGCTCTGTTTGACAGTCATGGAAGTTTTCTACAGCGGGACGGTTGAACCTTCGCCGGGACAACATTAGCTCACTAAAGGCCCACGATGGCGTCTGTAATGGTAGGTAAACTTACTGTCTTCGTAAAGGTTAGGTAAGAAGTGCGTAACATACTCTAACCTAGCTGAGTCGGCGAAATTGCCAGCTGTGTCTCTCCTCTAAGAGGATTTTCAGATTGGAGCTGTCAAACACCTCGGGACTCTTCTCCTTTCTTTTTTAGCATCACATAACGTAGCATTACTGCGTTATTCGTACCGAATCAACTATGCTGTATGGGCTCAGGAAGAACAGCAACACGGCTTTGGCTTGTATTATCAAACTGTCACACACCGTGAAAACACAGGGGGGAAACTCACAGGGCTGCCCCTTCCGCAAATAAATCTGTCAAAAAAGATTGAAACTTTATCGTCACTAGGCTGTAATGTAAGTGTAGATTTCAGATGCAGAGGACTGTTGTTTCGAAAAGTGTAGTAACTCATACGTTTGTGTGTATTTACTCAGCAGGGCGCACTGGAGAAGAAATATTACAATGTATTTCAATTGAAATTAGTGAAATTAGTGTTTTCCTTTACATAAATTAACACATTTCAGTCGTAAATTTGTTCCAGAAAAGCAGAAATTGGTGCAGAAAAATGTTCAAAAAAGCCTACGCCTTGTACAATAATAAAAATATGCTTGACTTCTATTTTCACAAGGAAATAAAAAAAAAAATAGCAGCGCTTAAAAGAGCAGTAATAAGACTAAACAAATAAAAATGTCAGTCTATGAATAAGCAGCAGTCTATAATATATATATATATCATCCTAAATTCAATTTAAATATATAACAAGACAAAGTGGTCTACCTTAAAAACAGTTTTTATGCACAGGTAGAGTCCTGTTGATGTGTGATATTCAGGGCATCAGTGTTTGTATCAGTCCTTGACGAAGAGAAATTGACACCGCATTCCCCGGGGGAAAAAAAAAAAGCTGTTTTTCATTCTGTGGCTCTGGGATTTGATTGTACCGCCTGCCAGATGGATGTGGCTCAAACAGATGATTGCCTGGGTGTGTCTTGTCCCTGATGATGCTGCCAGCCTTCCACCTCAGACGGTTATTACACACTGTCCATGGGTGGCATGTGAGGATCAGCTGGGCGTCCTTAAAAACATGCTGTCGTCTCCTACAGATTGTGTCATGATTACTGAATCAACCACTTTCAATGACAGCTCTTCAAACAGAATTTTAAGTAAATCAAATACTTTCTTAAAACCGCAAAGGAGCATTTCTAGCTAACTGACATGTGACATATCTTTGCAGGAGGATCCCACCCTCGAGAGACACTTCAAGGAGCATAAAGATGCTGTCACGTGTGCAGACTTTAGTCCAAACCGCAAACAACTGGGTAATTTTATGCCGCCACCACAAGTTTTACAATTTCACAATACACGTCGAATGTTCCCTGCAGTATGTCTTTACAGCAATTATTCTGTTATGTTTCATTTTATCTCTAAGCTCCTTAAATAAAAAAAATATTGGCCTTAATATAAGCATGATTTAAACATTTGTTTTATTGTGTATCATTATAATAGTATATAGAACCAGATCTATACTAACATTAATCATGCAATCGCATATGTTATTGGAATATAAATTGGCTTATTGTGTTTCTCTGTATATGGGTAACTGACAAATACTGGTTGGCAAGATGGGGAAGTCAGAGAAGAGTAAAGACAATTTTAAAATAAACCCTTAAAAGCATTCATGTACATTTTGCTTTTATGTTGTTTCATGTCACTTGTATTTGCTTTTACAAAAATCACACAGTGTGCAATTTTTTAAAACAAAATGGCAAATGGTGTAATTGAAAAAGAATCACACATTTTAAATATTTAATCAATTTGGAATATAAAACTTGTGGATAGCTTTTATAAAAATTTAAAACCTTTTTTTAGGGCATTAATTTAGTTTTTACAGTTACACCACATGAAATTTTTCTTTTAAATATTCCATTTACAGAATTATATTATAATGGAGGTTTCACCTTACCAAAAAAACTGAACAGTTGTCTATGCTATTTCTGTGCCATTTGTTAAATCTAGTCTAATTTCCCATCACTTTTACTTTTTCTTTACATCTTTCTTTGGTTTCCCTCCAGCCACGGGGTCAGTGGATAAGTGCATGATGATCTGGAATCTGGCTCCCAAGGCGAGGGCATTCCGCTTCGCCGGCCATCATGACGCCATCACTGCAGTGCAGTTCTCACCCTTTGGTAACCTGGTGGCAACTTCCTCCAAGGACAAGACAGTCCGACTGTGGACACCTTCCATGTAGGCGCAATGTCCCTTCTGACACTTTTATTATAACCCTATAACCCTATAACTAAAATAAATATACAGTAATGTAATGATGATGATTGTTACCAAAGAACAGAAAATCCAAAGCAATCTAGAAACCAGGATTTCTTCTGGATCATTATCCAAATGGAATCAACTGTTCATTGTACTATTCACAATGTGTGCTGAAAGTTTGACAGAAATCTGTCCCAAAGTTTTATATTCGTCTACCAAACAGACAGTCAAACACAGGTGAAACCAAACCTCCTTGTTGGAGGCGAAAACGGCCCATGCACAGATTGGGGAAAACAAAGTAACTTCATATGTGTGTCTGTTATCTGTTACAGAAAAGCAGAGTCCACGGTGTTCAAAGCACACACGGCTGCCGTACGCAGCGTCGCTTTCTCCCATGACGGCCAGAAGTTGGTGACAGGGTCAGATGACAAGTCGGTCAAAGTGTGGAGTGTTCACCGGCAGTGCTTCATCTACTCTCTCAACCAGCACACAAACTGGGTGCGCTGCACCAGGTACCGGCAGCACCACATCCTGGATGTGTGTACAGTGTGTTAGAACTCAAGGTGTAAACAGCTTTACCTCCTAGTCGCCATTTCTTAAAGTGACTTTCAAAGACTCTTTGAGATTGGCTCCAGTAGACCTTATGAAGCATAGTCGTGCATAGAAAGTGAATGAATGAATGAACTTTTATTGATAGTAAATGGAGTAAATGGAATTCAAAGTTTCCTTAGTATTTTCACTCAGTTGGTGCTACTTTTGTCTTCTTTTGCTGCAGGTTTTCTCCAGATGGACGGCTCATAGCCTCCTGTGGGGACGATCATTCAGTCCGGCTGTGGGACACATCCACCAAACACTGCATCAACTGTTTCACTGACTATGGAGGGTAAGTCCTTAAACAACCCGCTTTAGTAATTAGTATTTCTCCTAAAAGTTGCTTTGTCCCTACAACATCCTCGGTCATTTTTAGTCACTCAAACCCTCATATTATTTGTTATACCTTTTTTGTAATTCGTTCCCAAACAAGTGATTCACGGATGTTAAATGGATTCTAATCTCTGACTAAATGCTAGAACATCATTGAATATATTCTAAAATAAAAAAGACTTCAGAAACTTTAAAAGCTAAAACAATTTTATCTGTACCTTAGAAAGCATAGTCGTGCATTAATTCTACACCACGCTGCAGAGTTGCTGCAGGGACTGACTCCACTATGATATCTTTTCTATTCCAGATCAGCAACGTTTGTCGATTTTAACGCAAGCGGCACCTGCATCGCGTCCTCGGGAGATGACAGTTCACTGAAGATCTGGGATCTACGGACCAACAAGCTGATTCAGCATTATCAAGGTATCATCCTGCAGTGTAACCATGGCAAACGTCATTTTTGGGGTCAAGTAATTCATTTTTGTTCCTCCACCTTCTCCATCAGTCCACAGTGCAGCAATAAATAGCTTTTCATTCCATCCATCCAACAACTACCTGATCAGTGGCTCGAGCGACAGCACTGTTAAGATCCTGGACCTGGTGGAGGGACGACTCATCTATACCCTCCATGGTCACAAGGTGATGCTACAGTGCAGTTTGGTTTATCCACAGGCAGATAATAGTTCAGACAAGATTTACAAGTCTGATGATATTTTCTGTTAATACTCATTTTCTACTAATGTAATATATTAAAGTTTATTGAAAAGTTTTCCAAAAACAATGGCTCATCATTGATAGGAGTTTATATATAGTTAAGGCATAGGTGAAAATCCCAGGTGGGACACAAGGGACATGACTCCTCCCTTTCTCAAAGTTGTCCCTCCCCAAAAAACTTTGTAAATACAGATAAATAATTTTGAGTATAAAAGAAAAGTTAAATTAACAAGCGATTCTAAATGTAAAACAATGCATTTCTTGATTATTGAAAAATGATCACCCACGGTCAGCTGGTAGCTAGCTATGTGGAAGAAACCAATAGAACCAATATGTAGAAGCCATTAACTCAAAAGCAGCCCCCTTTTTTTAACAGTGTGCTGGTTAAGATCAGACCTAATTGTCGTTAACAACCTCAAACGATGTAAGTTATGGAAGCAGCAATGACTAGGAGGGAACGAGAAGAAGAGTAGAGAGGGGAGGACGTGGGATGTCCTCAAAAGATTTTCATAGTTTTGTCCTCATTGATTAATTATCTAATTTGCCTTATGTGTCAATTGAAATAAATATACAACACTGCTATAGCTACTATTATCAATTCTGATACTGCTGTTTAAAACATTTGTGCATGCTGAGGAATTAAACCTTTGGATTTTTACACCTGGTTCAGGGTAACCAAAACCAGGACTTGTGTTTGAGAAATTATTGAAATCCCTTGTCCTTGTTTCCTCTCTGACGTGGTTTACTGTATTTCCAGGGGGCTGTGCTCACAGTAGCCTTTTCCAGGGCTGGGGATTTCTTTGCTTCTGGGGGAGTTGATGGTCGGGTAAGTATGAACACAACTTAAGTATGATCCTGTGTGGAAATGTTTCACAGTTCTGTCAACTGTCAACTTATACTACAAAAATCTGTGTTTTGTACTTGATAATATTGTGCCGGTTCCCTCATCCCCTAGGTGCTAATGTGGAGGACAAACTTTGACACCAAATGCTATCAGAATTTCCTGCACCAACACAGCCGGAGATCCACCCCCGATCCTTCACCTCACCTGGCCGACATCCATCCCCGAGGACCCCACCTTCACCAGCCGCAGCCCGCATCCATTCGAGTCGGTTCGCTTTCACGCCACAGAATGTTTCCTATCTATAAAAAACACCATAATTTGTGACTAGATTGCTGTTAAACCATTCATGTGCAACCAGAAGATTTTAGCTCATTTTGTAACAAAAGTCTTTTGTTTTTCCCATTTTACTTGCTACAAAGACTTATGTCGTGTACAGATCTCGTGACTTTTTTCCCTCTACAGATCAGGCCTAATGTAGCAGACACACAGACCATAGACCCACATGTTATAGAGTTGGGCCAAGCTTTTCACAACACCACGGTAAGTCTGTCCAATTAAATTTTTTACTGTTTTACTGGATAAATCAATTACAAATTAATATTAGTTGCAAATACTGAATTAGGACAAAAATGAGCATCACTGAAAGCACTTAAGAAAAAAAAAACTAAAGCAGTTATGTTATTAAATTCAGGATATTGGTTTATATGTGGGGCGACACGGTGGTGCGGTGGGTAGCACTGTTGCCTCACAGCAAGAAGGTCGCAGGTTCAAGACCCGCCTTGGGCCTGGGTCTGGGGCCTTTCTGTGTGGAGTTTGCATGTTCTCCCCGTGTCTGCGTGGGTTTTCACCGGGTACTCCGGTTTCCTCCCACAATACAAAAAACATGCTCAGGTTAATTGGTAAACTCTAAATTGCCCATAGGTGTGAGTGTGTGTGTGAATGGTGTGTGAATGGTGTGTGTGCCCCACGATTGGCTGGCGACCATCTGGGGTGTATCCCTGCCTCTCGCCTTAACGCGCTGGGATAGGCTCCAGCAGACCCCTGCGACCCCGAAAGGGAATAAGCGGGATAGACAATGGATGGATGGATGGATGGTTTATATGTGGTGATGTATTAATGCCTACAATAACCACCAGGGTGCACTGCAGACCAGCCGTAAATTCTGGAGTCTCCTTCTGCAGTGCTTTAACATTTTGTGTGTTGCCTCACAGCTTTTAGACATTTTGTCAGACAACGTTCCAACAATGTGTGTGTCAGAGAGGGAGGAATATAATCTCTCTGTGATCTATGTTTAAACATAACATGCTATTATTGCGAAAAAACTAACTACTAATCAATCAATTATATGATTCTGCGCATATGATGAGAATATTATAACTTGATATTGAACTCCTTGCAATGTGGGTTTTGGTTACCACAAACTCAGAATCTATCTTAGAGGTAGTATTCCTTCTCATTCTTGGCTGATTTTTTATTTGTGTGCTGTGTAGCCACTTTCAGACTCTGTATTTTTACACTGAATAGTGGGTTCATTGATTTGAACTTCTGGTTTCATGTCACTGTTTTTTATAGCTCTTCCTAATTTAACCCGTATCAGAACACAGAAATTGATTTCATTTATTGTGTTCAACAATTTTTATTTTTAAAAGTAAAAGATACAACATAAACAAGTGACAGGGAGGCACGCTAATAATAAATTTGAAGAGAGAGTTTATTACTGCCCCCTGCTGTTATGAAATTAAATTACAGGTACCAACATGTCAAGTGCCTGAAAACGACTAATTCAGTGGTCACGAAATTGTGTTAATGTAAACAAAAACAGTAGTGAGCCAACAAACACACACACACAGTTGTAAACCTCTATTTACTGATAAACCACATCCTAAATAATTCATAAAAATTGTCACGACATTGCTTAAAAATTGAGAACTGATTCGTCAGTTTGCCTTGGTGTGAAAAAGAAAATGACGACACGTAAAATAGGATCCTGAATATATCTTTGCATATTATAGTGATTTCTGTGAATACGGACAGCAGTTATGTGTGAGTGTGCAGTGGTGCACTTGTACAGTAGCGCTATTGCTTGATGTATAATTTCTATCGTGACTTGAAACTAAACGTCACGTTGTGTGACAATCTTTTGCATTGTCGACACAGTTGAGACACTTGTATAAGAGAATGTGATTTAGGGCTTATATTACATGCATGCTGCCATGCTCTTAGAGACTGTAACAGTAATGTAAAATTTATGCAAACAAATAGCACGTCACACTTGTACTGAACACTGCAGATTGTCATTTTGAGATCTCTATATCCTTTTTTTTTTTACTAAAAAAAGAAAAAATGTAACAAATTGTAGTCTCCTTGAATTATAGCTCCCATCACAATGGTAGTAATTTTTCCATAGTGGGCCGCCCTACTTCTGTTAGTGTCTCCTTCCCTGGCTTTGGCTGCTGTGTGGGAGTAAAGCTATGAATGGACCAAGCCAAGCGGAAGTCATTTAAAGTGAGCATGGCCAGGTCAGAGAAGTAGTTTTGGTTCGAGCAAACCAGCCATTCATAACTTAAAATCTTCTAAAATTAAACGGAACTGTATATGTGAACGGGCAGGGGAAGGGACTCATTTTAACCAGCTTGGTGTATCAGATGTGTGGGTTTCACTGTTCCACCTCTGTTCATATCAGCTCTGGTTTATTGTGGAATCATCATGATGACAATTCAATCATTAAGTAGCCTGTTTAAAGTAAATATACAGGCATCTTTTTTTTGTCTGGCATGCAGGAAATGAGACATTGTGCGTGTAAGAATGGAAAAGCAATCTAAAATTGACCTAAGACTCATGCGTCCTTTCAAAATATATCTCCTCGCCTTCCTCTCCTCTCCCATCTTGCCGAAGGAGCTCGTCATTGCTCCCTCTATGAATTGCATGAGCATAGCTGAATGGAGGAGTGATCACAGAGAGAGAGATGGGTAGAAATAGAGATCAGAGCAATGGAGGGGGGAGGGGAGACAGCAGGAATCCACGTGCTGGTGCCTGGGCCCCCGGGGGCCCCCAACCTGGGAGTAGCAGCCACAGCTCTAATAATAGACTAGCTGGAGTTCTGCCTGCCTGTTTAACTCACTGACTAGCTCGCTGCACCCTGGTGTCAAACACATTTAATACATGCACATGCATTTTGTCCTTGCCACAGATACAGAAGCGTGCAGCATGCACGCGGCAAATGCGCAACGCTGCCTCTCAACTCAGTTGGTGCATCAGCTAAATGTTTGAATTAATCGGTTAAAATTGAAAATTCACACATGCCTGCACACAGTGAGTGACTAATTTCTAATGATTATAATAACTGTTAAGATAGAACAGCTGTGCTGTTTTAGGAACAGCCTTGTGGTGGTTTGACGTGCAGCAATAGCATGATACTCAGAAGGCAGCATAATGGAATACCCCGAATAAAGGCGAGATGAAAACGAGCCAAAGTTAAAACAATAAGACAAAAGATGCAAAAAAAAAGAAAAAGCAGCAGAAAGGGGATTGAAGGATGATGAAACATAAAACAGCATAAGACGATATAAAACCTTAAAAATAAATACAACTTAAAGTGAAACGCCATAAAATATGATATAGATAACATCAGATTAAATGGAGTCTATGAAAACAGGTTTACAGAAGTAATTTGTAAAGAAGTCACAGATGCTGCGAGCCTCATCTCCTCATGCAGGTCATTGCAATGTTGTGTGGCCAGAAGGGGCCAGAAGGACCCCACCCGTAGACACTGATCCCTCTCCCTGCCCCTCTGCAGTGTGTGTGTGTGTGTATGTGTGTGTGTGTGTATTTTTATCTGTGAGTGCAACGGCTATGTGGGAATGTGAGTTTGTGAATGAGCATGCATGTGTGTATAGGTACATGTGTCAGGGGCTATGCGGTTATTTGTGTGTACACTTCTGGGCTGCACATGTTCCTGGGTATTGGAGTGTGAGTATGCAGGTGTGTGTGGGGGGGTCCTTCCTGTTTAGATCTGTTCGGAGCAGGGAGCCCTCGGTGCTACTCGTCCCGTCGAATTGCATCACCTGATCTCCATCACCGTAAAGTCTCTTCCCTCCTCCTCCTTCTCTCTTCTTCCCTTCTGGTCATTTCCTCCTCCTCCCACCCTCGTTGATGTCTTCAGAGTGCTTTCCCTTCCGCCCTGCATCCATTTTTCCCCTCCATCACCCTAATGGGCCCGATTGTAGGCAGAAGCAGAGAGAGAGAGAAGGGGCATGAGAGCCACACAGACAAACAGAGAGAGAGAGAGAGGGATGGGAAAGGATGGGAGATACAAATGGCCTGAGGTGGGTGAGTGGATGGCTGGATGGGGAAGTTCCTGCACTCACAGTTCCGTCGCCGTCAGTGACTCTCATGCCCTTAATTTAGGGCCATCTCCTCTTATCACTCACGTATTATTTTCTTTCGAGTTGAATGCCTCTAAACAGAAGTTTGTACATTAAACCTCCCGTGGACATTTTTTTATGCGTCACTGCAAAAGAAATTTCAAGGCAACAAACTTCAATACAATGTTAACTTGGGTGATTAAACTAAATATTTTACATTTTGCTTGTGAGTTTTAGTAACTTATCATTTTACATTGTAATAACGTAGTCCTTACTTCTGAATGAAGGAGTAAATTAAATATCATGTTGCCTTTTTATGTGTACACATTCGCACAAGAAGAGACCATGCATGAACAGAATGCGTCGGCGCAAAAGCAACTTTGTGTGTACTTATTTTGTCTTTCCCTGATTGCGGCACAGTGACACTTTTTGATTTGCAGGGAGTTCGTATGACCTGGGAGGTGACCTCAAGAATAGGGCGATGACACCAATGTGGCATCAGCTGTGTCTTTGTCCCCTTCCTCCCCGTTCCTCTCTCTCTCTCTGCATTAGTCATTATGCTCTACAGTGAGCTAGCGGCAACAAGCAGGGTTCAATGCTTCTGAATGGAGCGTTACCATCCAACACTACGTCATCACAGAGCAGAAAGAGGCCCAGGGTGGTGCCCTCACTCTATTAACATTGGGCTGCTTTGATAGACACAACAGTCAACATAAAAGTGACATATCTCGTCCATGTCACATCCATCAGCTGCTCTTTGTACTTTCACGAGTACTGAGCCATTTTCTTATCCATTTGGGATCCACTCACAAAAAGCAGGAATATAACTTTTTTTTTAAAAATCATATTAAAGCACTTTAATTCAACGCTTGGCCCAATACTGAATATCAAATGTGGTTGTTTTATATATTTTTTTAGCATGAATAGTCAGGAATAGATTTTTAGACATGTTTTTCAAAGAAACTCCGGTAAGTGAACATCTGAGAAATACCATCTGCTCTGTATCATGTAACAGGGCACAGTGTCCTCTGCAAGCCCAACAACAACACTAAATGGGTGATCATCCGGAGCCATGAACTCCATTACCTGCTTTGTGATTTCATTTGCGTCGGCGCTGTCCTTTTGCAAACTTTTTGAAGTTGGCCACAGACGGAGTGGGCTTCTAAATGACAAATAAAGCAGTGGTGCTACTGTTCATTGTAGAGAAACCCCCCTGTAGATAGTTTGGTTGAACACTCGATGCAAACTGCATGTCTAATCCCGGTCTCCAACACGCCAAAATAAATCCACATTTCTGGCATTTTAAGACGCCAGGTCACCGCATCACTGTATGTTGTTTGATTGTGTGATTGTGTCATTTTACTGGCATTTTACTTTTTACCTGATGGAGAAAAACTAAATATGTTATTTGTTAAAAGAAGGTATTGTTAGCAAGCATATCTTTGTTGGTTATGTGCCTGGGTGTCGCTCAATGTGAAGTAAAGTGTGCCAGCAGCCTGCGTTCTTCCTCTACTTGAGTGGCAGCTGACAGTCGGAGAGTGTCAAACCCATTGCACTGAACAGATTAAGTCAGCTGTAAAACACATGAAGAATGGCAAGTGTGAAAAGAGGCCAAGAAGACAGCAGTGTGTGTGTGTGTGGAGTGTATTTGTGTTTGGCTGGACTAAATGTCCACATAGTCAAATTCACTTTTGTGTGTGTATGTGTGTGTTCTGTTTCTGACTTTATAGCATCGATGGTAAACGTTAAAGTGCTTTGTTTGCTTATTTTGGTATAATAGCACTGCAGATAAACAGCCCTCGCAGCTACGGCAGTGCAAGTGTATGTGTGTGTGTGTGTATTTGTGTGTTAAAGAGGTGATTAGATAGCAGAAGGTTAGATTTGGTTACTTGCGCCATCTCTCATGTCCCCACAGACGATAGCTGTGACGCCAGTTTGACCAGACAAGGTGTCCTCTACCGACAGGCCTTCTGTCAGACCTTTGTGTGTGTGTGTGTGTGTGTGTGTGTGTGTGTGTGTTTCTTTCTGGTCTGCCCTTCGTCATGTGTGCAAAAAAGCCGAAGCTTACGCACCAATTCACCAGTTTGATCATAAACGTGTGTAGTCAATTTGTCTGTGCTCTGACCACATTTGTACAGACACTCTTCGGGATTCTCCGTTCGAGCTCTGCTTCGAATGTGTATGT
Source organism: Eupleurogrammus muticus (assembly GCA_036785175.1). Taxonomy (NCBI): domain Eukaryota; kingdom Metazoa; phylum Chordata; class Actinopteri; order Scombriformes; family Trichiuridae; genus Eupleurogrammus; species Eupleurogrammus muticus. The sequence continues at coordinate 8,668,163 of JAYKQN010000010.1, read as the reverse complement.
CCACGCATGTTTGTGTAATTGAACGGTGCGCACATGGCTACATTTACAGCGACATCCCCCAACCCCCTCTCTGGCTTCCTGTGTAGGGGAAGTACAGGATATTGGATGGCCCGGAGGTTTAGATACCAGATTTAAGTGCTGTAGAGGAGAGCACGAGTGACAAGACACGACGGAAACAAACTAAAGATAGTTACAGCTCCAGGGGGGGGTTGGGTGGGGGGTCACTTTTCACCAGGACAAGGGCTCCCAGAGGCTGCATAACAGTCGTACACACACACACACACACACACACACACACACTACAGAGACTCATGCACACTCAATCTAAGGCACGATCAAACCAGTTCATTCATACGGTATTCTCTTCACTGTTTACAATCATCTGACTCCTGCTCACATACTCGGGCGCTGACCTAATCAGAAGAACATGCATACGGAATGTGCCTGCATCTGATATGAAATGCGAGACGTGGGTTTGATCCCAATATACAGCGCGAGCTTCGGCCATTGCCGTCTCCAAATAACCGTTTCAGTTTTTAAACTTGCGGATGACGTCATGATGTCGAGGGGGCGGGGGGGTAGCTCGTTGTGCCGAGAACTTCTAATTATACACGTCTGCGCAGCTTTTAGCCTCGTAATTGTTTTGGTTCTCTGGCCGGCACGTAGACCATGTTCAGTCTTAAAATAGCACTGTGTTAAAAAAATATATATATATATATGATAAAAAAAAATCGGTCTGTAGTGGTGTGGGCGTTCTGCTAAAAGGTGCCAGAAAGCAACGAAAAGCTGTTTTGAGAGTCAGTTAAACTATTGTTGAAACAATTAATCTATATATTAAAATATCAATCACTGCTTCCCAAAGGCAGAGATGCAACCTTTAAATACCTTTTTGTCTGAACTAACTAAAAAGATCACTATTTTGCTATTATAAAAGACTAAAGGAACCAGAATATAACACGGAATAATGCTTTTGCAACTCCAGAAAGTTACAATGACTACCATCTGCTTGTGTGAAGCTAAAACACACTGGGGATGTGCACTTGCAAGTATATTCGCATAATGTTGCCTGAGTGACCCTCAAACAAGCTGTGCTGAAACTCAGTGCCAGCTGACATACTTTTTTTTTTTTGGGAGCCCTTTGTGCTGCCAGGATGCCAGATACAGTAGGGCAAGTGTTCACCACATTCCGAGCATATAACAGCAAAATAACGACTGGCGAATAAGGTCGAGCGTTAAGCTCTGGGGGACTCAGCGAGACAGAGGAATGTTTCTCAGAGATAAAACCAAAGATAATAAAGAGTGTCTGACTCCAAAGAGCCGCTCATGTTGTTGTCCCGTCTCGGCTGGACGCGTAAATAGGCAACTTTTCTGACATGTTAGCCTCACTAGATCCTCCTAATGGACAGAACACACTTAAAGCTTAATGAGCTATTTGACTGGACCTTGTGTAACTGACATATCACAGCACACTTCCTGACCATCCGATATCCCCAGTGACAGTGGAGTCAAAGCTTAAACTAGTCTTTGAGCACCACACGTGTCCGGTAATGCGGTGTTTTGCTGTGTGAGACGCCCTATGGCGGTTCTAGTCCCCTGCAGGCCTGCGGGCGCCCCAAAACTTGATCTTCCTCATCAAAAATACATGGGAAGGGCAAACGTTATCACTAATTCAGAAGAATTCTGTCTCTGAATGACCGCCCGTCCCCTCTCGCCCTTCCGGTCTCTCTCCTTTCTCTCCTCTTGTGAATCTTGTCTTTTTTATCTCAACCTTACGCAACGCTCTGTTATCGGTAGTACGGGAAAGCATTACGCGTGTGTGCTTATTTTCTCTCACAGAGGAAATGCCGGTTCTTTTCCGTTTCGCTGCTTTAAATATACAGCAAAACCACTACAATTTACAGTATTCACACAACTATTTAAACACGAATTAACTTTAACCAACAAGGTTAAATTAACTTAAGGTTTTAAAATGAAGTTGAAAACAAATACCTAATTGACTAATTATAAGGGACAAATAAACCCTGTAATAAATTCAATTTTAAAGTTATTTATTGAACAATGATTCACTGCTGATTTAAGCTTTATTGAATGAGTGTTTTTTATGTCTGATGTTTAGACATGGCTACCAGCAATTGCATAGAGCCACTTCATTAAACATTCTCCTGCTCCAACTTTTATTTTTAGCTTTGAAACATACTGACATACAAGATTAATATACAGTACTGTATTTTAACAGTCATATCAGATGCACACGGCTTTCTTCAGAATGTACAGTGAAGGTGAGGCACTTTTTTGACTGGTTTTCGTCCTTTCCTGCCCGCCATTCCGAGGATTTTTCTCCTTGCATGTCACCGCCGCCATCCTTCCACATCCCGCCAACCCTGTGGTTGTGTGCTCTCAAGGCTACATCCTCACATCCTGGGAGGGTGCTTCTTGGAATGCTGACAGTCGGTCCACGTCGGAGGCTAAAAATAGCCAGGCAGGGCTATTACAGGTACCTGGGACACCTGAAAGGCAATCATGATGATGATTTGTCCCCCCCACCCTCCTCGCTTGTCATTATCCCCGGCCTGAGGAACAGGGGGGAAGCTGGGAAGAGAGATGAAAATAGAACTCTGATGAGGGGGGAAGAAAACTTGGATGAGATAAAGAAGAGCAGACAGGGGATTTGATTAAATTGTCGTCATGTTGCTTGTAGGTCTCTGGCAAAGAGAGAGGGAATGAGACACCAAAAAAAAAAAAAAAAAAACACTGTGCTCTGCATTTCCCTTGTGATCATAGCATGTTTTTTAATGATCCCACGCTTGCTCACTGAAACTGTGTTCTCCTCATGCAAGGATCGAGGCCTCGGTTTACTTGCGGGTAAAAACTACAACATATTTTATCTGAAGTGCCTTTCATTTAGACAGTGAAGGTGCTTTTGGGGCTTAACAAACAAAGAACTGGAAGCACCCTCCAGAGTGGAAAACTTGATTACGCTTTGGCGCTGTACATTTCCGTCAACGTCGCACGTGCGTCTATGACATACGTGTTGGTGACAACATTGTGGAAGGAGCAGTCGATAAAAAGGGGGTCTTATCGCTTAAAGTGACTCTGACCTTACATCACACACTTTTTGATTTCCTCCCGAAAATCCTTGTCAAATGTAGAATAATATTTATCATATTTATGGAGCCTTAGTCTTGGTTTTAAGATTTCCATTCTTCTACATGCTGATGGATTTTTGTTAGTTGGTTGCCAATAATTGATGTTTTTGACTGTATGTTTGTTTGAAAATAGCATTTCTAGTTCCAGTGGATATTCGGAAAGGCACATTTTTGGATATTTATACCAAGATGAATGGAAAGTACAGCTCATGTTTTAAAGACGGGGCTGGCTGGGCATATAATAATTATGTTCATTCTGCATTTGAGTTTGTCAAACCATATTTTGCACCTGCATTGGACACACTAGTGTGTGTGTGTGTGTGGATATAACAGGCTGGCACCGTTGCTCGATGATGCTATTTTCTCCCTGAGTGGAGGCAGAGAGGATGTGGCCCGGTGAACTGTGTAGGCAGATCAGACGCCTCATGGCTCTGCTGCCGGCTGGGCTTATTTCTGTACAGCTCATCCAGGCCTACAAAAAAAAAAAATATTGATTTTTCTCAGAATGTTCTAATGCGTTTTGTTTTTTCTTCCATTGAAAGGCATCTACCTGCAGACCTTGAGCGATTTAGGGCAAAGGTTAAAACTGAATTATGCTTTCTGCAGGTTTTATTTCGGACACTTCCTTACCATTTTTAGCTGTGAGTGGGTTGTGTCTGTTTGTGAGCCAATCCTACAGTTAGTAGTAATGGCTACTAAACCATAGTTTAATTTCATTTATATGCAACTCATTAATCCATATTTTATATTCAAAAGGAAGGCGCTTGAATCCTGTCACTTTTGTGTGCCTCATCTGCACATTCGTCTTTTTTGCACACGTGTTTGCGCATCAGTCTGTGTGTGTGTGTGTGTGTGTCTGTGTGTGTGTGTGTGCGTGTGTGCATCCTCATGTTCTCTACATAGCCATGCCTGTGTGCGTCTGAAGGCAGGATTACTGGGAAAGTATAGGAAAACAAATCCATTTCCTGTGAGCTGAGAAAGCCTCGGGGTCACGGTTTCTCTCCGGAGGTGCAGCTGTAACCCAACACTGCGTCGGTCCCAGGTTAGACGCCACCCCCTCACTGCTGCCCCCCCCTGTTATACTCATAGTCCACCTGTTAGGAAGTCATTCATCTCTCCGGTCCCTGGAGAGGGATAACTGGATCCCCTACCTCTGACCACAGCTGCACTGATGGATGGATATAATGGGCTTTTATTGTTTGATGTATCCACTGTTTCCCTCTTTATTTTCCAAACACAATTCTCTGTCTTATCTCTTTACTCTATCTGGTCATGACTTACCCATCTACTTATTTTTTTTCCTTTTAGTGTTTATCCTCTATTTCCGTATCACATATGCAGTCTTACAATGGAACCTTGTTCTGGCGCAGTAAATCTGACTTTTTTAAAAATATATATAGCATCATTCCCACCCGCACAGCCCCTTCTCTATAGTACATTGCCAGAACAGAAGCCTTAAGTGAAAACATGCACACAAATCTAAAAAACAATCTTAACGAATATTATCGGGTATGTTTTAGATGTCTGAATAAATCTGTAGCCAATAACCTCTGCAGGAGAGGAATGTGTCTCATTAAGAGAAACCCTTGTGCCTCATTTGTGGAACGATGCCAAATCTAGAAACTTACAAAAAAAATGTAACTCTCCTAAAATAAAGGTTTTAAAAAGTTAAAACGCATGCTACAACTACTCATCCTTTATTGGTTGCACCATTTGACATTTTGTTTCGCCCCCCCAATAAAGTACATTTGTGTTTTTTGTCAAATGAAATGATGTAAATGGACTTTTAAAAGACAAGAAGCCAATGTGAACACTAAATGTACATACCTGATGAATGTTTCTTCAAACATGCATTTTAAAATAATTTGATTTCTCACTTTGCCACCAATGATTTGTCACTTACCCGGGTGCCAACCTGGCTTCAAAATCTATTTTTTTTTCCAGAAATACTAGTTCAATATTTAGGGTAAGCTAGCCTCTTAAAATATTCGTCAACTTATAGAGAAACTGAAAGATTAACTTCTATTCCCACGGCACATCAGTAGTAATGCCCCAGTTTTTAATAGGACAAAGCTGATTATATATCTTTTGTATTTCTCTCTTAGATATCATTACAGACACAGTGCACCTTCACCTTGCGCTAAGGCTGTGTTTTTACATATTTTTAATAACGTCTCTCAGACTTTATTATCAAAAAGCAATTAAAATGTCACTTTCTACAAAATGAGACCTTTTAAACTGAAAAAAACAGCTCCTCTATCATGTTTTCTTTTTCTGAAAATGTTGTTGAGGATTAAAATTCAGTAGCAACTGTGCACACAGCTTAAAGTGTTCGGCTCTTTCTATCCGGACTTTGAACTTTGGTTTAAACGTGTTGTCTTAATCGGATATGAATTCAGCAGGCCAAGCAGTGCAGCTTTTATGCCAAAAACCGGGGTTTTAGATTCCTTATAAAATGTTTTTGATATTTCAATAGAAAGAGTACAACTAGTTCTGAGTAACATTATTCATTCTTCTAGTTTGATTTTTTTGGTCAAGGTTTTAGAAGGTGAAGGTTACGGTTCTCTACTAAAGACGCTTAAGCGTTTGGCCGTGGCTGTGAGCTCCGTATGTGTGGCAACATGGGAAAGGTTAGGTCAGCGGCATCGTCTGCGAGGGGGATCAGGGCCTGCCCAGAGCTCACATTTTCTTACGGTGGAACAATTAGCAATTAGCGGCGGGGTTGTTCTGAATGGCAAATGAGTTTCCCGCAGGTGATTTGCAGTCCTCTTGGTATTAGCTTAAGTGCTAAAGCTGATTAGCAGGCATTTGTGTGGCAATGCAGCTCAAACCAATCTCCCTTCTGGACAGCCGCCTTTTGCTGGCAGTTTCCTGCAAAGAGGCACCACCTCACAAGTGGTAGGTTTAACGTTGGTGTTATGATGTTGCTGACTTTACTGCAATTGGTCTCCAATTACCTCATTAGCGGTATTCAAAACCATGTGTATGTTTTTTTGCTCCCTTATTGTACTTTTATGCTCGACCTTCCATGGAAGACTGATGTTTGTCCATCCTCTCCCACTGAGTTGTTGACATGTCCAGTAATCGCCAGGTTGGCTTTGCCAGAGAGGTAAAAAGGATATAGGTAGGATATGTTTCAAGATTACACGGAAAGATTAATCTCCTGCTGTCCTAAATATAGCTAAGCCCTCCATATGGCAACACATTACTTCCATGAACACAAGTTCTGCTTGTCTTTAGGTCAGACCAGAAGTTCAACTTTCTTATTTTTTCCCCCCTACCGCTTTAATGCTGCCACCCATTCTAGGGGAGTAGGGCTAGGTTACATTACAGTACCAGTAGCAATTCCCGTACCCTTAATGTGATACCGATACCAGTAGAGTACTTCATACGATACCCTTTTGATCTGAACTGGCGACTTGCAGACCGTACAGGTTGCAGCCGCCGCCTCGTCATGCCACACTTTAAGTATTAACTCTGTGTCTTGCTGCACAACATTATGTAACCGCCGTGCAGAAGAACAACTTGTGAACGGTCAGTGTCACAGTCGGTTGCCTGTTGCCACAGGATGACCCGATTGTTCGAACCTGACTGTACTGATGCCAGGGGGGAAAAAAATTTAACAGAATATGTTTAAATTTGCCAGTTCAATGAGAAGCACACATTCTGAGAACTGCACGATTGTTCCAGAAAACCTGTTTTTGGTTCCTCTGGTTCATAGAAAAGTTTTAAGCTAATCTTATGTGTATAGTTGACGCTATTGCTGCTAATACCTATGCAAGTATAATTTCCGTGCAAGACAGACAAAGCATTTACTCCAGTTGTCATAATATCCTAGAATCAGGTAATGATAGCATGCACAGCTAAAGTAAAATATATTGCATATAAGATAAAAAAAAATTTTATGACAACTTACTGTTAACTCTTATCCCACCAGACAATTGAAAATTACTGACGAATTGATGCCAGACATTACACTAATATTCCGAAAATACATCCCGTACAAATATAGATTCATATCAAGATAACAATGGTTCTCAGACTGCATCTATGACAATCTCAAAATAAATCCTTGAATGTTACACCATTAGCATTGACCTATGAATAGAGCGTGAAAAAATGCAGTATTAAAAAGATCCTATTGTACAGCATTCAGCTGTGCAAATGGAACAAACTCGGCATAAATGTCCTTGCTTTGACCCAACGCAGTTCTACATGAATGTGTCCACATGCCACCTTTTGTGCCGCAAGTCCCCTTGTGACCGGCTATATTTGAACACTTAAGTGAGCCTAATAAAAGGAAGTCACCCATTTATACCCCGCTCTACAGTTAGTTATTCTTAGCAGGTCCCTTTGCTACTCTGGTGAATCGGTTCACTTCAAAGGCCTCGGCCTGCGCTGACAGCCGTGGCCCTTGTCAAGAGGCATCCAGTAATCTTGTTACACACAACAGGGGCTAGAACTCTGGTCAACAAGTGACACAGTGATGTCCCTGATTTTAGCATGGATCAATTGGATTAGGTGACTTGAATGCAATTATTCTAAATTTCCTCTGAATTCATGCAGTGTCATATGTTCCTATCAAATATATCAAATGAAATGTGCTTCGGCAGATTGTGTTTGAAAAACAGCATCTGGTGAACATTTAGTTCCTGTTAAGCAAAGAGTTTAGCATATGCTGACGGCAGCCTGCTGCTTCGCGTTTTTACACCTCTTTCCATTTTTTTTAGGGTTTTTTTGGCGGCAGTTGTCACATCAACAAATAAAGTTAATTCTAGATATGGCGTAGGATCATGCCAAGTCAATAAAAAGATGCAAGTAGGAGCAAAAGTTATAGGTTTGCTCTATAAGCAACATTTGTCTGTTCATTTTGAAAATCTGTTAACTTGAGCCATAAAATGTGGGCTTATTGTTAGGCTGTGTGACTCCACATCACAAATGTACACACACACACACACACACACACACACACACACACACACACACACTCTTCCTCTCTTGTCTTCACATTTGCTGTTCTTTTCACACCAGACCCAGCAGTCAAATTCGCACCATTTAGGTGGCATATTCTGGAGCCATTGCTGATTTTGGGCTGCAAACGCTGCCAAAACACTGTATTGTGAGTTCTATTCAATAAGTGAACATTTCCCATTGTAGACCTCCTACAGGACATGCTCCATTTATACTTTCTTTCCATCCTAATTTTTGTTTTTCTCTTCACACCCCTTCGCTCTCAATCTGTCTGCCCCACTGTCTATGATATGAAACAGCTGGACGATTGGGTGACTTTTTTTTTTAAATGACATGAGGCTTTGATGATAGAACACATTTCCTCTGTTCCTACCACACTATGGAGAGCACAAACGCCTTGGTGTTTATAAGTGCCCAGGAGGAAACACTTGTCAGTCTGTTGATCCACCTGCTTCATGACAGAGTGGGCTTAAAGGTTCGGCCTGTTATACCGTAACCTTTGACCCTTGTGGAGGTGGTACAATGGAAACGACAAGAAGGGCTCCACTGTTTAAAAATGTTTTTCCTAGTCTCTCAAATCGTTCCTCCGGTTCTCAGAAGTTTGCCCAGGAAGGACCTCCGGAGTCTTTTTTTTTTTTTTTCCCATCAAGTGCAAATTCTTGTTTAATGCATTTTCCTCCTCCTTCAAATAACAAATGGATAAAAGACATCATAGAACGTCAGTCAGTATGTTAGCCCCTGTGTGCAACAACCCACTGTTTTGGGTGTACAGGGTTTGCTGTTGTATTGCATTCCCATGATATCATTGTCTGAACTTTTCCAGGCTGACCTTCGATGCGGAACCAGGTTTTTTTTATGCAGTTTAAACATCCCCAGACCCCCGATAGTTAGCATGTATGTGTTCTTGTTAAAGTGGACCGCGTTATTGAAACAGAAAAGTATGTGTCTCAGTGCCAACAAGAATCCCTGCTTATTTAATATATTCTCTATTTATTTTTAGAGAGCGGCTCTTGCGGTACAAATACCACGTGAATATAACAAATGAGCAGAACATTTTCAAAACATCCTTTTACAGAATCGCTGCTTAATTTAATATATTCTGCGTTTATTTTTGGAGCGCCGCTCTTGTAGCACAAATACCATGTCAAAATAAAATAAATGAGCAGCAAATTTTCAAAACATCCTTTGTAGCAAAAGAATATTATCTAAATATCAGGGTGTGTCTGATTGTATAGCTTATATAAGCTGCTGGATTTGTTTCTTGATAATTGAACTCTTGTGTTAATATGCCATACTCACTATATAAAGTATTTTTTTCAATCTTTTATCATACATTAGATAGCTTACAGGAATAATTTAGCTTTTTAAAGTACCAAGGCTGCAAAAAAAGCAGGCAAACTCCGAGACCCCGGACACCCTTTTGTTCCAGCCTTGAAAGCAGCACTGGATGAGACATTTTAGCTACTCGCTAATCTGATGTAACTATCCCTTGTGCTATTTAGACTGAACGCCTACATGAAAACCTGGCTTTGATGTAAGAGTAGGTGGGTGAGCGCAGGGTTACAGAATAAGCACTGCCAGCTAATCACATCTCCAGAAATGAAAAAAAAACAACTTAGATTCTTCCTTCTCAAAAACACCCATCTCCACTGTCCACTCTCAGCTCTGCTTGGCCCTGAACTCACCTAGACAATCGTCTGCATTACCCTGGCAGGGTCTTTACCTTTGACTGATTATATAACTCACACCATGGTAGATTTCCGCAATAGTCCCATTTTGTGTGAACGGTATAACTTGGGTATACTAATTTACAGACAGCAACATATCCTTAAGTGTCAAATATCTCAGACTCAAACGGAGATCTAGAGCAGAAATTCACTGTGTAATTATTAATGTAGCAGTGTTGTGTGTGCACTTTAGCCTTTTTGTCTGTGGATAAATGCCGCTCCCCCAGACCCGAGCCAAATTCCTGTGTCTTGCTTGCCACCTGCTGACCGATGAACTCAAAAGTTAAAAGGCCAGTCAGATATTCTCACATGTACACATTATGTATTTCATACCCTGGCGGGCGCACAGAACACAAAGCTATTATCTATTATGAATATGACCACAGGTGGGGAGAAGCAGACATACTCACACTCATGGGAGTGTGCACACATTCGGAGATAGCCTGCTTCCTATTTGTCTGTCCGATAAGGGGACTGGGATTCATCTCGGTGATACAGGACCCATGATGACAAACCACAAAGCCCACATGTGGCTGCCAGGGCCCGGGGCAGCTTTCTCTGCTGCCTCCTGCCTGTGCTGTGAAGGGCAGAGGCACAGCATGACCTCTAACCCCCCCATTGCTTCAGCTGCCAGTCAAGTAACCAAGCCCCCCCCCCCGTCATCCTTTAGTGCTCTCTACCTGCGATGCAACTCAGTGGTGGAAGCGCAAGCTGCTTCCATTCCGCACGTCTCTTCAGCCCAATCAGCTGGCCTTCCACATATTGGCATCAGAGTTTGTGCTAGATGGCCGCCAATATCCCAGAATTCCAGCCATATAAAACTATTAACTGATCTTTTACACTAATCCAAACACATTTCCAGATTAAAAGCCCCACTAAAGCAGCAATTCTCTTGACTTACTCCTTTAACAACAGAGTAGTGGTTTATTGATATTAAACATGTTGCATCTTGTGTCCAGATTGCACCAATTGAACAGTTAATGAAATATGTGGTACACAAATAGACAACTGGCCTATGGCTGCGTCGTAACGGAGCCTAGAAACAGACAGATGAGTTTTAGATTCATTTGTGACTCATTGTTTTAATTTCATTTAGTAAGCCCAACATTTAATTTTGAGCCGTGATAGATGAAGATATGTTACACTTAATTATGGCTGCAGCAAAACACCTGTTTCCAATGCTGCTTCTTCATCGCTGTAAGTCGACATTTGGAGTTCAACGCTGCCTATACTGTATTTGTTTTCCAGATTTCAGTAAATTCAATACTCTCATTGTACCCACACAATACTTATACTTGAGTGAGGTCGTTGGACCTTGAAATTTCTTTTCTTGTAGTAAGCCTCTTGCCGCCTTATTCCATTGCCATGGATTTTGATTTTAGCGAGCATGTGTGGGTGGGAATGTCCATTAAAATGTGAATAATGTGGGTAAATCTTACTAAGGGGCTTTAAAATGGGCTAATCCCATGCAAAGCCACAATGACGCTCATTCACTTCCTCGGTGTGAAAGGATTCGCCTCCACTTGAGGCTCCGGTGGGAAAGAAACCGAAGAAAAACCTCTGGTTGGGATATGAGTTACTGAATTTCAAGAGAGTCAGCTGTATGATGTCGATCCATTTAAAGCCCATTTAACAGAACGGTATAGTAGATCTCAGGTATACTCAGATCTGTTGAAAACAAGGTTCTGAATGCTTCATAAAACCTCTCAGAAGTTGTTTTAAGTTTTTATAAACAGAACCTGAGTTGCCTTTGACACAACAACCATTACAAAACTATATTTATTAGACTAACATGAGAACTAAAACCAGACAAGACATGAATTTATAATCATTTTTTTGAAATATACAGCGTAATGAATCATAGCTCAGGGGTTGTGAAACTTTGTTAAATTTAGTTTAACTTTGTTGCGATGACTACAGAACAGACATTAGTCATAAACACTCCCCATTTGTGTGTCTGGATTGTATAGTCAGCGGCATCCTGCTTGGATGATTAGCAGACTGTTATTGTCGGGCCAATTCAAATAGATACTGGGAATTTGATAATTGCCACTGCCGCTTGGCACGTAACGGAAAGAAAAGCAGAAGTATAAAGAGGAAGTCTCGTAGAAGAGAGTGGGAGAAAAGATGAGGGTTGCTATTATCTGAGAAGGAACTAGACTTGCTGACTGACTCATAGGATACCCGAGAGCTAAAGAAGGATAGGAACCGAAAGTTCCAGCAAAGGGGAAAATAGGAACCTGTTCCCCGGTGTCTGGGTCAATGAACTACAGTGTTGATCTTCGTTTTGTTAAATGTGTGGGCGTGAAGTCATGCGATTGCGTCCTGTGTTTCTCTGTGTAGGGTTGCTATTTCCCCTGTTGGCAGAAAGGCCCCTCTGAAATATTATCCACATTCGAAACATTGATTAATATCTACCCATTACCAGCTGGACTTGGGCTGCCCTGTTTCATGTTCAAGACCCCGTGACAGTAAACATCCTGCAGAAGTGTCCTTGAGCGAAAACCACTGATTATTTTGGGGCTTCTGCTCTGCTGCTGACCATGACCCCTGACCTCCCAGAGGAGCCGTTACAAAAGAGGATTTCCCCTAAAAACCCCTACAGGTTCAGAATACTACAACAGCGAGTAAAGAACTCAAGAGAAGCAGCATTTGTTATTATTGTGAGAGAATAAAGAAGGGATTGTAGGTTGAGGGTTAGGGTTGACCCTTTTCCAAGTAAAGTTATTTTGTGGTACTATTTATTAGTAGTGCCTCTGTGGGCTCACCTGAGCGATAAGTTAGTAGGTAACTTCTAGCACTCAGCCTTACGTTTTACCCAAGGCTTTTCCATCTATAGCGATGAATTGAATTATATTTCATATTGTCACCCCGTTAAATGAATGGTAATAATTTTTTTGTGAGTTTTTGGTCTAAATTATCTCTTGATGATGCTTCCACGTTTGGTGAAATCACCCTAATCCTTAGTTGATGTAAGAATCATCCTCTTCATGCCCTATAGGACAATAGCCTAAGTAGGAGTCAATTTATTTTTGTTACATAAGTCACGCATGACATTCTATGTCCACAGTCATCCATTGCCAAGGCCTTTTTGATTGGTATTTTCAATATCTAGAATATTGCACACAAAGTTGCAATAACTGTGCAACTATGCAATATTTTTTTACAATATTGAAATAGCATTGTTATTGCAATGCTGAGCTTCATTTCTCTGCTTTGATTATACACCACCCCCCACCTCTGCTGTTCTTGTTTCTTGAGAAATAAAAACAGAACAATTCTTCTACGTCGTGGCAGCAGCCGGGTGTAACGGGTGAATACAAGTATGCAAATAAAAATAAAAAACTGGCTTGAGCTGAAACACATTAAACAGTGACTATGTATTTAATGGTAAACATGGGGTGTGGGTGTGAGCTGGTGTGTCCCAGGTGTCCGTGTGCATCTGTTGGAGTAAGAGCCTCTAAAGGCAAGGCTCACTTTGGTGTGTTTGCTCTGTGGGTGTTTGCAGAGAGAAACAGGCAGAAAAACACGTTGCCACCTTAAACTGTTTTGTATAATGGCAGGTTTGTTTTGACCCCCTCCCGGCCCTTTTTTCATCTAAATCTCTTCATCTCCGTCGCTGATAACAAACACCTAACTTGTGACTAGTGCAGGTACAGTCAACACTTAAATGTCAAACCAAAATAATAATAAAAAAAATGTACCCAGAGTTTTTTTTTCTCATACCGATTTCAATCAAAAGCTTAACTAGAGCCAAATCTTGGCTTCTGTATTTGTCTTGTTATGACTTACACGGTACATTTAATCTCATGTAAAATCAACGCCTTGTGTGGCGTAGGACTTTCTGTGCCCTTTTGCTGTCACCGCATAATCCATGCAAGTGTATATTACACATGCTTTGTCCTCTTATCTCGGTTCATGAAAGGAACCCGGTGGTATCTGATGTTAATAATCAACAAGGCTTGTGTAAGGTTATATTTACTGTCAGTTCGGGAGAGACCTGCTACAAAGTGTTTCTTGACCTTTGCCGGAGCTACATAATTGTAGCTAATACATTTCCACAGTTACAGTGAGCATATCATTTTTATTTTACACGATTTTATTTCCTTGCTCTTCCGATGTGTTATTACCTCTTCAATAGTTCCACATGCCCCAAAAAAAGGAATGGAATGGACACTAGAGTACAGTAATCTGACTTTTGAAAAATGTCAGAAAAGTTAAATGAGCTTGAAAGTATTAGTTCATTATTAATTGCCTGTCTCCAATAAACGCCTGGTCTGTTAAATCATTGAAATAAATAAATGCCTCTGTTGATATTTGGTATTTTAAGGTAATTGTGATTATGCAATATGCACATCATGCATCAAGATGTTAATCACTGCCTGAGATCTCGATATTTTTGTGCAATCAGGGAGCTGGAAACAGTGTTTTTTTCCACAAACAGCAGCACAATGAAACACAAACAATAACTTTGATTAAAAGTGACACTGACGGTTTCAGGTAGCTTGCTTCAGGCTTATATTACTATTGTGGCAGAGGGAGTACATGGCGCTCCTTTAATAACATTTGAAGTTTGACAGCCTCTGTAGCTGTACTAAACTGAGTCTTTTCCCTTGTATTACCCAGAGTGATGTATGCAACTCTCATGTCTCTCACTTGTCACGCCGTCATGTCCTTTGCCAAGTGTCTCTAACAAATCATTGTATTTTCTAGAGAGTGAGAAAAACATCTGGTCCCTACTCAACGCTGTATGTAAAAAAAAAAGTCTGTATTGTCTAAAAAGAAATGTATGGGAGCACAGGAGCTGTGGAAAGCTATATTAATCAATTACTAACCACAAGGGAGGCCTGGGACATAACCTTCTCAGAGGCAGCCAAATTTAATTTCCTGCCCCTTGTTGGTCTGGTAATGCCATGTTAATAGCTTCCTGCTCTCATGCATTATAGCCACACTGGCACATACGCTTGTGTCTGCCACGGCCTGCATGGCCAACCTCGCTGTTATATCGGTGACCCGTGTTGAGCGTTGAAATATTCACACAAATAAGCAAACGCACCATTCATACGACCGCTGTTATCAGTAAATCGTCCCAACGGCTTGTGAAGGAGTCAGGCTATAAATGCATTTTGAAGATCCCCCTTATTAATTCAAGTATAGTCTATTGTAATATTGTTGGGGAAAAAAGAGGATTGTGGTGGAAATGTAGAAGCATTCACCTTGATGTTTCCTATAAAGTAATTTAGATAATACAGCTGAGAATTTCTAATGGATCACGCAGTGTGGCCTAGGTCCTAGCGATGACCTTGTTAAAGGTGTGTAGTTTCTGGTGGCATTTAGTGCTGAGGTTGCAGATTTGAGAACCTCATTGCTATCATTCATTAAATTAGTTTGTAAATGACTTGGGTAACCGCTTCAGCAACACTTTTACAATCAAGGACACATTTGGTGTTTATTGATATCTGCAATGTGTCAAACTGCAAAAAAGTACTCCAGGCGTTGCTGCAATTGCTGAAAGGTTTCCATGACCCTGCAATCTGGTGCAGAAAACTGCTAATGGAATGATACCAGTACACAGAAAATGGCTTCTCTTTTTTTAATGAACATGGTTAAATTTTGATGTGGACACCAATTCAGTTTTCCTCCTACGTTCAGGGAGTGACTACAGGACTAACTAGCAGCTGATGAAATATTACAGGCCTGCAGAGTGTTAAAACCCAAGATACAAATCAAATGGGGGACCGCTTATCACACAACGTTGCTTCATATTTCTCAGAATTTTTACTGAAACGTGTATTTGATGTGGATGTGTGTTGTGCGTTTGTGCTCGTGTTCCCATGTCCTTGTGTGTGTTTTTGTTACATCCCTAACATGACAGAATTGCTGCTTTTTATGGGAACTGCAGAAAGCTTAACCTTGGTGTCCCGTGATGATGACTCATCTTTGGCATGATGTTATTATATAAGTGGGAGGGGTGTCCTCTTAAAACCGGGCACAGAGACACCAGATCATAGGCAGACACTTTTTCACGAAGGCAAGCGAGCCGGGCTAATTACATTTACACCTGGCCGCCTGTAACCGAGATCTGATTACAGACTCACTAGAACACCTGCACATATGGTCTTGTCAGTTGTAATATTTAAATTGCAATCTGTGCTGCGTACCACAAAAAGCGTCAACATTGTTTTTCCCCATTCAGCTTTCATTTTACAGTTTAATGCAGACTGTTTTCCTCGAGCTCATTTCTTGAATCTGACCCATCGGAACTAGTTGTACATTAGTTATTAGTCTGTTGTTTTTCAGCCAGCTAATGGGTGATAAGGAGGGCTTTTCATCAGGCGTTCATCCAGATCACGACTTGTGCTCCATTGTGGCTCCTCTCAAAGGAGTGGGGGGTGGTGGGGGGGATTCACTCAATGCGCCTTCAGATGAGAAGTGGGAAGTGAAGAGAGGGTGGTTCAGCTGTTGCCATCTCATGGTCCTAAATCAATTCACTTCAAAGCTTATTTCCACACCGCAACTAAATATGGTGAGACACTTGCAGTGTTTCACCATATTTAATGAACACGAAGCTACCTTTTTAGGCTTTGATCTTAAGCCTCCTATTGTCTACACTGTACCCACTGATAGAATGATGGGGATCCTGTAACTGCTGCTGTGTTCTAACCCTGAAAGGTTAGATGTCCCATCGTTAGAATCATTTATGACAGCTGATGCATGATGTACAACTTCTAAATAACGGATTTTGAATATCTAACATTTGCAATTTGAAACAGTCAAAGTTTGAGCTGGCATGGACAGGGGCCATCGCCTCAAGTTTTCCTCTGATTTGTATCCTCTTTAATTGCTAATTGTTGATCTTGCTAGACATTTGATATATAAGTCAACAATCTTTTGGGGCATAAACCCAAGATGTAATCATTTGACAGGATGCATCTCAGGGCTTTATAGCACACAGCATTAATATCATTTGATTAGCATTTTTGACTCATCTTTATAAAATGCCTCTTGTTAATCAAGTGCAGGGATTTTTGACTGTGTAGAGACTATTATCACCCACACATTTATCAATTCCTCTGAAAAATGCACTGAACATTGAAGGGATCTTCATGAAGTGGTCTTAATCTTTCCTTTCTTACCTGCACTGCCACACATGCTGCTGTGATATTTCTTAGTCTTCTGAGACTCTGCCCTGACTTAAATAATGAATCACTCTTCATACCAGCATCTTTATAAAGGGACCACATTCATTGAACCCTAGCTGATGAAAAACATATTATGGCAAAGAAATCATTAAACCTCACTCATATAGTAAATCTCAGATCTTCCTTCCACATGCTCAGCTTATCGGTTTTCATCTGCCACCATTCGCAAATCTTCCAGGAACATGTTTTGTTTGCCGGCAGTATTGAATACACACCCTCCATCCACCCAGAAGGGGCTTTGATGCATACATTTTTAAATGAAGTCTGACACTGTGGTACAACAACAGAGGACCCCTGTTACATAAAGCCTCCGAATGAGGTTGATTTGTTATGAATGAACGGCTGCGGCACTGCGTTCATTCAGTAGTTTGCAGAATATTCATTCAGTAATGTGGAATGGCGGATTATCATGTGTCCCTATGTGTTTTAGCTTTTCATCGTAATGTGCATTTAGTTAAAAACACTGTATTCTTAGTTTAGTGTGTGTATGTGTGTTTTCATGTGCATCATTGTGCGTTTCAGCAAGCAGTTTATGACAGTCCAATTTGTGAGTAGTTTTTCATTTTTGAGGTCACTGTCTTATGTTTGTCAGCCAATGTGTCAACATTTGCACACATCACATGCTTTTAGCTTCTGTGTGTGTTTCTACACGTGTGTATACACCAATGGTTTAGATATCCAGCTCAGCCGCCATTGAACCACGGCAGAACTGTGTGTGTGTTTTTTATTGGCCTTGGTTGAGGTGTTTACTGTCCTCATTCATATGTGTGTGTGTGTGTGTGTGTGTGTGTGAGTGATGTGGTCAGAAAAAAAAACACACTGTATTTAATGGCAAACTGCTGCCAAGCATGATATTTTGGTCAGAGTGTGTGGGTGGCTGCTGTGCGGATATCAGAGACAGACAGATCGAGGGAGGAGGAGGAGGGAGAGAAATAAAGAGGATGTATCCACTTCCTCAGAGCCACATGAACCTCCTCTCACAATCCTGCTCGTCTTTCAGCCGCTACTTCATTTTGCTGCGCCTGCGACAAAGAATCTACGCTTAATCATGAAGTTAAATAAATAGTGTGTGTGTGTGTGTGTGTGTGTGTGTGTGTCACACTCATGTGACCGAAAGTGTTTTGGTTGCCCTCACATGTCCGTATGTGGGTGTGAACATCCTTAACAGTGTGTGTGTGCGTGTGTGTGTGTGTGTTTGAAGAGATACAAGGTCGTGGTGTGGGTGGCAGAGAGCACCTGTGTACATGACAATTATGTGTGACGGACATGAATGGGGAAACAAATCCTCTGATGTGGCGTCTCGGGCCAGACCGACACTTCAGATCTCTCTCCAGTTCTACCTGCCACCTGACTTCCCTCTTTGGGTTAAAGGTTAGGAGCAGAGGGAACGGGAGGGCCCCAGGAAGTGGTGTGTGGGTCCGCTCATTACCAGCAGGTGACTTTCTTAGGAAGGTTATTATTTAATTCCACTGTCCAGCCATCCAGAATGTCCATGAGGTTTTTTTTTTGAATGACAAAAATGAGTTAAACAGAATATTGTAGCATTCACATACACATGCATGCTGCATTTGCTCATATTTCTCCTGCCAAATTTGAGGCAGCATTTAATATATTTGCTTGTCCACTATGTCAGTTATTGCGGTTACATGGTAGGATCGTGGTGGATTTCGACAAATACAACCTGGCAGGTGGTCTGTCCCAAAATCTAAGGATAATGGTCAGCCACCTGACCCACTAACACCGTTCTAACACCTCTTGTTGTAAAAGCTACAGCGCCACCTATCTCCAATAATAAACTATCTGGCAGCACAGAACCAAAGATGGATTTCGAGGCAACGTAGCAGCTTTAGCGTACATCTCCAATCGAAAAGTGAGCCGTTGCTTTCCTCGAAGCCATGGTATCGTTTGACTTTCCTGGCAACAACATTAGTATGTATGACGGTGTCGCCGCCTCCTTCCACTTCCTGGTGTAAAAATCCCGGTCTACAAGAAAGCGGTAAAATCCAGTCTCTATACGATCCTTAGCCTTTGCACATGAATATCATATGTTTGCAATGCCTTTATTATCTGAAAAAGCTCATCCATGCACATGCATGGGAATGGAGTGGCCACCATTCATCACAATTTGTGATGCAGTGCTTAATCTATCTTTGTTTGTGTTTGTTCTGATAAACGCCTGAACAGTAAAAAAGCATAAACTCCATTGAACTGGTGCTGTTGAGTCACGCTACATTGTACCGTTAATGTTTTATTTCCTGTGTTCTCCAGCAGCAATGTGGGGCCCGCCACCCACAAAGCCAGGGTTTTGGCAAGCTGACCCCTGCTTACAAAAGCTGACATTTGGAATGGGAATTTCCCTGGGTCAAAAGGAGCCGGAGTGGGTGCTGGAGATGAGGGACACTTACTTCACACACACACACACACACACACACACACACACACACACACACACAGTGCCTACTCTAGAGACGCTTTTGACAACGCACCAATGTCTCTGGCAAAAACACGCAGGTTCATTCCGGCTTTCGCTCCAGCCTGGCAGCGGATGAAATGATTGTAGCCGCGATAGAGTTGTAGAGTCCTGTTAGCCAGTGTGAAGTGTTTTGGTGTCTGATAAGCCTTCACACACAAAAGTATGAGTCAAACCGGACCACAGTGCACACTACTTTTATCGCAGTGCCATGTTTGGTTCAAAACAACACGCTATGTGACCGTGTCTCAGAGATCTGTGGAGAGTGAATTGTTGGACATATTTATGTATGTGTGTGTGTGTCCATTGGTAAGGATTGGCAGGTGGCACTTTGGGTTGTGTGGACGTGCCACCAGTAATGTTTGCCTGCCATGCATATGTGTTTGTGTTGGAGGGCAACCATTCGCTTGCCTGCACAAAATGTGCGTACGTGTGCAAAAGATAGGAAAGTGAAACGTGGGGCGGTGGGGGTCAGGGCTAGCTAATGCCTTCTTTGGTTTGCAACAAGGATTTCCTCCCGCAAAACGCATTACATGGCATCCTGCGACAAGAAAAACCCATCACAGGACCAATTTCAATCACCACACCACCGGTGTAATACAGGAAAAAGGGGGGGTGAGGTGACGTGCTGGGTACACACCAGTCTGACAAAAAAGTTTTAAACGCAGATGTCAGTATTATCCTTCTAGATTATTCCTAGGTAGCCCTACCATGCTAATCTTATAGAATCAAAATTAGTTTAATGGACTGTCACACACAATGATTTTTGATTTGTCTCATTCTTATTCTCCTGCTCTAAAACCACGCTTAAAACCATAAAACCATGCTTCTATGTCACCAGGAAGTAAAACTGTGTTTTTTTTTAACCACACTGTTAATAGACGGTTGCTAATGGTCAGTTTCCTGTGTGTGTGTGTGTGCGCGTGTGTGTGTGTGTGTGTGTGTGTGTGTGTGTGTGTGTGTGTGTGTGTGTGTGTGTGTGTGTGTGTGTGTGTGTGTGTGTGTGTGTGTGTGTGTGTGTGTGTGTATGAGCGACGGAGTGAACCATCCGCAGCACGGTTTGATTGCCTGATCATTTGAAGCATTTACACCGCTCTCTGGGTTTGTGTGTATGCTCATGGTTTTAATAAATGATAAACTACTAAATATCAAATATACTATAATATTGTTATTATACAATATTATTATGGTATGGGGTGGTTGAGTCTAAAGAATTTGTCTGGAGCCTTCATTTAAAAGAACTAAGAGTTGCAGCAGACCTGTAGTTTTTTAGTTTTGTTTTATTACCATAAAAAGGGAACATTGTAGAGTAAGCAAAGCAGTCAAATGAAGCAGACGCAGCACAGGGCAGACAGCAAAACAATAAATACACTGAAAACCTAAAGATTTACAGTAACTGGCAGCAAATATCCAAAAAGTTACTGTATTCTTACTTTGTCCCATTTAAGTACTGTGCTTCTGATTACAGTATTGTGTCTTTACAGTAAAATAAAATAAAATACTGTGATTTCAGTTGTATTAACATAATTGGGTGATCACTGTATTATAATATAGTAATCCATTAGTACTGATTTTCTACAGTAATACTTGGACCACTGATTTATTGTAAAATAATTATTTACAGTAACATTACTGTGTTTAATAGAAAATAACTGCAGATTTTACAGCTAAGTTTTACAGTGTATGTTGGGACTAGTGTTTCAATTTGCATAGGGGCATGCTGGTATTGTTTCACTTTTTTATTTCCAAAACCTTACCTACTGTACAAGTGCATCAGTTAATACTAGTTTATTCTAAATGTCTATATCCAGGCTGGTTCCTGTTTTCTAGCATCCCTTCACCACCTGGCCTGGGATCTAAACTCTCGCAGACATCTGACATGTACTGTGGTGAATACCATTTTTATGCCCCCACGTGTATTAGTTCTTCAAGCACGCTTACAACCTATTTTTGTGTACATCAATTCTATCTGATTCCATCCATTAACCCCATGGCAAATATTATGCACAAGTGTTACTTCTGTGCAGTCACGCTCGCGATCTCGAGTAGTGCTTCATGATATTTGTCACATTATGGCCGTCATGTAAACACGGCCAGCACTAAGCATCATGAGAGTAGACCGCTCAGTGTGAACGCCGAGCATCACGAGGCTCGGGGAGCCTGTCTGTGTGCCCTGCAGTGGACGGCATGCTCCGATCAACGTGACAGAATACCTTATGAAGTGTGCTTGGCCTGCTGATTTGCATTTTATAATATGAGTGTCAGACAGTAAATCGGATTTGCAGCAGGCACTTGGAAAACATAGCTCGCATGTTGTTGTGAGTGTGCAGCAGTGATAGTAATGATTGAGTAGAGGGTTTTTAAGATTTCCTAGAATTAAAAAACAAAGTGTAGTTTTAATTTAATAGCTTTTGAAGACTATTGCTAACATCATGAGATGTGGCTGTAGGTAGCGTAGGGGAGGAAGCGAGGGAAGGCTCCACATCACAGAGAGGCTTCAATTAGGATCAAACAGATTTTTTTTCCTCTCTCTTTTTTATGCAAAGGTCACAATGTCAGAGGTTTTCCTGCCCAAAGAGCACAGCTAATTCAGGTGCTCATCGGGTTTTTGATCAGACATCTGTGACTCGATTTAAAATGAAGTTATTTTTGATCCGTTTCCTCTTTGAGGGTTCCTTTTGATTGCAAACATCACAGCCGCTGTTCACATTTAACCACGGGCCACACTCTGGACATATCATGGCTATGTTTGGTAAGTCCGTCGGTGTCATGTCTCAGACTAACTAATCTGTGTGCATGTACTTTGAAACAGCATTTACTGCACAAAGCCACTAAATCAAAAAAGTCATTTTCAATTCACCATCCCCTCTCATGACCCGCTAACCTTTCACCAAACATTCTGCACAGAGCCTCATTATCCCACAGAATGTAATGATGTACACCAGCCCTCCATTTCTGATGCTACGTAGAGACAACGTGGACATTGTTGCCTCACTAGTAGCAGCGCTACACTCGGGTTACTCCTACTGGCCTTGTTATTTCCCATAGCGGCTTGTTTCTTTGTGGCACCCGACCTTATCGCCGACTCGTCTCCCATCAGAGCGAAAACCTCTGCCGGCGGCACGCCATCGCCGTGTTCCTGCCACCAGCGAGCCGTCACCCCTGACATTCCACCAAGCTCAACGGAGGGGATTTTATCTCAGAAATTACCCTTACAATTATAAAGTTCCTGTTTTAGATGTCATGCTTCATTGCTATGTGCCTTGAAATATTCATAATTAATCTCACGTTACACTTATTTTATTTTTTGGTTCAGGGAAAGTGTCCTTTAAGGAAGGAGCGTGCTGTGGATGATGAGGCTTTGGTCGGTACATTTGATTAAGTTAACTAGTCGCAGCGTAGATCAGCGTGTTCGCATGCTTTTATACATTCTGCTGTGTAAGATACTATAAATAGCACAAATGAGCACGCTTCAGTGCTTCAGATTTGTGAATGTCTTACAAGATTTGTATACATTTGTTCCGTAATGCAATTCTTTACAATCATGCATTTGGATCTTCTGCCCTCACTAGTTCCATCTAATCTACAGATTGTATGCTGTTATGAGTTTGAATGTGCTTATGTTGGTCTGTGTGTGTGTGTGTGTG